>NHNV01000079.1:0-112374 GCA_002785995.1 Mycosphaerelloides madeirae | reverse complement strand
CGGAACAAATGGATACCAATGAAAAAAGTGACAATGAGCTGTATTGAGACAGGTAAGAGTAAGGATACTGTAGGTCCAACTGCAGGTGAACGCGTACTCTTGACGACGCGCTTTTACATGCTAATCGCGGCGTAGAAGCGTTCCGGGTAGTGCGTACTGCTTACCTAAAAAGGTAGTCGGTAACCTGTCGGTTACTGGTACACGAGCAAAGACGATACCGTACCATACCGCCAGCAAAAATTGCTATACCATCCTTACCGTTTACCTACCAGTAACTTACCAAGTACCGCTAGTACCTACCATTTTCGCTCACTGGTTGTAGGCTGATCTTATCGACTCTACTGATCTCGAAGAGATCGTTCAGTATGGCTAGGACGAGGCATATTCACGAGATAAAGACCTCAAGACTCTAGCACATGCGATCAACGGTTTCCGTTTGTACATGCGCATGCTCATGCTCCTTATCCACGATGTTGACATCGGCGAGAGCATCACGGGTAAACAAAGAGAAGTGCATGTGAACGCGGCTGCGATTTTGAGCACTGACCTCTTCGCCAAATGACTTTCCATTCCGCCCTAAATCTCTCCATCTTCCTCTTTCTCTTCAACATTGACCTTGATTTCCCCGCCTACAACCATACAGACTCAACTTCCGTCCTCACGCATCGTGTCCTTCAACAACACTTCCAGCAATCCACGCACACAGCCATGTCACTTCCAAGAGATGCGCTCAAGCTGGGCGCGAAAGAGTAAGACCATATCAACAGCTTGGTTTGACTCGATATTGGCGCTGACTGTCTACAGGCTTCTTCGGACCAGCCTTTTCTCGGATCTTGTCCTCACCTGCGACGACAAGACTTTCAAGGTTCACAAGGCCATCCTCTTCACCCAGTCGACGTACTTCCGCAACATCCTCGCCGGTGACTTGTAAGGAAGCCACTGACAACATCTCGAGCCTCGACATCCTCGAGGATGCGGCTGTCTTCAATGTTGTCATCCACTAACTTTACCAATTCTCCTGGAACGACAGTACCCGCGACTCCATGGCCGCTCCCATCTTCGCCATTAGAGCGTACACTGCTTCCGACTTCTACGACATCGGATCAACTCGCCACTCGCCGTTCCCACGATGCGCTCGATTCACAAGACACCCAAACCTCCATCGAGTGTATTGAAGCCGTCGAGACGTACATATCCGAAGAGCGCCGCACCTTCTGGGCCATCCTCATGCCACGGGTCAAGAGCCAGTTCCCATCCCTGCTGCGCCACGAGACGTTCAAGGAACTGTTGAGAGATAACGAGGCGCTGAACTTCCGTCTGCTCGCTGCCCTAGGTGCAGAGGTCTCCGTTAGGGCGGACGATAAAGATGAGCGTCACGAGGAAAATTACAGTGACATGACTCGACGTTTCGGTGGTCCAGCACTGCTTCAAAATCTCGATAGACGGGCGGTAAGGCATACTCAAGGCATGAGATGATAGGCTGATGTAGGTTGGGAGGTGCCGAGCAGCAGGGACGGTAGGAGAGTGATTTGGTGTCCTCAAAGGGCCTAGAATTACTGTACTGGTATTCATGATTATAGGACTTGAAAATCTTCGTAGTAGGCTGAGTCTTGATGGAAGTGGCATCTTGAGGTTTCCTTTTCAATTTGTGTCACTGACGGCGAGAATAGTCCTGTCTCCAAGTGATTACCCTCAAGATTTGAGACTACGACTCGACTGCTAGGCAGTCGAGTATTCGAGTAAAATCTGTGTCTTTTCAGTTACGGCGACAATACTCTTTGACTTTCTTTCATGTGATCGCCAAGACAAATTTTGCGCTAGCGTTCTTTCCCTCTCCTTCGCTTCTTTCAACACCTTCCACCTTTCAACAACAGCATGAATGACAGACCGCTAGACTTCTGCACCGCTGCAGGCGGTTCCCGCGGCTCCAACCTGCTTGATGGCCTTTAGGCCAATGCCATCATGGGCGCAATTCGACGGTGTTAGAACTGCGCCTCGACGCACACACATACTCCAGCTGACGATCACAGACTCAAGAATAATGAGCTATACAGTGGCCTAGTCATCAGATGTGACAGCGAAACGAGCACGTGTGACCGGATTTAACACAGATCTGCTTATGGCACTTGCAGGAGAGGGCAATTGGGAATCTAGAAGCGGTAATGATATGAAAACGAAAGAAGAAGAGGAAGGAGAAGAAGTGGAATTGGAAATTTAAGTGGAGAAGGAAGACCATAAGCATGGCGAAGGGGTCTCAGCAGAGGGAGAAGGAGGAGAGGATGACACTTCTGGCTCCCCAAGCAACACAGCACCGGTTGCGCGTCCCGCTACTCGTTGACGCGGTCGCTCAGTCGGCACGACCAGTCTGATCCTTTATCTCCCGGTCCCATTAGGACAATGCATCAAGAAATAGACACGTCCGCATGACACATACAGGAAGTGTGCAAGAGCTTGGAACTCAGGGGGCAGCTCCATGTGCCAAGTGTGTTAGCTTGGGTTCTGCTTCCGCCGCTGATTACTCTGTGGCTCCGGGTAGTGGCCTGTGTGGTCAGTATTTGTGGATTACGTCAAAGAAAACGTACTGCGTATAGCCTAAAGGCCACCAGTCTCGAAAGAATTGTTGGCTCTGCTGGCGGTGTATGACTTCCAAAGGAATTCTCCAAAGACACTGCATTGGAAGTCAAGTAAACTCCTATGCGAAATACTTCCCAACTCCCTCCTCCCTCTCCGACGCCTCCCTCCTCGACTCACTCCCCGGATCGAAAAACGGCCTCTCCCCAATTCCCACTGCCCTATACCCACTTCTATCCCCCAGCCCATCAAAATCAAAAGTCGCACAATGAAACGTACACCGATTGTCCCAAATCGCCACATCATTCACATTTTTCCACTTGAACCTCACCTGCAAATCATGATTGTCCTTCAACAACGTTTTGAACCAGCTCAGGAAGAGTGTGCTCTCCTCCGCTGTGACATTATTGATGTACTGCGCGTGCTGGCCGACGGGGTAGACGGACTTCCAGCCTGTTACGGGGTTCGTACGGATTACTGGGTGGACGGCAGTCAGGGCGTCGCCGGTGTTGTGAGGAGAGCCGCGTTGTTTGGTGTAGATGGCGAAACCTCCGCGAGCTGCGGCTGCAGTGAAGTCTGGGCGGGCGAAGGTACATGTGAGACCTTCGAGGAACTTCTGCACGGGCGTAGAGATGCGGTCATAAATTTCATAACCTGATGCCCACAGAGTGTCGCCTGTCAAAATCATCAGCGTACGATTATAAAAACTACGCTTTTCTCTCTGAGATACGCACCTCCAGTCTCCGGCAACTGCGTTAACCTCAAACTCGTATAATCCGCCGGCACAGGCTCAAAAGCAATATCCGAATGCCACTGGTCACTACTCTGTTTCTTCGCAGACCTCTGACCCTCCGTCGGTACGGTATAAACCTTCTTGAACAGTCTGGAGGAAATAGTAGAGATCTGCTGATCCGGGTCTCGCTCCTCGTCAATGTCGCCTTCTGAATTCAGGACCGGGTGAATGTGCAGGGTGGAGTCGGAAGGTTTTCCGGAAAGCTCTCCGAGACGTTGGATGAGGGCCTTTTGGAGGTCGTTGGTTAGTTTGTCTTGTTTGCGGAAGTAGACGACGCCGCGGGATGAGATGGTGTAGGCTAGTTCTGTGAGGAGTTCGTCGGCGTTGGGGGATTGGAGCCATTCGACGAGGTTGGCCTGCAGGAGAGCGATTAGCAAAGGCGAGAATGTATGCATAATGCCTTTGCCACTCACATTTGGATACTCCCTTCCAATGACAGGCGTCAGATCAACACTCTCATGTTGGTCAAGTACACCAGTCGGCTTCAACGGAGTCCTCTTGAGTGTACTGTCCTGCTTGATCCCCGAGACAATACTCCCGGCTGCGCTCTCGAGCTGTGTCGCAATGGGCGCCATGTTCAGTTCCGCTTGAATCTTACCGTAGATGAAGTCGAAGGCAACATCAAGCTATATATGCGAATCATCAATGCACAATTGCGTGCTCCCAAAGCTCGGTCACGAATCAAGCTGAAGAATGCAATGCAGGGAACAAGTCTCGTCGCTGAAGATGATAGGGCTAAGTCATCATCAGTCATCGTGCGGAGTCTCAATTGGGCAGGAGGAGGGACAGGTGAGGTGAGGTCGCAAGCTCCAAGCTTTTCATCGTTTTCCCGTTCGGTTCAGTGACAATGTGGCTGCCACGTGATGTTCATCGAGAGCGTCCCAGTCCGTGGTCTCAGACATCAATTGCTTCGAAGGGTCGAAGTAGTTCGAAAACTTCGGTCAAACGAAATCGTTCATCGTCCTTCTCTTCCCCAGGCAGACGTCCTCGCTTGCCATCGCATATCGCAGCGTCTCACATCTCCATGTCTTCTTCCATCCTGTATCAAATCCAACCATCGACTTGCAAGGTCAACATCTCTTCCATGTCTCATCTCGTAGCATTCAGAGCTCTTCTCCTCGCAGACAAAGCGATCAAAATGTGTATCATCTTGTCCAATGTCAAATCAATTCTCTCGGAACTCAAAATTAGACTCAACAACCCCAATACGAATCCGGAATGTCAACCCTAGAACCAGAACAGTGCCGCAAATCGCTCATCTGCATGAACCAGACCTACTCACCCCTTCAAACTCCAATGAAACGTCCTCCATGCACGATGATTCCGACTCTGCTCCCGGAGAGCCCTCCCAACTCCCCGGCCCGCCCAGCTCAAACGCCCCATATACCCCCACACGCGAAGCAAGCCGACTCGAGACTCCAGGCACTCGACATCCAAAATGCTCAACTCCACGGCCAGATTTCGGAGAAGGAGCATCGCTTCGAGGAGATCGACGGACTGAATGCTCAGCTTCAGGTCCAGCTTTCAGTCAAGGAGGAGAAAATCGAGCCTTTCTGTAGTTATCTCTCGGATCGAATAATGAAGGAGATAGAACTTGAAAACCAGTTGAACGAGTGAAGGTCCCGATCCCAAGTCCAAGAGGCGAAATTGGCAGCTGTCAAAAACGAATCGAACGAATGGATCCAGAAGTTCCTTCTCAAAGACTCAGAAACCAAGGACCTCTCGCAAAGCGTCTTAGAAGTCTCAACCAGCCACCAACAAGCTGAGGAAGCTAAGTCGACTCTCCAACAAGCCAACAACATCCTCGAATCCGATCTGAGAAACGCCGACATCTCAGCCAAAACCTCCCTTGCCCGCGACATCGCTCTCTCGAAAGACCTCCAAGCCCTCGAATCCACTCTCAAGGCCAACCAACAAGAAACTCACCGCATCAACGCCGAACGCGCCGGCCTGCGCGAAATCGAAACAGAACTCTCAGCCCAAGTCCACTCGCACGAAGACCAGATTTTTGACCTCGAGGCGGAAAAACGTAATTGTCGGACTCTCAATCGCGGCTTGGAATTCGAAGTGAAGAGACTGGGAAAGCAGAAGCGCCGGAGGTTCTTCTTTGGAGCTACGTGGATGGCTGTGGTGATGGGGATGTTGTGGTTGTATTTGTCGATGAGAGGCGTGGGTGAAACTCGTCTTCGGTAAAGTAGGTTGAAAGCGAGAGTGTGGGCCATGTCTAGATAAGAACACAGCAGTAAACGATCATCCTGTCTCGCGACTCACTGCTTCGTGTCAAAGAACAAAGTCGACTTCATCATAAATCAGAGCTATTAAGCTCCACTGTTAAAGTCCTGATCTTCGTACGTTCAAAACACAAGAAGAGAAAAACGCCTTCGATGATGCCTATTCCTAACGCCGCCGCTCGATGATTCGCATCGACCAAAGCAGACAAAAAAAAGTCCAAGCCATTCAGCACTTGAATGACAAACCGGCGATGTATGATGATGCTGACTCCAACCCAGAATATGCCTCTCCCTCGTTCCCCTCTGCTGTCTCCAGAGTCCAGTTCTGTCGAAAGAAAAACGTATGCTCCAAGCGATCAGCTCGTCTATGTCGTGACTTGAGAAAAAGTCCCTGAATCTATGTTCGCACCATTGGAGTGCGATAAGCTTCGCTGGTGATGTCAAGGCACCCAAATGGAGTGATTTTATCGTAGCAATCTGCGCGCTGATGTGGCGCCATGATCGCTTCTTCCGGGCTTGTGCCGGGCATGTCGTACTTGAGGCTCCACGCATATTTCGCGGGAGTTATCCTTGGCGATAGATGGTGAGAAGGCTACTCGTCATGTGTTTCACCAATGTGACGCTCGTTCTCTGGTTTCCAACTCCCTGGTTATCGTTAGTTGGGACATAACGAAATTTCCGAATAAGCACCGTACGTACCTTCGAAATTGTGATGGACGAAAGCCATCGGGTCGTCGATGTCACCGGCACCCATCTGACCGACACCTGGTGAGAACGAGGTGATTGGCAGGACGATAACGTCACCAACCTTCTTCGCTTGTGTGACGCCGGTGAATTGATGCCATGTGATGTTGCCTTTGCTGGTGGCCATGTCGAAGTATTCGGGATTGTTGAAGAACTTGAAAATGACGTCGGTCCACAGGGCAGGACCAGTGTACTCGACGACGTTCTTCATCACAACCTTCATATTTTTCGATTCGAAGTCGCCAGCTTTCTTTCTACGTAGTGTCTCTTCGGTGATGGTCGCAACGATATCGACAAGTACGGGATGGCCAGGCTTGCTCTGGATTGTCCATTGGCAGAATTGTATCCTCCGCGAGTACCAATCGTGCCAGTCTGGTCGATCAGGGTCTGCTTCAATTCCAACGACCAGGCCGTAGCTGGACCTTGGCACCTCTGTCGGAACCCATTCCACCGCCGACTTCAACGCAGTAGTGTCGATATCACTGTATATGCCACCTCTTGCAAGGAGAATCAAGTATCGGAAAAAGTCTGCCTTGAGGACGGGAGCCGGTAGAGCCTCGTATGCATCTTGCACCTCTGGAATGCTGGCGTAAAAGTGTCGGATCAGGTGAATGGCGACATCATCAGTGATGACCTCGTGCACGAAGTTAGGATGCAGTTCTGTCCATGATGCCTCTGAAGGTCTCCACTCTTCGGGGAATTCGCCAGACCCCGGGCCAACCTTCCACGTTTGCCAGATGTAGGCCGGGAACTTCCCTTCCGGATCGTATGGGAAAGCGTACGAGAGTTGCTGTCTGAGGGGCTTCAGCTTCAGGTCTTCCAGAGCAATCTGTGGTATGGGCTTTTTGGCCAAGGCCACGCGACCTCCGCTATCGCCATTCCATGGTGCCTCTTGTGATGCCGATTCTGGTTTGGTTTCGTCAAGGATGGCTTCGACGGAGGAGGGTTCGGGTGTAGTCTCGACAATCTTCCTGTTGTCGGCGTGGCTACCGGTCGGTTTGGGCGAGTTGTTGATTCTGAAGGCGTCGGACTTGTTCGGGTGACTGTTCCGTAGTAGGAGAAACGCCGATAGTATTATGGTTGCAACGATGATGGCACGCCTAAAGGTGAGCATGATGGCTCGGGGATAGGCGCAGGAGGACAAGCAGACGCGTAAAAGAGCGGCAGATAAACGAAAGTGAAGAGTGAACAGGAGCTGGTCAGGCTTCCTGGCTGGGACCTGCAGCTCCTTAACAGCGATGGTAGGTAAGGCTCCCTGGTGGATCGTGAATGCGATGCGCGAATGGGTGAGAGGGCGCTTGGACCAGCGCTTGCAGGGACAGGAACAGGCCTATTTTCTGCTGGGCTGCGAAACGGTCACTACTGGCTGCCGCGATCGGGAGGCGTCGTCATAGGGGCGTGCGCGAGGCCATGCTGGAAGAGGTATGCGGTGGGGGAGGAGCAGGAGTCGTAGGAGTGAGGGTTGCGGAGTTGGCGATGTAGATGTGAAGGTGCAGAAGGTGAAGAGATATATGGCGACGTACGGCGGCTGGGGATGCGCGGATGCTTGCGTACCTTCTTGCAGCTCAAAGCGGATACCACTATCGTATTGCACTTGCTGCTGATGCGATGCTGCTGCTGGCTGCTCTTGCTGCTCCTCCTGCACGCTTGCGCCACCGCGTGTTGCCCAGGATAGACTGCCTCGCGTAACCCCGTGGAAAGCCTGATGGACTTATCGCCAGCAACAAGTCGTGATGAAATAAAAGAGCGATGGTGAATGAAGACGATGATGCAGGAACAACGAGAACAACCCCGTCAAATAAATTGTTGATACATCTCCATCCCTTCCCCACGACCACAACGGCGGCCAGCAGCAGTAAACGCTATGTTTCAGCTTCTTTCTTCGGGTCCCAGTCGGCCGGATGCTGCTCCAACGCCGTCACTCTAGATGGAGGTCGCCCGTAGTTCTCTCGATGATACGACGACCTGTCCCCCACTCTTCTCTGCTGCTCCAGGCTTACGTTGACTTTGGCCTCGTCAGCGCGGCCGCTCCATACGCATCAGCGAATCAGACCCACAGAAGACCAGCAGCGTGCGACCTGCAAATGCACGAGAGCTCCAAAGCCTCTCCTAAGCAACCATGGTCGCACTGCTCGTGACAGCGAATGAAAACGACCGACGCGCGTTGTCCTTCCCTCTCGTCGGCTTTTGCCGAACGATCATACCGGCTCTCGTACCACTCTCCGGCAAAGCTCCCGGGAGTCGCAGACACGCTTTCTTAAACTCCCGCGAACCAAAATCCTCCGCCGTTACGCCTTGCTAAAGTCTGAAACTCCCCATGACGTCTGTCTCCTGGAGGTGACATGTACAAAGTACATACCTCCTTGGTCAACAACAAGCAAACAGCACAAGCGTCAAACACGACTTCGGCATCGACTCCTTGTCTCGCCATATCTCCGTGTGTTGGTACTTCCATCAATAACAGACTTTCCCTTCCATAGCAGCAGGATCGCCGACAATCGGCCTCCGGACAAACTCAATCGTTCGTACAGACACAGTCAGAACTCACAGCTTCTTAAATTGATGAAACGACGAAACACGGCAAGTGCTCCTATCGAAACTGGAGAATCCTGCTCCCAGACTGTCAACCAGGATCAGGACTCTCTATCCGGCGCAGTACCTTTTAGACATCACGGAGGAATTTCATCGTGATCGGTGCTTCGTACTCGAAACACAAGTGCATCCGATTTATCGATTGACAAGCGTCATCATCTACGTATACATATATGGAGCAATTGCTAAACATGCGGACAATCCCACACATGATGAATTCATGGTGAGAGCCAAGTCAACGAAGCTTTTGAGGCTGACCCAAAATGACGCCATCCCTATCCCGTCGTTTGATCGCCTCACGGTGTCACGACTCGGCAGTCATCCGACTCATGAAACTCAGTCCATCTCTCATCACACAAGACAAGTTGACAGACATAACACGAGGCAGCTCTCTCACATCTGAGCAGGAAAGATTTTATTGCACCGCAGACTCTCACAACTTGAGATATCCCCACATAACGAAGCTCCCCTGTCACTGACACATGCAAAAGCTCTCTATCTACATCGTGCGCTGACTATGCCGAACGAACCCACCCATCTCAACCAAAGGGTCAGATATTAAGTGGCGCTCAATCGCATTTATTGCAGCCATACGACCTCCTTCATTTGGTCGTTTGCATGCTGTAAACTGCCAGGGTTGTCGTCGTTTGTGGATACATCCGGGCTGTAAATTGAAAGCGTGGGAGGACCATCGTCTCAAGGTGACTGTCAATCGAACGTATTTCATTTTGCGTCTCTCCATTCACAGACGAGACGACTACGTATCAACTCACGTGTTCTCTCCCAACACCCTTCTCCTACCCTCCCCTCCCCCCCACCACAACACTCTCCTCCGCAATCTGCGCCTCATCCAAAATCCACACAGTCCCCATCGCCGCATCCTTACTAATCTCCTGCCCATCCTTCCCCACCAATACAGCCCTCGCCTCCCCCTTCTCATTCACATTCAACTCATTCTTCAAATGTCCCACGTTGCGGAAATGCACAGGCGTCGTAGCCAGCCAGCGGACTGTGAAAGCTGCAGAAGTGCCCCAGTTGAGTTTGGACGCCCATGAGGGTTTGGGTAGGGTTGGGTCGGGTGGAGATGTCATGAGGGCCTGTAGGGTGAGGTGTTAGAGGGGATGAGAAGGAGGGATGGCAGAGACGCACGTATCCTGCGAAGTGCATAGACTTGTTCACAGAGAAGAGAAGGACTACGTGCCGTGAGGTGGCGAACGCGTCGGCGAGGAGTCCCTCGTTCTTCTCCTGCGTAGCCCAGAGCCCCTCTCTTTGAGCATCGGTGACGTTTTCGTAGAAGACGCTCTTGATCATGAAGAAGCGAACACCTATGCCGATTGAGACGTCAGGTCAGAACATAAATGTACAGGGGAGAATGGAAGCCAAAGGGTGTGATTTGAGAGTCCTGGTATTGTGACTAAGTCCCCATGGTCGAGTGCGAGCTGCTGCTGCTGCTCTTCAGCGTGACTGTCGCGCTATCATGAGCAAAGACTATGTACCAGGATGAAAGGGGTAGAAACGTCAAAACAGGTCAGAACGACGAGATGAGAACTGACCGCCTTTGCGAAGATCCAGGGCTGCACTCCCGCGGTATTGCGATGAACGACTCGGGAGTGCCTGGCGGCTGTTATCGTAGTACGGACGAGGTGGATCGCGAGAGGTGTAGTGGTGATGGTCGTAGTCGCCACGGTCGTAGTCGCGACCGTAGTACGATTGTCGACGCTCGAGAGAGTGATCTCTGCTCTTTGAAGACGAGTTGTAGTTGCTGACAGATGAGCAGCGACGGGCGTTCGGGTAGCTGATTCGGCGTTCGGGCTCAGGAGGGCTTGGAGCCTGTTGACGACGAGCAGACCCAGGACGAGCGTCTGGTGACTCGTTGGCTCCACGAATACGGAAGCCACCAGTGTCCTATAGATGTCAATGTCTGCAAATAATGCCGGCAGTCTTTCGTTTGGAGTTGACTCCATGACCAAGTAACGAATTCATAAGAGAGGAGAATACATACCTGACGCTTGTTCTGTCCCCCGGGACCAAGCTCCGGAGAGTGAGCACGCTTGAAACCGTTGACGCGTGGTGCGGCCTTCTCGACCGGCATGCTCTGTGGAAGCGGTGGGGGAGCCATTTGAGTAGTATTAGGCACGGGCGTACCAAGTTCGAGTTGATCTGCTTGTCGCAGCTTCTCCAGCGCCTCAGCGATGCGGGCCGCTTCCTGTTCGAGTGATCGCCGCTGTTTGTAGGTGGCAAGCTTCGAGTTGCGGTACTCGACGTTGTGATAGCCTGTCAGCTCGAGCCAATAAGATAGATCAGTGTAGTATTCATCGTTGAGTTGAGTGGGATGGTTTAGTTGCTCAGGTTGTTCTTTTGTTTGTTCTGGCTGCGGAGCCGCGGTGACCTCCTCTTCTTTCTTGACAGTATTGTTCTTTTGGGTTGATTCGCCCTTTTTTTTTGGTTGAGACGTCGGCACGCTGCTGTTGTTCTTGGCAGCGGCGGCAATAGCAGCAATCTTTGCGTCTGCCATTGCTTTGCCCTGGCGGAGGAGCGCGTCTACTTTAGGGATGCTGCTCATGAACTCTGCCGACTCAGTTGTATCTGGTTGCACCTCTTTTTGAACTGGAGCTTTTGGAATTTGCGCCGGTGTGCCGGTGCGAGAGAGGGACGGAGTGTTTTGGCGCTGAGCGAGTAATTTTGCACGCAGCAGTTGGGCTTTGCGCTGGTTCTGTTCTGCACGTGCCTTGGCGTCTGGCGAGACAGCAGGAGCTGTGAGCTGCACTTGATTCTGCTCCGCGTTGCTGTCGCCGTTGGAGAGTGAGGCCTGAGAAGGTCAGTGTATTCGCGAGAAGTGAAGCAAGATTGAGGCATGGACATACACCAGCCTGGGATTCATCAGCGGAGTAGGGGTTGTCGTCGTAGAAGTTCTCGTCGTCGTCGTCACCTACGTGATCAGCTGGTTGAGCATCTTGCTCGTCCTTGAGGCCGAACATGGTCATCATTGGGTCGGTCCAATCCATTGTTGGACGGCCTGATGTTGATGACTTGCGGGTCGAAGCTGTCACTTCGCGATTTCGAGCTATGAAATCGAACGCGCTAAGTTTCACGCACTAGCCTTGATCTGTAGCTCTTCTAAGGAAGTCAATACTGCCTGACGCCAGTCCTTATCGCTTCCACAGCTCACATGAGAAAGCTTGATTACGCCGTAAAGCTTGTCTTTCCTTTACATTCCGAGGCCGTGGCGCCATCGTTCAACACCGACTCCTCACGAAGAACAGAAGGACAGCCAAATCCCCATCGTGAACGCTGGTGTCTCATCCTCTGATGATTGTAGTAGTGGTCTAGACACGTCAGAGCCAGCCGCCCCTACATTTCACCGTACAGCAGCATACTCAGCAATATATAATGGGCACGGCATCCTTCGGGACCACTCCAGCTCCGTTCTCCTTTTCAACCCGAGTGCCGCCATGTGGGGTTTGGGGAACCTGCCAGTAGTGGCCCCAGGACGCGTGTGCACTACTGTGCTACTGCATTTCTATCAACACCAGCCAGCACGCTACAAGTTACGGAAAGGCTACCAACCTGCCGGTCCTACAGGCCTGCCTTGAAATACCTCGAGATCAATCGGCCGCCCTCCGCTCGCTGCTCCAGCACCCTTAGACCTCAGCTCGCTTGCTCACGGTAACGATCAGGAGCCTTCCACGATGCGTTCTTCTATGCAAGACGCAGTCTTCTGCTTCGGCCTGTTGTACACATCAGCAGAAGCTCAGCTGTATGAGAAGCCGTCCACCAACCTCCAAAAACAATTTGTCGCTCAGTCGCCGGTGAGTAGTGTGTCCGCAGTACATGCTATCATTCCATCGCCCATATCACCGTACTGATGACATTGACAGTGTGAACTCCTCGCGATCCAATTCCCGACCCAAGTCAGTCTACCAGCTAGTGCCAACTACACTCGCAGTCAGGCCGAGTACTGGTCTGGACAGCAAGCAGACCTCAAGCCTGCGTGTCGTTTCTTCCCACAAAAAGCCAGCCATATCCAAGAAGCCCTCGCCGACGTCGTCATTCCACACAACATCAGCATTGCGATAGCTTCTGGTGGCCACTCTTCCGTGCAAGGAGCCTCGAATGTCGACGCTGGCATCACCTTCGATCTGTCCCGCTTTACCGAGGTCAACTTCTTCCTCGACGGCGGCAAAGCGACCTGGCTAGGAGTTGGCAATCGCTGGAAGGACGCCTATGCTATTCTTGAAGACTCAAACCTCTCTGTCGCAGGCAGTCGCGCCGCTAACGTTGGTGTTGGTGGCCACGTGCTCGGCGGTGGATCTTCCTGGTACTCCAACCAACATGGCTGGGCAATCGACAGCGTTGTCGAATTCGAGGTTGTCACCCCACAAGCAGAAATCCTGCAAGTCAGTCCGATCAAGAACGAAGACCTCTTCTGGGCCCTCAAGGGCTCTCTCGGCGCATTCGGAATCGTGACTAAGGTCAAAATGAAGACGTTCCCCCATAACGGTGTGTATGGCGGATCTATTAGCTACGAGCAGAAGCACATGCCACGACTATGCGAAGCTTTGGACAGTCTGGCGCGTGAAGCCGAGCGCAATCCAACAGCACAAGGATATCTGAGCTTTTCCTGGCTCGAAACGAAGAAGAACTTCGTCTATTCGGCATATCTTATGGACACCGATGGCAAGAATCGAAAAGAATCTTTTCCGCAGTTCCAGGCCATTCCACGTGCGGAGGACACGCTGAGGGTGACCACTATTGCAGAGAGCGCCAAGGAGGTCGACAAGAGCAATCTGCCCGGTCTTCGACGCACTGGCTTTACCCTGACTGCAGTGATGGACAAAGCCAGAATGCTAGCACTCCACAACCTCGTAAAAGACTTCACCGCCGTAGTTCAATTCGACAAATCCGGCGGTTTGAGAGTCATATACGAGCCAATTACGCGTCCTCACCTCCAGGCCCAGAACAACTTCTTCAATATGGGTGCAGTGTCGAGTCCGTTGTTCTTGGTCTCCGTCGAATTCTCGTGGAGTGACGGTACAAAGGACTACTACTTCGAGAAGACATCGCATGACCTCCGTCTTGCTATGGAAGCCGACTTGACGAGCCGCAAAGCTCTGCATCCATTCGTTCACCCAAATTACGCCGCGAGAGATCAGAACCCATACGCAGCTCTCGCGCCCTTGGATAAGAAAATTCTGAAGAAGATCAAGCGGAAATACGACCCGAACAACACGTGGGAGGACATTGTTCCTGGAATCTGGCACATATGAGCTCCCCGAAAGCAAGAGCTTTCAGGCCCCTGAGCTGTCGATTTGAGAATCATCCAACGAGAGCATCCTTGCGTTTGGGTAATTCTCTCCTACTCGACGAGCCAGCCCTGCCACCTAAAAGGATTCCAAATGTAGTAGAGGGCGCTCCAACCTGGAGAGGGCTACATGGAAGAGGATTCTTCCAGCCTTCCGAGTAGTCTCTTTCTCAAATCGACAGCTCTGAACTGCTGTATTTCACCTCGACAACCTACACCACGTTTGGAAAACAACAGGGTAATCTCTCTATCACAGCCGCAACCCTCGGCCAGTCCACCTCTTGCAAAAGGCAAGACTCCTTCGAGGATCGACAAGTCTTCACTCCTCAGTGACCCATTCATCCTGCATCTGGCACCAAATTTCCCGTTCCTCCACCTTCGGCTCCTACATAGGCACCAGAATTCTCAGAAAGTCTCCCAAGATAACAAAGAGACACGCACCACACAGACCCCCAAACACGCCAACGTGGTCGTCCTTCGTACATCGAGCATTTCGACACTGCATCAAGCCACATGCGCGTTGACGCGTACTGCCGTACCATTTGACACAATGCTGTTCAGATCAACACGATTCCACGATGCCGGACGTCCTGAGGAAAAGGGCAATGGTTGATGTCGGGGCATTTGTCGTCAACCCCTCTCGTTGAACGGCGACCGACACACGAGAAAGCCCGGGCTTGGCGCGAAGGTAGGTTGCGCATAGACATTGCACATTATGCTCAACGATCGCATCCAAGGCGAATCCCCATAGGATTAGAAGAATAGAGTAGACCATGAAAACACAGAAAGCGTATCAACAATGCTCATATGCAATTCCTATACAATTCCATAACCAACCTGTTTCTCCCATGTACGATGCTCCAAGCAGTCTCCTTTTCCATACCATGCACAACGCTAACACGCCTCCCATATCCACATCCATCCCCATCATCGACACAACAACTTCCTCCACGCACTCCTCTTCGTCTTCCTCCCACTAACCCTCCTCACCATCTTCGCCCCTTGCTGTCCTCCCTGCTGACCCTGCTGCGTAGCCGAAACCCTTCCAGCCGCACGCTCCGAACCCGATGAAAAATCCGTCTTAGCCGTGCTCGTACTGCCCCTGTGCTTCTCGGTTTTGAGATGATTGCTGCTTTCGAGGGTAGTCCGTGAGCGCGACTCTCCCAACGAGTAGTCTCTATCAGCGCCGGAGCCGTCGGTAGTAGGTTCATGTAACGGAGAAGAAGTTGCAGCTATGGGTGAGCTCGCTTTGGTGGAGAGGTCTTCGCGCGAGGCTTCGGGAACGGTGTCTTGCGTATGTAAGAGGTCGGGCCGCCAGGTTGCCTGAGAGTTATTCTTGCGGCGGTTGCTGGCGGCGCGGTGGACGAGGACTGTGCTGGTTGAGTCTGCGCGCGCGCGGCCTGTTTTCCTGAAACTGCTGGATCGGCTAGGTGGCCGCGAAGAATCTTGCTCGCGGACGGATTGGGTGCTATTTCGATTGCTTTTGAGAATGCTGGTTCGCCGTACGATGCCGGAGCCGATGCTCTTGATACTCGATCGTTTCTCGAGTGGGAAGTGCGCAGGTGATCCGGGTGGCGAGTTCATAGGTGTGATTACGCTCTTGCTGGGTGATGCTGCAGAAGACGGGGAAGTGTCCTTGTCGTCGTATTTGAAATTGGGACTCCAGCCTTCTTTGAAAGTCACCCAGATAGCAGTGATAGTAATGATTTCGCGAAGCTTATCGTCCGTTTGGCATTGCTCCTTGCCATTTGATTCTTCCTCGTCATCTTCATCAACATTGAACGTGGCGTTCCTCGGTGAACTGAGTGGCGTTTTGGACGCAGGCTCAGGGATCGTGTATGCATCATAAATGTCGAGACCGCCATTGGATAGAGTTCCAACCACTGGATGTTTCCTGCTGTTTGGCGAAATCGTGCTGAAGTTGAATCGTTTCGATCGCTTGCTTCCTTCCTTCACTCGTTTCGGCCACCATCGAACAGTCAGAACCAATCCATGTTCGTCGGTTGTGGAGAACTCGTAGCCTCCGTTGGCCGTTTGGGATGCTTCCCAAGCCATGCCGGAGGCCAGATGTATGGTGGCCTTGCCGCCGGCAGTTGCGTTATCCTTATCGTCATCCTTGCGACCTTTGCATATTAAACCAATGACGTCCCGAGCTTCTTGTTCTTCGTCTGCTTCCTCGCTACTATACTTCTCGGCCTTGAGAACCACTAGATCGTTGGGACAGAGGCCGTGCTTGGTCTTGAAGACTCGAGTCACAGCTCGAGTCAATCGAACGCTGAAGTTGGCCGAAGGGATAACCTCCAGAGCAGGTCGCGGCCGTGCACTCGCACTCAACCTGTGGAGCTGTAACAACGAGCGGGGTCTCCGATGCAGCTTCTGTCGCATAGTGCCTTCCGGGGGCGGGTGGCATATGCTGAACTGCGTCTTTGGACGAATGCTCTTCTTGGATCGTCGTCGACCGTCAATGCTACCTTCGCGCGAACCAGTCTCGCTGGTGCTGCGAGTATCTGGCTCGGCGAACATTATGGAGCCGCTGCTCCGGGTGGGGGAGGGAGGCCCCTGATCATTTGCATTGGCCGCGAGGACTGTTGAAAGGATAGGGCGCTTCAATATCGAATGGCTCGTCCGGGTGGAAGGTGTTTGATCGTTCGATTTGGGGGTTGGGGCATCGTGGACGTCATCAGTCGGGGCGGCGAAGGGGTTGAGCAAGCTCATGAGGGAGCCGGTCCATGATGGCTGCGGATTGTGGTGGTGAGAGGAAGTGGTAGCGGTCGTTGCAGTCGCAGTCGCCATGTCGATTCGGCATGCTCTCTGGGGAAGCAGACAGCGTTGCGGAATGATCGGATGGCAGGCATGGGCGGGGGTTAGAGGATCGGAAGCGGCGCAGCAGGTCGAATGCACTTGCGGAAGGACAGTTGACGACAGTAGTATGTACGAAGAAGGGTGGAGGGTCGGGGCCGGTGGGTGGTAGAATGCCGAACAGTCTTGGCTGTGGTCAAAGGAGGCGCGCTCGTCGAATTGGGAGGCGGCGCGGGCGTGTTGTTGTAGGCGGGCTTCGCGTTCGCGGATGGAAGCTGATGCGCTGCGCTGCGCTGAGGCGATGACCGGTTTGGCTGATCTGTGATGCTGCAGGAAGGATCGGCGGTGGCTATGCGCCGGCCAATCAAGGGCGCGGCGGAAGGAGAAAGGGGGACCGCACCAACACGGCGCCCAGAGGTGAGACAGCAGCAACAAGAAGGAGAAACGGACACAACAACACTCCGCAGGAGCGTGTGTAGGGCAGGTATACACAACAACGGGAGGATAGGAAGTGAAGAGGAGATATCCTTCCGCTGTTCGCGGTCAGGCCACTTACTACTCGGCGCTGACAGGCCTGGCTTGCCGGGTCTTTGGTCCTTCGTCTTTGTTTGTGGTGTTTCTTTCTGCTGTGCACCGGATGCTCGGAAAGGGGTTCACGCGACATCCGATCCACTATTAAACTCGCCAAGCCTCGCCAATGTGGAGTCCGTCGTCAACTGTCCTTCGGCGAACGCTGCTTCGCCGTTTCCACCTCCCTCGCTCACAACAAGCACGCTGCCCAGACTGCACTGTGTGCCTTCATCTCCTCACCACCGCACTCGTCGTTTCGGTAAAAGCTGCGCTCGCTTTCTCCGGCCGCAGCAGCCTCGCAGTAGCACCATCCACAGCCATCGTACGATTCCTCAGCCAAGCTTGCCTGTGTCAGCCCTCAGTAAGACGACAACAGTACATGCTATTGCAGCCCAGCTCGCCACAGCATGATTACTACTGGCCCTCTCGGACTGTCACACGCCTACTCCTCCTAACAATCCCCCAGGACTGTTCGACAGCACAACCCTTAGAATGCCCAGCTGGTAGCCATTCGGTGTGCGAAGTCCTCCCTTGGTTTGCCCTGCTTCCTCCCGGCACATGCTCCTCTCGGCACCCCCTTTCAGGCAACACTATTTCCCTTCACATGACAACCGCCCAAGCGCATGCTCCCTAAGCGTAGCGACCGCTGCTCGAAATGCACCAAAGGAACCAACAGAGTGGAGCTCGAAAGCATCAGGCACCGAGTAAAACAAAAACAAGCCTCGAAAGCGCGAATACGAGCAGCATCACCCGACTAATCACCCTCTACGGCGGCTGGAAAGGCTTACTCCTACTCCTAGCCGCCGCAAGCCCAGGATTCGGCTACGACACATCTACCAACATCCTCCTGGCGCAATACACACATGCTGATTCCTCTTCCGACTCGTGGCTTTCCCACGTGGCAGCGCACATCGTCAGCAAGCTCACCAGATGGGACGCCATCTACTTCGCGTCTGCCTCTCACCGTGGCCTCACTTTCGAGCAACAGTGGGCTTTCAGCCCTACACTGGCTAAATTCACATCCCAGCTTGCCCGAGGTGTGTGACCAGTGCTCCCAAACTCCTAAGGGAGCGAATCATCAAGGGCTAAGTTGTGATCCCAGTCTTTCCTTCGTCGTTTTGCACATCTCCTGTCGTCTGCCACGCATTGGCCGGAATACTCGTCTCTCATATCGCCCACTTACTCTCTGTCATCGTCCTCCATCACCTCACGTACGAGATCATCCCAGCTAGCCACAATCAAAAACTCCGGATCGCACTTACGACAGCATGCCTGCACATCCTCTCACCAGCCGGCCTATTCCTATCCGCGTCTTATGGGGAGGCAACCTTCGCGTTGGCCAACTTCTGGGGATTCTACTGCTACGTGGTCGCGCAGACGCAAACCTCTGATCTCGCCGCTGCTTTCTTGACTCTCTCCAGCGGAGTCGCCTTCGGCGCATCGGCAATGATCAGGAGCAACGGCCTCCTCAGTGGAATCATCTTGGCTTGGGACGCCTTGACATATGTCCCCCACCTCGCTTCCATCTACCAACACAGAGTGTGGCCGCAACTGATCCGTCTAGGCGGTGTGTTGGCCGGAGGCTTCTTCACTGGAGCCGGCTACATCCTCCCGCAAGCTGAGGCATACATGCAGTACTGCACCGAGGGCAACACACGCCCGTGGTGCAATCGCATGCTACCGAGCGTCTACACCTGGGTTCAAGACCATTACTGGGGTGTAGGCTTCCTCCGCTACTGGACGCTCTCCAATCTGCCGCTTTTCCTGCTTGCCACGCCCATGATTCTGGTCATGGTCGGCACGGCCTGGCTTGCGCTGTCGGGTCAGAGGCTTCTGCCGATGATTAGCAGCATGGACAAGCAACACGCAAGCCTTTTCGCCCTTGTGATGGCAAGGTTTGCGGCGCCGCAGCTTGTTCTGGCTGTGCTGGCTACGACGAGCTTTCATGTGCAGATTATCAATCGAATCAGTTCGGGGTATCCGGTGTGGTACATCCTCATTGCTATGGCGATTCATGAGTCTGACGGGGTTAGTGACAAGGACAGAGCTGTGAGTGTGCTGAGGCGGAATACGCAGTGGCTTGTCAGAGGTGCTGTGATGTATGCTGTTGTGCAGGGCGGACTGTATGCTTCATTCATGCCGCCAGCATAACGCTGCGACTGGAAATGCTTCGAGACTCGAGACCGTAAACAAGATGGGTAGACAAGATTCATTCCAGAATGACTGTCTTATTTCGATCGATTTCCCTCGTTCGTATACGAACGGACATTTCGGCGAGTCCGCTTGGCCGACGGAAAAAAAAAGGAATCAATGGAGTTGTTCGCTACGGATTCGGGATCAAGCAATTCCCGGCCTCTGGGAGCAAGCTCGTTGTCAACAACTCTTATGCAAGCATCTCCGCAGAAAAATTACAGCGAAATGCCGTCTCAAAGAGGCATGATGTTTGCTACAAATGACACATCGCGACTCACAAGGACTCTCAAAGTGTTTCCTATTTTACACTGGGTAAACTTCTCCATGTATCCGGCCACATAGGGTCATTCTCCCTTTTCCACATTGGCTAGACAAGTATCCTCATGTTTCGAGGAAGCCATCGATGCAAGTTGTACTGCGACTCACTGAGATCTGTCAGAAGAGGAAGAAGCAGGAGTGGCAGAGTCAAGAGGAACAATGAGGGAAAGTACGATGCGATGCCCACATACCTCCAATCGTTTTCGCATCTCTACTTACAAGTTGTCTCGTCTTGGGCCAGTGCATTATATCTTTGGTGCTCGGACGACGAGTTTAAGGGCGTAGATAGCATTTTAAGGTTGGCAATCGGCCTACCTCGGCCCAGAACCTTGACCTCATCTGTTCCCCTCGCTCACATGCCAGCTCTACAACGCTGGAGAGACTGACATCCAGGGATAGTAATCATCCCATCAAACCGAGCATACCAGTCTTCCATCTCAAGTTATCGTCATCAGAAAACTGAACACCCACCCTGGCTCAACCACCTCCCCCCAAGCGCAAGAAAACCGCGCACCACCCCTCCACCTCTACCATGGCCCCAATCCTCTTCGATATCCCCTTCAACGGGCCCCACGACTTAGGCTACCCGCGCCCCACCGGCAACGTCGTCTGCACGCAACCCGCACCCAGTGTCTACCTCCTCACCTTCACCTCTCCCCCGGACAACCGTCTCGTCACTGCCTTCTGCCAATCCCTCATCCTCGCCCTCGACATTCTCGAGCATCGCTACCCGCCCGGCGTCGTAATCACGACGAGCTCTCTGGGCAAGTTCTACAGCAATGGGATGGAACTAGAGCACTCGGCGTATACGCGGGCGTATTTCCCGAACAGTTTGTATGCGTTATGGAAGAGGCTTTTGACGTATCCGATGCCGACGGTGGCGTTGGTTAACGGGCATGCGTTTGCGGGGGGTATGATGGTTGTTATGATGCATGATGTAAGTCTAATTCCTCTTCCTTCCCTTTTCAAAAGGAAGATTCAGAAAAAGGTCGAGTCTGGACGTTTATTAATCTCATTCCCAGTACCGCATAATGAACCCCCACAAAGGCTACCTCTGCCTCAACGAACTCGACCTAGGCCTCCCCCTCCGGCGCCCCATGATGTCCATCTTCCGCATCAAACTACACCCCCAAACGCTCCGCAAACTCGTCCTCGAAGCCCACCGCTTCCCCGCCCTCGAAGCCCTCAAAGAAGGCCTCGTGGACCACGTAGGCGGTCTAGACGAGACGCTCGCTTATATTGACGAGTTGAAGCTCGTTGATAAAGCGCAGCAGGGTCTGAGCGGGCAGTTTGCGTATGGACAGTTGAAGCGCGAGATGTGGAAGGAGACGGTGCGGGATTTGGAGGATTGGGCGGGAGAGCATGTGGAGATGGAGGAGGTTAGGGGGAATGTTAGGGGGGAGAAGGAGGGGAGTTTGAGGAGGGTGGAGGAGTGGGAGGGGAGTGTGGGGAAGGAGGGCAAGGCGAAGTTGTGATGGTGAAAGGGGCTTTCTTTTCTGGGTTGTTTTAAGAAGTATGTTATCTGAACTGAGATATGAAACACTATGACCAACGTTTCTCACGTTGTATTGAATATGCAACCTCAGAACGATTGCTTTCTGTAGTTGACGAATTGGGTTCGCCCTGCGGAATTGCTGGGTGAGAACATGGAGCCATTTCGAACGGACGCGAAACATAATGATTTCAAGCAGGAGGAGTTGGCGAGATTGGTCGTACTGGTACGAAAAAGCTCTCTTAGATGTTTTGAGTGATGGTTTGAAAGGTTAATAATTATTGATGCTACACAGACGACACATCGTCGAATCTCCGTGACCTACTTCCCCACTCGGCTGATGGCCTGCAGCCTTCGACATCCTCTCCGTCTTGTCACGGACAAAACCCAATTTCAGCTCATTCTTCATTCCCCATTGGATTTCCATTCCCTCTCGAGAATTTTCATGTTGCCCTGGCGGTTCGTAAGTGTATCCGGTGGATCTCCGTATGAAGTCTCGGCTGGTACTGCATTACTCCGCCGTTACCTCCTCGTTGACACATCTCTGAGGGAAGATCGACAGCATGAATCTGGAGTCTTTTGGCTTGTGTTCCTGCGAAGGAATTGAAGGGACCCGGACAGGTGGGATCCTCGCAGGGACGCATATCCTTTGAACACGCCACCCAATGCGCAGACCTAGCGGTCTAGAGATGATAGAGAGCCGGATCTCTTGAGGGGATCGGCATTGATTTGTACTCGAACTCCTTCCACGATTGAGAGACTCGACTTCAAAGGTTCCTAATACCTTCTGCACGGGTGTTGTTCAGACATGATCGCCATTCATAGACGGCTGATTCCTCGCCTGATCCACAAACCCCTGCCCGGGCGTCCACCGCAAATTCTTAGTCGGCGGCACAAAAGCCTGCTGAGACGGTGGTTGATTCCAATAAGCCTCCTCCCTCATCCGCTGCTCCCTCTGTTGTTTGAGCTGCTCTCTCGCATCCGTCCACTTGGGACTGACCTCCCACTGCCAGCCGTCGCCGCTCGTGTTGCGTATAGGGAGAAACCAAGTGAAGGGATTGCTCCCGAAGATGTGTAGCAGGTTGCGTTTCCAGCCGAGATCGAAGGCGTTGGGGAGTTTTTCGGATTCGACTTCGTCGAGGTAGTTGTTGTAGCGTTCGCGTTCGCGTTGGGCTTCGAGGGACGCGTAGGAACGTTGGAGACTATCCCGGGCTGGGGAACTTCCGGACGGGCCAGGAGGGTGTGTTGGGGTATCGCTGCCGGACGGCGTGAGGATAGTATCGCCCTCTTCGGGTCGGAAGATTCCTGGTACAGCATTTGCGTGGATTTCCTTCAGTCGCTCGCCAAGGGGCTGGTTCTCACTATCCTCGTTTCCTTCCTGGCCAAGGTAATTCCGCCCAGCATGAGACTGAGGTTTCATATGCTCACGCAGCGGACTCAAATACCGCGTCTTCTCCAGGCTCTCAATCGTCGTCTGTCCAGTCATCGCCAGGTAGATGTGCCAACCCGTGAAACCCGTCAGGACCAACCCTATGATGCCAGCCAGAACCGAAAGCAGAATTGTATTCACAACCCTCATTCCCTGCGCCGCCATCTGTCGTCCATCCACCACCTCAGCCCAGACCCACCACGCCGACACCCCGAAGCACAGCCAGCAAAACACGCTCGTATATATCAAGAACAGCAAAAACGGCTTGTAGTTCCTCAAGCCAACGCAAGTCGCCAGCCACGGACAGTGGTGGTCCATCTTCAACACACATTTCCCACACGTCGAGCAGTGATGCGCGCGATCCGGCTTCACAGTCCTGCACTTCTTACAATATCGCGGCTTTCCCGAGCTCTTCGCCGTTACTGTCGTCAGCCATTCGTTGGGCACAGATCCAATCGGCACTTCCATTTCCTCCTCATAGGTAGGCAGACCCTCATAGCCTCCGCCTTTCCTGCGACTTACGCCTCCAGCCCTTCTAGGGTCCAGAGGCGAGCCAGGACTTGTGAAGACTGCGAGGGTGTATGAAATGTTGAGGAGTGCGTAGAAGGCGATCCCGAGTCCCGCTCTTAGCCATGCCAGACCGTTGTGGATACCCAGGAAGGAGACATCGACTTCTACGCAGACGGCCCAGCTTGTTAAGCCGTAGACGAAAACAAGGGGGAAGTAGGCGAGTGTCGTGCAGCAACAGCGCTCGACTCTTCGCGCCCAGCTTTTACGTCTTCGGTGGAAGGGAGGTGATCGTGAGGGCGTGTGGTTTGCCAGAGTGGGCATTTCGGAGAAGGAGGTTGAGGGCATCGCGGGAATCCACTATTGTTGCGGTACAGAGAGCATCGTGTCGTTCGACTTCAGGAGGAGGCTCGTGTTCGATTTTGTAAAGGGCGCGAAAAGGTTCAACGTCGTGACACGGTTCATGGAGTATATGAATACATGTACAGAGAACAAGAAAAGCGCGTAGATGCAGACACAGAAGATGATTGCTTTCGTCAGCGCCCGCGAGCGACGCGGCTCTTTCTTAACAGGTCGTCGTAAAGCCATCGACAGCGCCACATCTGCAGGGTCCCACCTTCCCACATATTCACCGACCACTCGAGCCTTTGACATGTGTCTTCAAGTTTCCACATACAAACAACATCATCCAAAACAACCCTACAACAACCTCCAAAATGTCCGAGACAACCTCCCTCTCCGCCCAGGTGAACAAACTCAACATCGCCGACTCCTCCGTACGTTAAATCTCCCCCTACCTTTCCCCTACTCACTGACATCCCCTCCAGGCCTCCTCAACCACCGAGCCATCAGAACTGGTAGCAGTCGTAGACGATCTCCTCAACCAGCTGACCTCGAAATTCACTTCGGTTTCAGCTGACATTGTCGCCAAAAGTGAGTGAGACGTGGGCCTGGATTTGTGCAATCTATGTATGCTGATATGTGGGATCAGTGGAGGCAATGACGAAACGGCTGGACGCGCTGGAGAGTCAGATTCAGGCTGGGAATGCTGCGGCTCAGGCTGAGAGTAGTGAGAAGTGAGTTGGATATTTTGTGATCTGGCTTAGCGAGGCGTTCCGGTTGCTCTCACCAACAAAGCACATGGAAAAGCAGGCATGCCAGAAATGTGTATTATGGATCATTCGTTTCACAATGTACGTGCAACTCCGTGCCTTCAGCCTGTCAAGCACCCACCCAATCCATCCCAACAGTAGTGGTATTATTTCAATGTGCCCCCCCAAACACCAAAACATCCCACATCATGCAAATCGCCAATTTCCAAAAATGCCTTCCGTGCATCGTTAATATTTCTGCAGCACTGGCATCGTGGTCGGGTACCTCGAAGCCATCTGCTGGCTCCCCGCAAACCCCTCAATCTTCGCCTGCTGTTTGACTCTCTCCATCAGATGTGAAGCAGGGAGACTAGGAGCTTGGAGCTTTTGTATAAGTTGCACCCGTTCATCGTCGTCATATGCGTGTAATTCGTAATGCGCCTTTATAAGTCGCTGCGAGTCGGGTTGAGAGGCGGCGTACACTTTATGAGCGCATCCATCAAGAGCGCAGACCCAGGTGTCTTCCTGGACTGGATCCGCGACATGTGCAGAGTTTCGCAGAAGCAGATCAGACGTCCCGCCTAAAGCTGCATTGCTCGAGTCGTCCTCGGCATCGCCTGACGCTGAAGGTGAAGTGGGAATGTCGATCCCTTCGTCGTCCATGTGGGTCCTACTGCTGCGCCGTTTGGAAGGTCGCTGAAACTCCATCAAATCGTCGTACTTCCGCTTGGGAGCTATAGGTGACGAAAGCGTTTCGCCGTCATCGTCCTCGAGTCCCCCTTTTGCAAGACCTTTGCCGCCATTGCGAGCAGAGCTTTTGTTGGCTTTGCTGGCTTTGGGCCGCAGAGAAGACTTGTTCTTCCGGCCTCGCAAACGTGCGTCCTCATCAGTCTCGTCGTCTTTGGTCGGTGTCGCAAGATCCCCTTCAGCGAGCTCCTGTTTTGGGTGTTGCCTGGTCGACCTGGACCTATGGGAAAGTTCTTTCACACTCGTTATCGTGTGCTCTCTAGCAGCAACTTGTACTAGCTCCTGAACCGCTTCACTATCCTCTGAATCGGAGTCGGTCGTGATCACATCGACGGTGGGGTCGCGCCTCGTTTGCCCGCATTTCCTCTTCAAACTGCTGGTCGATGTAGTGGTATCGACTGAGCCCTGTCGTGCTTGCTTGGCCTTTAACCCTTTCGTTTTCGCAGACTGGCCTTCATCCGGAGGTACGAACGTTATCCTTCGCTCGATCTCCGCCGTGAGTTCGGGAAACTTGACCTTCAGCCTCTTGGTCAATGGGTATTTGCTCCAGCCCAAGCCTTCCTTCTTGGTCAGCATGCACATTATCAAGAACTCCTTGTGCGTGTATATCATCGCCTGGCCATCTGCTGGATCTGACGAGCCCAGTTCTTCCGCTGCATATTGCGCATATATCTCAGCGGCCGAGTAGTCCGGCAAGGTCGTCGCGCTCGCTCCCCTGCCCCTCTTCCGGGGTTCTCGATATGCGTCTGCGATGAAGTATAGCAAATTTACAGCCTCCTCCATTGCATTGTAGATTGGCTTGTAGCTGCGGCTAGGCTTGATTGTGTACCACCCTGACTTTCCAGCCGCCCAGAAAGCAGCACTGCCGTCGCCATTCTGACCATAAGCGAAGAGACGAACCTCCTCAAGGATTACATTGATGCGCTTCTTCGCAGGTTGCTGAATGTATAAATGCGCATCCTCGTCGTCCAATGGCTCTAGCTGGCCGTTGACGGTGAGGGGATATCCAACGCTGGCCTCCAATAAACTTATAGTCGCGTTAGGATCGCCCGGTAGGTGAACACGCACGTTGCTGAGAGCGAATTCAGGCCAATCGTCGCTGTTGTCGTCAAGGGAAGGGTCACGCGGCTTGAGGATCTCGGACTCGAGGACGGCTTTTGACATTATCGCGGTAGTAGGGGATCAAGAGGGAGTAAATCGTGTTGTTGAAGGTTTGCGACCATCGCCAGCGAGGCCTGAGGCGGGTAGAGAAGGTGGTGAGGATAGCAGTCGCGTCTCACCAGACTCGAGAGACTGCACTAAGTGGTCGCATCGATCTTAGCTCCGAACGAATGCCGAAGTCGCGTCTCGAGAAACTCACATGCGATTCAAACACTACCGCAGCTTCACTTCTCTCTCATAGTCACCACTCGACATCAATGGGCGGCCACCAAGTCCAGTGGCGCTCCGTGAACTCGATCCTCCCAGCGTCAGCCATCGTAGCGGCGGCGGCATCACGTCCAACACGTCCAAAGACCAAACCACCCGCAATCATGTCCTCGTCCTCGGGCCCCATCCTTGAAGGAGTCTTCGGTATGGTATGGTTCCACTCCGTACCATCTCAAAGTCCCTGTCACTGACCTTCCTGTCATAGCGATCAACAAACCGCCCGCCATAAGCTCAGCACAAGTCATCCGCGATGTACAAAACCACTTCAACCCTTCCAAACTCTTTCGACCATGGCTGGATCACGAGCGTGCGAAACGAGACGCCGAGTCGCACAACCAGAAGAGGAAACGTAAGGGAGGTCGCCTAGCGGATAGCGTGAAGATGGGTCACGGTGGTACCCTCGACCCAATGGCTACAGGTGTCCTGATTCTGGGCGTAGGTAGCGGCACGAAGCAGCTGAATCACTTCACGACTGAGTGCACGAAGACGTACGAAGCTGTTGTGCTTTTTGGCGCAGCGACAGACACTTACGACACCGAAGGCAAAGTTGTGGGCAGGAAGCCATACGAGCACATCACGAGAGAGACGGTCGAGGAAGCACTTGGCAAGTTCAGGGGAAAGGGGTCGCAGAAGCCACCGATCTTTTCCGCATTGAGAATGCAGGGAAAGAGACTCTACGAGTATGCGAGAGAAGGCAAGGAGCTTCCCGAAGAGATCAAGGAGCGTCCGGTTGAGGTCCACGACTTGGAGATTTTGGAGTGGATGGAAGGTGGATCGCATCAGTGGCATTGGCCTGACCGTGAGGCGGATAAAGAAGAGAAGAAGTTTGCAGGGAAGATGTTGAAGCTTGATGGCCATGCTCCGGCCGCCGCAAAGACCGAGAAGAGCGCTGCACAGGCGTCGACCAAGCGGAAGCACGACGATGAAGCTGGAGACGGTGGAGAAGAATTCCAGGCTGCCCCTGAGTCGAAGCGCCTGAAAGCAGATGAACCAACTTCAGTCGATCCTACTGCAGCTCCATTATCAGATGCGACCACGGCACCACCAGACGATGCACCGACGACATCAGACTCCCAAAAGGAACCCGCCCCTCCACCTCCCCTATGTCTCGCACCGGCCTGCAGGATCCGCATGTCAGTCACATCCGGATTCTACGTCCGTTCTCTCTGTCACGACCTCGGCGCAGCAGTGGGATCCCTAGCAATCATGGCAAGCCTCGTCCGGACGCAACAAGGCGACTTCAAACTAGGCACCAACGTCCTCTGGTACGATGAGCTCAAGGCAGGCGAAGACGTTTGGGGTCCGAAAGTCAAGAGATTGCTCGAGGAGAACGAGGGAAAGGCGCAGTCGACGGAGAAGAAGAGCGTACCTCCTGACGAGGATGAAAAGGCTGCAGAGGACTAGCAATTCTCGGGTTGACGTGAAGACGACAAGAACCCTTACACAGGATCTTTGCTTTTTGAGGTCTGCGATCGTGGTTCAGCTGAAATGAGCTGTATAAGAACCCTGGCTCAGCTGGAAACTCTTCTTCTCAAATCTCTCAAGATTTCTCAAGAATTGCAGAACTCTCCGAACGAGCCAATGACATCGCTGCTCCGCGGAAATTCTCCCACCTGCTGCTTTCTTCAAAGAAATGAGGGGGAACCGACTTTGTAGTGTTAGCTGTATCGATTGTTCATGGCTGTATTCGACTGCCAATTGCTACGCTGTATATGCGAGGCCCATTCGTATGTCCTGCCCAACGGCTCATACGTCCAGTGGTCATACAACGCCAGACTCCACGCTCAGACTCTCCAACAAGGCATCCTCAGGCATCGTCACACCTCACCACTCACCCCATCCATCCTCCTCTTTCTTCCCAGCAGGTCCCGCACCACTACCGCCCGAAGAATTCTTCATCGCACTCGTACCCAAAGTCGTAGGCTTGGCTTTCTGCTGCGTAGCCGACTGTCCCGCAGCGGCAAAGTCATCCCAGAAGTCCTGCTTATCCTTTGGTGGACCCGCAGGATCCTGTCCAAAGCTATCCCAGAAGTCCTTCTTCTCAGGTGCAGCTCGCCGTTGAGCTAATCCTCCTTGTGCGTGTTCCGGGTCCACGAATTTATTGAATTGGTCTCCAAGGCCTCTGGTGCCTTGCTGCAGTGTAGTGCCGACGTTCATGGCCGCTGCTCTAGCTTGTGCGGCGAGGTCTCCTTCTTGGAGATTCTTCATGCCGGGCTGGATGTACGTCTTGTTTACAGTGGCGGCTTGCTTTGAGACTGTACTTGAGAGCCAGCCGAAGCCTTTGGTGAGAGCTGCCAACGGGTCTTTCTGGAACTCGTCCGCTGTCGGTACGTTGCCTGATGAAGTGTTGGTAGGCATTGGTGAAGATCCAAATCCGGCAAACTTGCCGCCTTGTGAGGGCGGTAGGTCGTCGGGTCTGCTGGCGTTGTCTGCGCCCATTCTCGCAAAATATGCTTCGTTCCGCTCCTTCTGGCCGGGTGAGGCTACTCTTTGCGGTGCTGACCTGACATTCGACAGCGGTGTATTCCTACCGGACCCATTCGGTGTGGTCGAAGCTACTGCAGCTTGCGGTGCTTGTTTCTTGGGCGCTGGCTTGGAGGAACCAGGCACGTATTCTGTCCCCTCGACCTTGGCGGTCAATCTATCCTTCCATTCCTCGCCCGCATCGCTGTCGTATCTTTCTGAGATGGTGCAACTGTCAAAGTCTCGTCCGATCAGGGTGTTGCTTGAGTGTGCATTGAAGAAGTCCTTCCATGGCTTGTTGCCTCCCAGCTCCATGCGCTTGACCTCGCCCGTCTTGAAGGCGTCCATCGTGACAGATCGCACGAAAGAGATGTGAACACCGAGCGACCGGTGGATGCCGGAGCATGCTAGGCAGAAGAAGATGCCCAGTTTGGGAGAAGCCTGTGATCGTGTGATCAGTGTCTCGGTCGCTGCGTGATGTGTGTCTCAAACGCAAGTACCCATTGTGGACTCGGCGCACCGCAGTCAACGCATTTGTTGTTCTCGTTGCTCTTGGAAATCTCGAGTAGCTTGCTCCGGGTCTCCGGGTCGACCTCCCACATTTTGCTCATCTTGACGGGCGTATCGCAGGATGTCGGGAGGTGGGTTATTCGTAGCGCGCTGAGGTTGTTGGAAGTGGCTTCCGAGGCGGCGACGGTCGATGGCGCAAATCAGAGAGCACGAGGCTGCACTCGCTCAGTCGTCATTACTGTGGTGTGGAGGGTCGGCGGGTGGGCGTGACAATGGGTCTCAGTCTTCACTATACAGAAGCGATGCTGTCAGGTCGAGATAGTCGTAGGTATCCTTGTTCATGCCTGCCGGCAAGCACGTGCTTGCGATCGATCTCATTCATCCGGGGTCCGTGCTTGACGGCTTGGCGTTCTGGAAGCACTCCATGTGCAAGAAGGAACGGTCATCTGGAATCTTAACTATGTGACTTCATTCCATCCATCGCCTCTTGGCTTCTTACAATCCATCGCCTCTTCTATTTTCTCATGACGACCCACGCCGAACACGCCAAATGCTACACTACCATGTCAAGCTGTCGGAGCGTGATCACTACTGATCCTCCAACCAGCTGTCCTTCGCCGCATGTCTTTCGGGCGCCAGCCTCATCGCGATACGATCGACACATGCCAAGCAATTACGGCGCCGCAGACATCAACAAGCACTCCTGTCGCAGTCCGTAGCTGCCTCATTAGTCTCTAGTCCTCACGCCCACGATAGCAAGCCAGCAACCTTCTCGTCCGCGGAAGCAGAATGACAGCGCGTTACTCTCGGAGTATCGAAAATCCCACCCGCTCTTGTCCATTGCTTCCGCTATTTCGAACTTGACACTTCCGCCATCTGTACGAATGCCGGCTTGAAACTCTATTGATATCTTGACAGATATGTAGCAGCTGTTCAAAACCTCCAACAGTTCCTTGGGTAAGTCGACCAGGTCCTCGTTGTCTTTCCCTTCACTATGCTCGCCTTCGCCGCAGTATGTCTGAGCTTACTCTCGCTGGCAACAGCGCTGCCTGCTCAGAATCTGCCTTCTCTTGAAAAACGTTACGATGGCTACAGTCCTCCCCGCTCTGTCATGTACATCCAGACTTTTCACTACGTCAACAATTCGAATGTCTCATTGCTCCCCATTTACGACCAGAACACAAGAGCCACCCACATCTATTTGGCGGCAGTACACATCAACGATACCCCTGGAGACATCACCTTGAACGACAATCCGATCAACGACACGTACTGGGACAATATCTGGTCCGAAGCAGCACAACTACAACAGGATGGCGTCAAGGTCATGTGCATGCTGGGAGGAGCGGCCCAAGGCAGCTACATGAACCTTTGTAGTGGAGATGGCAGCAGTGATGGTGTCGTAATCGTGAGTTTTCTCCTGAATCTGCCTAATGATCAAGAAGTGTTAATCCTGTGCCCAGAACGAGGACTATTATGTTCCTCTCCGAGACACGCTCAAGTATCACAACGTCGACGGACTCGACCTGGACATTGAAGAACAAGTAAACGTCTCCTGCCCCGTCGCTCTCCTTCAACGCCTCAACTCGGATTTCGGTGCCGGATTTATCCTCACAATGGCGCCGGTGGCCAGCGACATGGACTCCCGCGAATACGGCATCGGCGGCTTCAAGTACAAGGACTTGGATTCCCAAGCAACATCCTCCGACAAGGGCCAGCTGGTCAACTGGTTCAACGTCCAATTCTACAACGGATTCGGAGACGCCTCGTCCCCAACGGGCTACAACGCCATCATCTCCAACGGGTACACCCCCGACCGAATCCTCCTAGGCATACTCGACAACTCTGGAGATGGTGGAAGTGGATGGTACAATATCTCCACTTACCAAAACACCATCTCGACACTCAAAGCCAACTACGACAACTTCGGTGGCGACGTTGGTTGGGAGTACTGGGATGCAGGCGGGTCAGACAATATCGATAACCCGCCGCAGTGGGTATCAGAGATATCAGATGCAACTTTGGGCAGTTCGACTGCGAAGCAGGATTTTACTGCTTCGCCTATTCCGGAGGGACAAGCGCCCTGGCCGGCGTTGACGCAGAAGCTGCAGAGTCTGAATGTGAGCCATATTGTGGCTGTCAAGGCGCTCAATGTCACGGATGGGAGTTACGAAGCTGCGTTGCAGTGGTTGGGGTTGGATACGCTGCTAGGGTAGATGGACGACTTCTGAATGCACTTTTGCCAACAAGATTGAAAGAAAATTCGTTCTATTGATATGATCTAACCGGACAAACCCACCTACAGATTACTCCTACTAACCATAATCCTCTCCAACGGCTTCGTATTCACCATATCCGGCCTCAGGTCAGCCAGTGTCCGGGCACCTAAGAACGCCATATTGGTCTGCATCTCCTTGCGAAGTATCTGGATCATTCGACGAACACCATAATGGCCGAAACCAGCAGACATGCTGAAGAGTACCGGTCTCCCGATTCCGACTGCAGAAGCTCCTAGACACAGAGCTTTCAGAACATCGGTCCCGCGACGCACACCGCCGTCGACGAAGACTTGCATGTGCTTGCCAAGAACATGGGGTGCATAGGTTCGGATCTCGAAGAGAGTGAGGAGAGGGGGTTGGGAGCTGGTTAATGTTAGTACTGAGTTCTCCAGGATCGAATTGATGACTTACGTGTCTTGCGATCTACCACCGTGATTGGAAAGTACAATGCCGTCGACGCCGTGCTCATATGCCAGCACGGCATCTTCGACACATTGAATACCTTTGACGACGATAGGAAGTTTTGTTACGGAATGCAGCCAATCGATAATTTCCCAGTCGGCATCAGCGTTGATGAAAGAGTTGTTCGAGGCGGCAACACCGGTGCTCTGCATTGTTGAGACAGCGGTCTCAAGCTCTTCCTCAATCTGCACAATCCATCAGCGACTCATTAACCACTCGCGCAAAGAAACACTCACCTCATCGTCCATCGCCTTAGATCTCTCATCCCTCTCCCGATTCCCCGTCACAGGCGAATCAACAGTCAACCAAATAGCCTTCACACCCGTCCCCTCCACCCTCTCAATAAACTCCCTCGACTGCTCCAAATCCTTATTCAAATACAACTGCCAGAAAACCGGCTGATCAGGCGAAACACGCGCCTTCATAATTTGCTCAATCGGCATACTGCTCACCGTATTCACAACCTGAATAATTCCTTCTGTCCCACCAGCCTTCGCTATCGCGCACTCGCCGTCCGGATGGACGAGTTTCGCGAGGCCGACTGGGGAGGTGTAGATTGGGAGTGAGGATTTGTGGCCGAGGATTGTGGTTGAGAGATCGACGGTTCCGACTTTACGGAGGATACGGCCTCGGAGGAAGGCTTGGGAGTAGATAGCTCCGTTTTGGTGGAGGGAGACTTCGTTGTCGGAGCCGGAAGAAATATACGCCCAGGCTAGGGGAGTCATGTGCTTTTCTGCCAGTTTCTCGAAATCGGCGAGCGCGATCATGGAGCTGAGAGGTGGTCTTTTTGTTTGACTGAGTTCTTGCGGTTTCGGCTTCGCATCTTCTTTTGGTTGTATAGAGGCAGAATCTATCTCGCCTTTCCTCGCCTCGTGACCTAGCGTTTTCGATACCAGTTCCGGATCATGGAAAGTCTCGTATTGTTCAGTGGCATCTTGGCCGGCGACTTTGAGGATGAGTTTTGCTCCGCCGGGGTGTTCGTCGACGAAGGAAGTCACGTCCCAGACGGTGCCGTTGATTGCTATCCAGCATGATGCTTTGGTGTTGTTTTTGGATAGCTCGTCTGCTTGGATTGTCGGCATTTTTCCGGTAAGCCCTAGAGGTCAGTCTGGAGGGTATTCGTAGAGGAAAGAGTGACAGGTGAGGTTGAGCAGGCGCGGGGCACCCATGGCGCCTACTCAGTACTGCACGAGTCGAGATGTTCCGTCTGCTTTGTGCGTCCGATACAAGGCAAAAATTGGCTGGTTTGTGGGATTTGGGGGCGTCCGTGGGGGCTCCACTTCACATCACCTTCTCCGCGCTTTCCCACCGCCTTCGCTTCCATCATCCATGTCCTCTTCTTCCGTTCGGCATCTAGTCCGGCCCGCCTGCCTTTGCCGGCTACTGAAGGCCCACTGGTTGTGCCTGACTGTCAATTGAGGCGTCTGCGCGACGCGCCTCAGTGTCAATAACAGGGCGCGGAAGTCGAAGACTCATCTTAGTACGTACCCAAAGTTTACCATCAGACATTGACTTTTTCCATCAAAAAGAGTCCAACATCAGCTCCCTTGTTTGATCGCGATATTTATTTAGACGACTCCAGCAGTCAGCTCGCCGACCATGGCCAAGCAAGATGAGAAGATTAATGTACTGCTTTTTGGACTCGGAGCGTGAGGAAGCCGACCAAATACGAGTTCAACACTGAGAAGCAATGCTCATACTCAGCCTAGTATCGGTGGCTTCTACGCATTCATCCTTGGAAAGAACCCGAATGTATCGCTTTCTGTCTGTGCAAGATCGAACTACGAAGTAGTCAGGCAACAGGTAAGACATTTGGGCATTCGCTCCAGAGCACACATTGACATTCCTTAGGGCCTGCGAATAGAGAGCGAGAACCACGGCAGTCACAATGTGAGAATTGATAACGGCAAGTTCATGCTCAGAGCACAAAGAGGCACACTTGCTAATCCTACCAAGTCTTCAAGAGCCCATCCGATGCTCCCTTCAAATTCGAATACATCATCTGTGCCCACAAAGCAGTGAAGACAGATACCATCCCATCGCTCTTCAAATCCGTATCCACCGACTCCACCGTCTTCGCCATAATGCAAAACGGTGTCGGCAACGAAGACCCCTTCCGCTCTTTCTACCCCAACAACACGATCATCTCCTGCGTCGTATGGGTCGGGGCCGTACAAGAGACCCCAGGCATCATCAGCCACTGGAAAGCCGAAGACACCCAAATGGGTCTCTTTCCGAACCCATCCGCTGATCAATATCTCGAATACCAGAAACTAGAGCAATTCGCCGATTTCTTCCGCAAAGGCGAATCACCCTTCAGCATCGAAGAAAACATTCAGATCAAACGCTGGGAGAAATGCGTCTGGAACGCTGCTTGGAATCCTCTGACGACTTTGACGCAGGTTCAAGTCCAGCCATATCTCAAGTCGACACCACAGGCTATGGCGTCGACGAAGCAGTTGATGCGAGAAATGATAAGCGTTGCTCGGAAATGTGGTGTGCCGCTTTCGCATGATTTGGCGGATAGTCTTGTGGAGAAGGTGTTGGGTATGCAGCCGATCTTCAGTAGCATGTATGTGGATATGAAAGAAGGAAGGCCGATGGAGGTGGAGGTCATTCTGGGGACGCCGATGAAGAGAGCGGTGGAGTTTGGGATGGAGGAGGAAGTTCCGGTGTTGAGGACGATTTACTCGCTGACAACGGCAATTGACCAGAGGCTGTCAAGAGTGTGATGTTACTCTAGAATGACCAAAGTGGCCTTGGTGCTGACATACATCTTCGCCACAGCCTTAAACGAATCCTCTTTGGTCTCACCATTTTGCATCTATGGATTGAACTGCCGTAGTCGCTTTTCGATAGGTGCATAATACAAAAGCAGTGTCGTCGTAAGAGATGGCAGTACTATCATTCCGAATATGATAAAAAACCCCTCGAGCTGAGAAATGCCAGATTAGATACCCTCATTACCAGCAATCTTGACTTCAGGCTCTCACAATACTATGCTTGTTCAACAAATGATTCCTCAAATGCTCGTTCCTCTTGAACGCCATCACTCCACCCGAAAGCACTCTGGCACAGGGCAACTAAACATTCCAGAAAAGTGAGTCCGCATATGTCGTTCGAGATCCGCCTTCCTGTTGAAGAGATTATCGGAGTAGCACATGCCGCACCGTAGAATCTTGCTTGGCTGGCGACCTGGCGGGATGGAGTCGATCGTCGGACAAACGAGAACACCGTTGTGGAAGATCGCCGCGTCCAGATTTGCCGTAGAAGTTGGGCTGCGGATTGGAGGCTGTGGCGATGGAAAGACTCGTAGTGCTTGCTCCGAGGAGGCATCTGTTCCACGCGTGGCGAGAACCAGACTGTTTTCAGAGCTCCCGTTGAGTGGCAGACTCGAGCCTCGGTTCTGTGTGTGCTTCATTGGTAACCCAAGCGAGCGAGTGCCAATTCGTCGTTGGTCATCTGCGTCTCACTATTCCTGCTTAATCAGCTTTGCCGCAAGGTTTAAGGCTTGCCCAGAGCCATAAGTTGACAGAGTCAATACGAGATACGAGAACCTTTTCTTTTGATCTTAACAGAGAGATGGTAAACACAAGGGAATGAAAAATCTGCAGGGGACTCCACGTTGTCGTCTGTTGTTCTGTACGATGCTGCTCGGCGAGAAATTGCAATCGCCGGAGATTCAGGCCTCATAAAGAGGCTTTGGCGCTGGTGGCTGTCGTGATGTAAGGATCCAAACGCCAGACGGTGGCGGGAGAGACTCGCTCAACACAATTTAGTTTCAACCAAGTTCTCTCAAAGCGTCAGACTTACCGCATGCCAATGAGCATATCAGTACCATATGAAGGTTGCGTTGGATGTTTCACGCATACAACATAGCGGCGATATCGAAAGGGGCTGATTCGACCGTATATGCCAGAAAACCCTCGACATGCTTGTGTCATCAGAATGCCAGGCCGATAGGCGTGTTGATTGATCGAAGTCTGTAAGGTGGTCAGTATATCCCTCCACCAGAGCTGTGCCGTCATCTCGAGGTTGCAGGCTCAGAGATGGGCGACAAAGGAAATCGCGCAAGCATACCTTAAGAATCTCAGCCTCCCTCTCCAGTTGCTCCAGTTTCATAACAGCTCGGTCGAGCCATTGGGAGTCGTCCCAGTCAGGCGTCGTCACTCAGAAGATTTCGTATTCGGAATCCATGGTCGATAGTTGGGTTGACAAGTTGACGGTGGTCGGATGATGTTCGAGGAGTACGTGGATACTTGGGCGACGCTAATGAGTTATGTGTTGAGGCGCAGCGTGGGCGCTGTTCTGTTGTGTAACCATCGCAGCCTGAAGCACGTCACACGGATATGAGTGATGGTCTTGGGCGGCCTCTCGTGCGAAGGTCAATCTACGCCGGCACATGGGGTCAGCGCCAGATTGAACAGGTTTCGAGCAATCCGAGCTGTTAACATCTTTCCCGTATATGACGAATTATCGTGACGTTTGTTAGTTGCTCACGTTCATGCGACCAACTCAGATGGTTTCTGAAATGTGATTGATGCTTGCCCGTAGCCGAAGGGACTGGATTGTCTGCAAACGAATGCTCCTGTTTCGTTCACCAAGTACTTTCGCCATTGTTTATGACACATTTGCCATGACCTGTTCCATCCAAGGATACACACTGTTATTCGCAGGCGGATAACCCATATGCAGCAGTCCGGTGAAAAACCGAGCTTCTTTAGGTGTGCCAAATTCCATCATCAGCATCGAATCCTCGATCGGCATCAACCCGTCGTGCGTTCCATTGATGAGCAGCAGTCGACACGCCGGCATACTCGCAATTCCAGTCTGAATGAGAGAGAAGTCCTTTTGTGCGTTGTTCATAAACTCATCCTCGTTCGCGTATCCAAACTTCTCAGTCAGGGCCGGCAGTGCGGTCCAGGGATATTCGTGGTCTTTTGCTTTCTCCAGCCAGGCTCGGGAGAAGAAATGATGCGTTCCGGCTCCTTGACCAACAGCACCCGCTAAGCGTTTGGAGTGGGTGTGAGCTGCGCGGATGGCGTTGTGTCCACCTGCTGAGAGACCCCAGCAGAGGATCTTGTTCATGTCGAATTGGCCCTGAGCTTGCATCCAATCCAGAACGGAGGTCCAGAGACGGTCGGCGGACGTTGGGTCATTTCGCGCAGCAGGGCAGTCTGTAGGATTTTTCAACAAACAGAGTGTGGCATATTCATGGTCTACTGACCTGCAGTTCCTGGAATATCGGCAATGACACTAGCCCATCCTCTTGCCAGAAACTCATCGCTCCGCACGGTGTTGTCCGGACGATGTCCGTCCAGTCCACACATCAATATCACCGCTGGACACGGCTTTTCCTTGCTCGCGCCTTTAGGCAATCTCACATATAGAGGGACTTTGTTACCTTCATCTTGTGCAGTGCCGGCGGTATGTGGAATCTCGATGTCCTCGATTGGGCATTCGAACAAGCTCGCAGCTTTCATGTACGCTCTCTTCTGCGACTCGTATGCCTCCTTCTTCACGTTGCTGTTGATGTATGGGAATCTGGCGATACGGTAAACTGCACACGCTCTCAGATATAGCTCGATGGCACCGCTCTTATCTCCACCATCGTTCTTCTGGTCAGCCTCATTTACCAATTTCTCGCATGTTGGCAGGAACTCCTTCGTGTATTCAACGCTGTAGCCGTCGTGGATGCCCTTCCGAATGAGGGTCTCGAATATGGGTGCGAAGTCATCGTACTTGCCGTCGTGGAAGGGGTAGAGCGAACGTTCGCAAGGGAACTTCCATTTCTTGTACCAGAGGTTGTCGATTGAGCCGAGGTGAGGGTAGACTTGGTCAAACTTGTCTCCTAGAATCCATCTGCTGCCAGTGCGCGGGTCGAAAGCGGCTGTAGAGATCGATAGAGCTTTGTCCGTCATTTTGAGCAGTATGATAAGTAGAGGAGGAGTCGAGAATCTGACAGGTGAAAAATGGATTCTAAACAAGACGTGAGCTTGAGAGACACACGAGCTCCAATGCCGCCTCCCCACTTCTCCGACGCTTTTCACGGTGCAAACAAGTCATGTCGTAAGCCATTCTAGGATGATACGCTGTAGGTAATCTCAGACGGCCGCAGATGGTGTGACTGTTGATGGAACCGCATGTGACTCGATGAGGTGAGTGAATGAATCGACGGATTGTTGCAGGCAATGTCACTGTCTTCACGTGAAAGACGACGCGCTATTCTTGGCAAGGGCATTGGCTCGTGCACCCTTCGGCTGTAACTTCCGCAAGATCGACCGCCGCCAGCTCGACTTCACCCGGCGACAGGCGCCTTCCAGCTGTACCGCGACATTGGATACTCTCCATCCCGCCTGGTTTATCGACATCGGCAGGATACTGGATGGTTGTCCCTTGATTCCACCAACGCGACATCATTAATTACACAACGGAAGGATATCGTCATCACCATCACTTCCAAACTTCACCGCCAAGCAGTGGCCGAGCGCTCGGAACAAGAAGGATACTCGCAGCTCTTCGCTTTGACCCCTGCGACATTCATTGAACTCTCAACACCACCCTCAAAGCCCTTGTCACCCTCCCATCATGGCGGAAAACACGGAACCACCACCAATCCAAGTCCTCGTCGATGAGAAGGCGAAGTCGGATACTGCCACATCAACATCGCTTGAGCCCACCTCAGCTAGCGATGAAATCAAAAGCTCGCAACGACCAAGCGCGCGGACGCTCAACTCCAACTCCAGCTTGTCACCCCCTGTCTCGCCGCCGCAGTCGCCTCCTGTCTCGCCTCCCGAGCGAGCCAAAAGCCCTGGTGACGACTACTATGCATCTCGAGGCAAATTCGACCGGCTGGGTAATCCGATTCCAGACAAGAGAAGACCAAGTGCTATGTCATCGGTGTACGGTGGCGGCGGCCGTATAAGACTACCTGGAGATCTCGGAGCCAAGGATCCTCGAAGACCCAAATCTCCCGCACCGGAAAGGCTGCCTGGGGATCTAGGACCCAATGATCCCAGACGGCCGAAATCCCCAGTCCCTGCCCCAGGAAGTGATGCCAGTAGTCCTGCTCCTTCGTATCACAGGAACCACATCAGCGACGAAGGTGGCGCGCGCCTCCAGGAAGATCCGCCAGACCCAGACATGCACGAAAGTGAGGATGATGCAGACGCAGACAACGACAACGACACAGACGTAGATTCAGAACGGCGAGGTCGGGGTAGGAAACGACCTGAGCCAGGCCGGACTACCGCTGGTAAAGCTGTGAATGTGCGAGGCGACAGCGAAGACTCTCTCAGAGATCCTGTTGCAGATGGCGCGAAGCCTGATCCTACCAAGGGCGAGAGCAAGCTATCCATGATAAAGAATCCAAAGATGGGAACAAGCAGTCCGGGCTCCACAGGCAGGAGACGCGTGCATCCATCTACAGCTTTCGACGCCGCACCATCTGGAACATCGACACCCATGGGCTCGGACGATGAATCGCACTCGGAGCTTCGAGCCGCACAGAAGCTCAGCCTCACCATGTCCGCGATCCACAGCACGCCCTCCGCGCATAGGGTCATTCGACAGATCATCAGAGGAGATTTCGAGCACTTTCAACAGGAAGCCGAGGACGGAAGGAAACGACAGAGGATGTATTTGGTCGCCACAGACATGTCGCCCGAAGCAGAGTATGCTCTTGAATGGACTATAGGCACTGTCCTTCGAGATGGCGATACTCTGTTTGCTGTCTACGCTGCCGATGAGGAATCCGTTGGTGCGAACGGCGGCGAGGGAGGTGTCGAAGTTGGCCAGGGAGCGCAGAGCGTCATGGACACTGCAAAAATCATCAGAGGCCTGCCGGCTATCAACCAGGTGCCTAACTCGCCTGGTCCTTCTCCACTTGCAAAGTCAAGCGTTGCCGTAGGTCCTTCACATGACCCGCAAAGCCACAGCAGAGGCGTCTACTCCTCGGCTGAGACAGAGCGCCGCAGATATCTCGAAGGCGTCTCCGAGCGCTGCGTCCGTCTTCTCCGCAAAACCCGCCTACAGGTCCGCGTCGTTGTGGAAGTCTTCCACTGCAAATCACCCCGACACATGATCACCGAGGTCATCGACTTCCTCTCGCCTACCCTGGTAATTATTGGTTCCAGAGGCAGGAGCGCGATGAAGGGTGTATTACTCGGAAGTTTCAGCAATTACCTCGTTACTAAGAGCTCTGTGCCGGTCATGGTCGCCCGGAAGAAACTTAGAAAGCATTCCAAGACTATTAAGCATAAGGATGGGTTGACTGTGCCGTACCAGGGTACTGGTAGGAGTGGTAGATTCACCAACATCATTGAGGGTCCGAGAGGGAATGGACTGAGAGTCAAGAGTTGGGATCAGGTCGGCATCGACTAGCTTTGAGGATGGAGTCTTAGTCTGCCTTCTTCTTGGCTTGCAGATGATATTCTTTGGACATTCGCACAATGCTGCGTTCTAGCTGACACTAAAGGCAAGTCTGGACTAGTACGTGATACAGGTTGAGTGTCACATGCAGATGAGGTAGAGGGCGATTAGCGTCACCCTGCCAAGGGACAGCAACATAAAGATCACTCTCCCTCCTCACTCTCTTCTCCTCTCTTTGGCTTCCTCGCCCGTGCACTTTCGCACCTCAGGCTCCCGTCACCGGTCAACAAATCAACCAATCAACACTTGTCGCCCTTCCCGCAAGCCTCCCGCTGCACAGACAACATACCCACATTATGGCTGCGAACAATGACAACCACTCGTCCTCAGCTTCGACTTCTTACGACGATCCTGACTGGGTCGACAAGATCATGGCCATCCAGGACTACCTCGACATCCAGGACCAAACCGCACTAGCTTCTGAACCCGCATTACAGGATCATGCCATTGGCGGGTTAGGGTTTTTCCAACCTCGCTAATGAGAGCCTCAAATACCTTGTACTAGTCTTCTGTACCGGGCGCCGCTACATCGGTGATCAAATGCGCAAGCATCGACTCCATCCCACGAGGCTACCAGCCCACCCGTAATCTCCAATGCGACTTCCCCAGTTGCCGTGCTACTATGCTCTTCAATCCTGGAGCAGACCTCGAGCACCACATGCGCACCCACTTTCCTGGCGAACATCCCTGCCAGGTTGCTGAATGCCCATGAACTGGACCGCGTGCGTTCCATCGAAACGAGCATTTGCAGAACCACTTGTGCAACGTCCATGGTATTGGACACAACTAACTTTGCTCATGCCTTTCCGGAAGCGGGCATGACTTTGCTATCGGGAAGCTATTGGGTATCGCTGGGTGAGCAGCACTTCACAGCAAATTGTTTCGACGTTGATGTTGTTTCTGGGATTCGATTTTGGCGTCAGGAAACAGATTGGAATTGATGTAACAGCATGACAATGTCTTCGCACTCCTTTCACTCTCCCCAGGTTCTCAAGATGTCTTTCCGTAGACTTCAGATTCCAACCAATTTCATTACTTCTCAACTTGAAGTGATGTTCATTCAGTCTCCATCCGTCAATTACTGAACGAGCAAACGATCGAACGGAAGCGTGGGTCGAAATTCAGTCACAATACGTATTATTTACATGTCCCCCGTTGACAATATTATCATCATCCTCGAAGCTCATATCCAATTTACCGCTTGCTTAGAAGTCAGCGAAGAAAGCCGCAGCACCGAACAAGGCAGCAGCGCCGACTGCCCCGGCGGCTCCAGTCGGGTAAGACGCAGCTCCGCCTGTAGAGGACGAAGAAGCTGCAGCAACCGAAGAAGCTGCCGAGCTCAAAGCACCAGACGGAGCAGGCGTGTATCCCTCAGCGACATCGTCTGTCGTCGCAGTCAGAGCTGTGTTGGTAGTAGTGGCGCTCGGTACAGCAGTGGTATAGGCCACCGCACCACTGGAGGCACCCTGATAAGCGACAACCGGCTCATCACTGGACTCATCAGGAGCGGCAGTAGCATTGCCTGGGTTGAGTACGGAGTCGATGACATGGACGACACCTCCCGCGACGAGGATGTCGGCAGCGATGACGCGGGCTTGGTTGATAAAGACGGCGCCGTCTTCAACTGTGATGGTGAGGTTGCCACCTGCAAGGGCTGGGACGGTGGTATTTGACAGCAGTGAGCTGTAGGCAACCGTGCCGTTAACAACGTGGTATTCGAGGATTGAAGTGGCTGTGCTGGCGTTGAGGGTTGAAAGAGCGCTACCGATGGCTTCGAAAGCGGCGGTTGTTGGTGCAAATATTGTCACGTCGGAGAGGCCGTCTAGAGTGTTGGTGAGATCTGTGGCGATGAGGGCACCGATGAGAGCGTCAAGGTCGGCTTGAGATGCGGTCTCGGAGACGCTGGCTGGGATAGTGAGGTAGTTGTCGATTATGTGGACGACACCATTTGTGACAGCAACGTCCTATATGAATTTTTAGTTCTTCAACTGGCGACTTCGTATCCTTGAGATTCAACACTCACAGCAGTAGTAACGTTCGCTGTGCTCCCCAGACCGGAAGTGATTACAACATTGTCGCCGCTAGTCTCAGCCTTGACAACTTGACCACCGGTAACGTTACTGTATGTAGAGCTATTGAGGAAGCTGTGAGGGAAGAGAGGCGTCTCCGGAATCATAGCAGACATGATCGTGCCATTGTACCCGTGATATGTGAGGAGGGCAGTAACGAAGTCGGAGTTGTTGAGAAGTGGGCTACTTGACAACGGCTCGAGGGCTGAGTTGGATGGAGCAAAGACGGTGATGTTGGTAGCGTTGCCGAGGATATAGACAACTGCGAGAGAGATTAACAATTAGTCTTCTTTCATGGCCTAGGGGCCGTGACGAACCCTCGGGATGCTGGCCCAAAAGTGTGTTGAGCGTGGAAAGGTCAGGAGTGTTAGCCAGAGCATCCGTAAGGCTGGGTATTTGTGCTGAAGCCACAGATGCAATCGCTACAGTAGCGAAGAGAGCCTTGAACTGCATGTTTGCCACGAAGTCGATGTGCGAACGCAGATGATGGCTCCGATGACAAGCAATGCGAGAAACTGGATGGCTGAAGGCTGCGGATTTGAGCTGACAGCGGTATCTTGTGCTTTTGTATGTCATCAGAAAACGACATGACGTGAGCCATGGTGATTGTTATGCTACGTAACGTGCTCGGCCAAGCTTATGAAGCAGGCGATTAAAAACGTGCATTGCACAGCCTCCAGAAGAACCATAGACTTCAGCCCAAGATCGATTGCATGGGTTCGAGAGGAGGATCTTCCTTGGCCGTGTCAATGCATCCTCAAAAGTGTCATAGGAAAGGTATACACTTGGCAGAGGGGTATCTGCGATATATGTTGATGCGGTTATTCGAGAGACGCATCGGATTCGAATTGAATCAGTGCATATTGTTCGAGGGAGTACTGTTGCACGTTTTCTGAACAGTTCGTTATCCATGAGGATCCTGCTTCGAAGATCTGCTCGAAGGATGAGGTGAAGTTCCAGTCAGCTGGGGCCGATCTTCACGAGATGTCTACCCCACAGATCTAACCTTGGCTTCCATACTCAATACGGACTGGAATGCGAAGGATGATAAGACCTGGGATCACACACCGTACACGCAACTCTTTTCCTAGCGCCCGGCGCGAATTAGTCGATGAATCAAGGTGGTCCAGCTCATTGTTCCTGTTCCCGGCGAGGAAACTGGTCACAGTACAGTGCGAATACGCCAGCTTAGGCGGATCTCTTTTGCACAGGCGAGGTCTCTGACTACCTATCCGTTGCTTCAGTAAATCGAGTATGTCTTCCTGCGCCGAGACTGCAATTCCACCAAATCGGTGGAGATGGCAATGCGAAATGTCCTCCCAATGGACGGTTTACGTTAGGCCAAGTCGCGGCATCGCTGTCGACATGGACTTTGGTGGCGATTGTGAAACAGGTCTTCAGGCCTTGAAGTGGAGTGATTGGACAATTGCGATTCATTCGGCATACTTTCGCCGTATCCGCGGATGCTGAGCTCCAGGCTGGGACAGCGCTCGAAGAAGGAGGTGTCATAGACATATGTAGGCTTATGCCGCAGGTCGTGAGCTGACTAGCATATTATGGCGGCAGCTGAAACCGTTCAAGTCGCAGCGTCGTCATGGCGGGATTGGTTTCGATAGATGTGGAATCAAAGTCGTGGCGTGCCGCGCGTGTCGCGTGGCTGTGAGCCTGGTGAGAGTTCGACATGGTGTCGTCCGGGGCCACTTCCATCAGCATTTCACACCGACCGCTTCCCACGAGCGCAAAGAGGTGATGATGGAAAAGATGGAACGTATGGAGTGATGTCAAGAAGAGAAGTCCAGGCGATAAGGAGAAGTCGGCATGCCGAGACCAGCCGAAAACTCGGAAAAGTGTTTAACCGCCTTCGCTCATTTCTCCTTCACAATTCCCTCCTTGCTATAGCTTTGACGCATGCACACCATCTGCGAAGGTACTCTTTATCGCAGTGAAATCAGTGAAAAAGACTTGACGGATGAACCCTCTCCCTTTTCCTCACAAGTCCTCACACTCCCCATCTTTCACAGCAACCACACCATCCAGCACGGGATGATAAAACGTCCCATCAGGACTCAAAAACGCAGTCCTGTAGTAGTTGTTGAATGGAAACCCAGCGCCCGTCCTCGCTCTCCAGACCTCCTTGCCGGACTCGTAGTCAATCGCATTCGCATACCAGACCCACTTCCTCTCGCTGGCGAATTTCTTCGATTGTACGTAGCCATATATCAGCCCAGTCGCAGTGGAGAGGACTGGTGCCGTATTCATTCGAACTTCAGAATTGGTCCAGGCCAAGTGGCATCCGCTGCCATCGCCATTGATGACGATCTTCTGCAGACCTGGCGATTGGACAGTTAAGTTATTATTCTGTGCTCCATCGTTACCCTGAAATGGAAACCGACTGTCGTAGGGAATCTCGTAATCCATATTCTGTATGGCGACGGAGTAGTCTTTTCCATCGAAGTGCTTGATGAAAGAATTGTCCGTCCAGCTGGCGTTCGGTTTGAACAACGGAAATGTGCAAACGGGCTTGACATTCTCGCCGGTAGCGTTCTGTCTGAAGATTTTCAGATTGATTTGAGTGTTGGCATTGTCGGCAAAAGCCAGGAACTCGTTGCCGAGAAGACCAGGCGTTGTTCCACATCCCCTTGCAAAGGAGCCTGGCTTGTGGCCGTCGCCAGCCGCATAGGTAGAGTTCCACTTGACGTGCACTCCATCTGGACCCGGCTGTAATGCGCTCACGGTTCCTGTGGCGTTGGCGTGGTCTGTATTGCCCGCTGGTCCAGTAACAACGAAGACAGTGGTGTTGGTGAGAGTAAGTCCATTTTCGACGATGGAGTCTGGGATCTCGAGGATATGAACTGTTCCGTCTTGTTTGACGTAGCCAATAACGGTAGTATTGGTTGGCGAAGCGGCACCGTTGCTCGCGGCACCTAGAGTACCCGTGCTGAACCACATATTACCAGCTGTATCCATCATGGAGTTCAACAGAGTGTTGCCCTTCAACACACCACTGGGAGCCAAATCGATTGTTCGACGAAGCTCAATGACAGGGGAACCCTTCGCATCCTGACGCTTCTTCAAGACGAAGATCTGGCCCGCCTGTAGATTGACCACAATCTCATCGGTTTTCATGAGCAACTGTGCGTACGCGAGGTTGAGCGGAGTAGAAATGTTGCCATATTTGTCAGGGACCTGCCAGGTAGCTTCGATTTCAAAAGTCTTCGGGTTGAGAACAGCGAATACAAAAGCGATTTTCGCATCGGAACCGTTGCATGGCCCGCCATATGAGGCATACGGTGTGCCTTGATCATCCCAGAAGAGTTGCCCATAGTGGAGATTGAAGGAAGTGACATTCAGGTCATGACCAAGAGGGCCAGGATAATCCAGTGATCTGGTGTTGCCGCCATCAAGATGGGTCGAAAAGCTCCTGGGGTAGTACTGGGTTTTAGGGCGAAGTCGATTTGCCAATATGGGTTCCCCAATGAACTCGTCACCTTGCAAGGCTTGGCTGCTTTGAATGGGAACACCTGGCTTCAAGCCGCAGAAAGAAGTGTTTGATGTCTACACAAAGTTAGTCTTGGCACTGTCCGATAGTGTCTGTATATCGAGAAACGTACTGCAGAAGCTAATCCACCTTGTCCAAGCAACGGGCTGATGGCTGTGAGCGTCAGGAGGAGACGGAATTGAGGAAATTGCATTTTTGTGTTGTAGTGAAGACTTTCGAGTGTGTTTGGTAAAGACTCACTGGACAGGGCGAGCGTACTTATACGTCTCCTCCCAGTGAGTACGTGCACGTTGAATCTGCATATCACCTTCTCTCGACAGCCGCGAATAGGTCGTCATTGTTGCTGAACAGTCGCTGTTACGTTCAAACAGCAGGAAGACGCCAAGCTTCTGGCTGGATACGAGCTGAATGAGGATCAAATACGCGTATTTCGCACAATCCTTCGTCAAATACGCGTGTTATCCATAGGAACCGTCACTTCACAATTCCGAATGTGAGGATGTCGGAGAGGCTGCCAGTAGAAGTAGCTTCCTATGGCAACTATACAAATACAGGATTGGCTGACGAAAAGAGGACACGTTCCATCGAGTCCATAGCCGAAAGGGCCGTCATCAGATCGGCTTTTTATTAATCAACGCCAAATTCACGGCTCCGCATGGCGCTCCGCATCGAGCACATGAAGCGGCCATGAGAGTGCCTCTTGCCAGTAGCCTCCCAAGTGCGTGGCAATCATACGGATCATGGGGGCGCCAGCGTCACCGAAGGCCCAAAAGCTGCGGCAGCGATGCAACAACACACCATAGAATGCGAGGATTACGAGAGCTTCAGGCTGGTGTCTGCGCAACAAGTCGATGAAGCCAACCCCTATCCTGACGGAAAACGCGGAGGCGGATTCTGGATAATTGACTGGGTCTAGCCCGCGACAAGTGTCAAAAGACCATTGAAGAAGTTCAATGGCTTGGCGACATGCTTTTGTGCTGGCCTCACTAAGGTCAGATTCTTCCATGAGGCGGCTTAGAGGATCGCACTCCTTCCCTGGCGAAGTAATTTGGCTCTGGGCCTCGAGAATTATGTTGAGAAAGGGCTGGATCTCGGAGTCGTGTAGATAGTACTGAGCCGGAGGAGTGACGGCTCGTATGCCGCGGTTCAGGTTGAACCCATTGACAAGGCGGTCAATAAATGAATGGAAATCGGAGCGATGGTAGGCAAGGGTGTCAGCAAGGACGTGTCTACCCAAGATGGCGGAAAAGAGGAAGCGGGGGACGGCAGTAGGTCTGTCATCGTTGCGGACTCCCTTGGTGAGGTGGATAAAGGAGGCGAGAGCGCGTGTTTGGAGCTCTGTCGCGATGTGTCTGAGACATGCGGCCGATTGTGGATACCTATGAGCCATATAAAACGCCGTATATGCTAGAACCTGATCAATGAGATAGGGCGAAGTGGCAGCGTGGCGGATGGCGATGTCAACAGCGCTGCGATCAAGCCCGGTAAAGCCTGGCACTGCATCAGCATGGCGCAGCAGCATCAAGTGCTGCAGCGTGAAGATTTCCTTGAGCATGACATCTGGTACACTCGGGAAGCCGAAAAGGCAGTTGCCAGGTGGAGTTTGTGCATCGCCCAGAAGCGTAGACGAGGCTGATAAAAGATCCCGGAGTGTATTGGCATCGATGCAGATGTTGGATGCTAACACTTCGTCCCTCAGCAACGAACGATGAGACAGCTGGTCAAGCGCGCGTCCGAGATCTAAGGAATCGTATGGTTGATGGACAGCTGGTAAAAGCCTTTGTACGTGCCCCGCGTCTACGTCTGCGTTGGTATCGCTCACTTTGGAGTAGGGCGAGAGTCCAGTTCCCAGCCGTTGGTGTTGCTTTGTACCATCTTGCTGCCCGTGAAATTGCTTCTGCTTCCCGGCCTTTGGTGGCGGGAAGGAACAAGAGCGCACTGCAATTTCACAATTGGCACACGAAGGCTGGCGCTCATCGCAGCGTATATGGCGGCGCTTGCATTCGGTGCACCCATTGCGAGACTTTCTATGGGCCCGGCGTGTTGATGCAATCCGAGGACTTCCAGGCGAGGCGCGAAGTCGTTCAGCCATGACGGTTGGGAGCGTGTGAGTTTCCAGTCAGAGTGGTCTTGCTAAGCCCGGTGCGTGGTACGCCCAATACCCAGTCGTCAAACCCATCTCGTCCCGGGCCATTACCATGGAATCGCAGCGTCCCATAACGAAGATAAGCTGACGAGAACAAGAAGGCGGAAGGAAGAAGGAACCAGGGAAGTCGTGAGGCTGAGCTTGAGAAAAGGGAGGAACGATCTTCGGACCGACCGAGTCCGCTAGCCTGATATGGCTTAGGGGACTACGAAATGAATCAGGACAAATTCCTTGACTTCGTCGTCTTCTGCATCAACATTATCTTGCCTCGATTCTGAATTTACGATGGATTGGATTCATTACGACTCCTATCTTTGGGCCCCTCTTGGATTGCGGCCGATCCCTGCCAACTGCTACGCGACGGACTTGACTCGTTCTGGACGTGATTTGCGACGTGGACGGCACGTTCCACTTTCGATTCAGCTGACCCCATGGCCTGACCCTAGTACGTCACGTGTGTGTGTGCCTCAGGCTCCTAGATTAGACTGCATTTCAGCTTCGCGCACTTTGTAGATACTACACGAATCAGCATTCTACGTACATCAACTCATTAGATATGATAAGACCATCCTCGGTAAGTTCCTCTCTCCCAGGGTATCATCCGAGGCGCCGGCGCAGATTCCTGCCATCGGTTCGTCCTCAATTTAGGAAAGAATGGAAAGGTGAAGGAAGGAGCGACGAAGTGATAATGCTGTGAGAGGTAAGGACATCGGAGACCACGCTGGCGGATAGGAGACGAGGAAGTCAAAAAGATCGGCATGCCGAAGGCGGGCCAAGGACTCGGAAGAGTGCACTATGTCGTAGTACCAACGCATTGGTTTAAAGAAGGAACAATGTAACAACATCATCACCTGAAATACCAAATGCTCCATAAACCGTACTTTGACGACTCGAAATCATAACATCAGTATAGTGGAAGGTTACAACATACAGTGTGCGTCTCTAAAGATCAAACAACACCACAGCCGATCTCCTAAGTACAATAAATTAGAGATGCAGCATCATATTGCTTACAGGCGGACCAATCATTGGAGAGTCAATGGAGGAACTTTCGGTCTTTCAGAAGTTTGGGTACAGAATTGCTCAGATACATTGGGACTACGCCGTGCATCTGCTGTAGATTCCTCAGTCTTCGTTCATAGCAATCATAGACAGTCGTGCCCAACAACTAAATTCTGTCAATTCCTACGAATACAGATCAGCGGATCTTGTCTCTCAAAACAACACGAGCGCTTGAACGCAGATATCACGCATGCAAGTCCCATCTGAGACACAAACATGCATGCATAACAGACTCGCAGATACTTTGTGAGTCTCACTAGAGCATTCCCAACAATGAGCACCCAACCAAATAAGATCGACCAGAGCAATCTCTCAAGTCATTCTTCTTCTCCATCATCTAGCAACTCCAAATGTCTCTCATCCCCTTTCTCACCTGCGTCGTTCGCAAAGTTCTCAAAGTCTTCCTACATCGTGCTCAGAAGAAAGCCAGAAAGCCATCAGGTTCCAGCTACGACGACGCTCCTCCCAAATGTGATGGATGCTTAGTACAAACCCTTGCAAATAGGGAGTCCAGCATCTACTCTCCTGGCCTGGACGAACATTTGGAAGCAGATTCGGCCTTGCTGCACTTCCCCATTCGCCGCCGCCGCCCAGAACCATACCCCTTGCCCACCTTCGGTGATGCAGAGTCCGTCATCAGTCTCTTCAGCCGACGCCGCGAGTCCAGAGACACGACCATGTTGCTCCCGCCGGCCATCGAGGAGGTCCTGTATCGTGAAGATACCCGCTATCGTGAAGGGTCCATACATCACAACGAGCATAACGAGATGAAACAACACCCAGCGATCCGCAACCACCCGCCTCCTTTCGCTCGGTTCTCCGCTCCAGAGCCTCACAAAAAGCAAGTCTCCCAACGCGCAACGCTCGTTCATCAAGAGCGCCTGGCATTCGAACAAAAATGCCTCTCACTAGATGAAGAAAGAGAGCAGCTCGCCACACAGCTCGAACTCGTCTCACAAGAGCTCTCAGACGCACGTCAACAGATCGAAACCGCCAAGGAAGAAATCATTGTGAGAGAAGAGACGACTGATGAGCTGCGGGAAAAATGCAAGCGTCTTACGCTTGGCATTGATCACACAGTAAATTGTCTCGGGAGCACAGCCGCCGAGCTTCGCGATTTGCAGAAGGAACATGCCGCGTGCGTTGACAGAGAACTTTTGCTGGAGATGCGCATCGAGACTCTGCTGGAGTGTAGATTCAAGCCTCGATCTCAGCTGAAGCGCAAAATCGACGAGTTGCAAAGCAAAGTCAGCAATCTCCGGACTCTCGAAGACAAAGTATGCACGCTGCAGCTTGACGCTTCAACGATCAGAATCCAGGAAAGAAAGGTCGAAGAATACTTTCATCAAATTCGGGTACAGCAGGACCGGATCGAGATGCTCGAAGAGAAACACAAGGAGGACGCGGACGAGCTAGAGATGGTGCAGACCGATCTATTTCTTGTCCATCAGAGACTGCGAGAAGCAAAGGATGAGGTGAAGCGGCGGGGCTCTGCGTTGGAGGTTGTGATGTTGAATAATCGGGACTTGGCGCTGGACATCTACTGTCTGAAGCAACAGAGCAGAGGTATATTACGTGTGTATCCAGTGCGGGACGACAGATGGCCGCCACTTTGCAGAGTCAAATCGCTGCAGATATTAATGTGATATGGCCACAACCTGATGTACGCCTCATCGGTTAGATAAAAGGTTGCCGGGGTGGATATGTGAATGATGATCATGGCTTCGTTGCAATATGGCACCACAAGTCGTACCACAGGAGAGGTCCACCGGTGCTTATTTCTTCTTCAACTCGACCGAACAAATTTCTTATTGCTGTTGCTTCCATGGCGTCCTTCTCAAGTAGCAGTTTCAGAGCACCTTTGGCAATGTTTGTGGTGAAATCCGCATCCGGAGTAAGCGGGTAAATATCCGAATCATCATGCTCCAGGCCAGCAGCTCGGAAACCATTTGCGATCTTGTAAGTTGTGCTCACACCACCAGCCTTCAGAGCATCAGTGTACCGTTGAAGCAGCTGCCGTACTGCCTGGTCTGTGGTTCCAGGCTTCGCACCGGCCACACGCACAGTGAGAGGGTCCCAATCCACCCACTGGATCCAGCCCCCAGGCCGCAGTAGAGATACGAGATTCCGCATGGCGACGTCCCACTCCTCACTGCTCAGTGCTGACTGAAGCAGTCTCACAGCCACGATATCGAATGCTTGGTGGTGCTGTGATTGGACGCCGCTTGAGGCTGTAATGTCATTGATGGAAAACATCTCCCGTGAAGCGGAAGCGAGATAGCTGGTCTGGTCGGCAGAGCTTTGGAGGCCTTGCGAGACTTCAGCAATGCGTATCTTTTCTGCCCCGGTTCGAACATCGTTCTCTATAGTAGGATGAACTGTGAAGCCAAGTGCTGCTGAAATGTAGGTATTCTGTTCCGCGAGTCGTGCTTCCTCGGACATTTCTCCGCTATTCCCATCGATGGCCATCATCAGACACCGAGACACTGCCCCATATAGTGATGAGATGCCGTAGGAGTTTGCAGTCTGTTGAATCCGCAGCGTTCGCGATTCCGACGGCGGTATTTGTGTTCAGTAATGCTCTCCGGAACTGTACGTCGACGAGTCGTCTATTGCCCTGAGGTGGCCGTGCGCGGTAAGCAATCGGCGTTGTCATCGGACAGGAACTGCCAAGGTTGATGAGTGTGCTTGCGGGTGCTGATGTTTTGACAAATTTTGTGCGGTCGGGAAGGATCAAAGCGGCGATGTTTTGGTCAGGGAAGGGGCGATTTCGGCCCACAGACCACAGACGAACAACGGCGGACGACATCACATCCTCCCGTCCCGCTTCCACTTCATCACTCTCGACCGCAACTCATCTTTTTTTCAGCTGGCAATCATGCTATTGGGCACGTCTGCATCATCGGACTGCAATTCGAAATTGCCAACACGGCCTGCCCGCCCTGACGACGCGATCCTTTCCAGCCTCACACCATCCTCCCACAATGAGCATCAACATTCGAAACGATTGCCGTTCCGAGCTATGCTTGCGCCTTCGTCATGACAAACATTGCCAAGCCCGTCTGAGCTTTGGCGAATGCGAGCAATAGTAGACGTCGACGCCACTGATTAAGATACGGCGTCCCAATGTTCGTCAGAGCATTCACTGAAGATGAGTGCATATATGCCCTTCTGTACGACTTCGTTGATAGAACCATCACCACAACCATCATCAGACTCAGTATCAGCGTACTGGTAATTGACCATGCAGCTCTTCTTTCTTGCTTCCGCATGCCTTCTAGGTCTGGCTTTCGCCCATTCCTACACACCCATCACACCAATGCATCCATTTTCATGTTCCTATAAATACTGTGCACCACCCAATGCGAGGAAGACACTCCAGATCTTCACTCACGGACTTGGATTTGATCTTAGCTACTGGTCATTCGGAGGGGAAAAGAGCCAGTACAATTACGTCAAAGCAGCGACGGACGCAGGCTATCCGATCTTGTTTTACGACCGTATTGGAAACGACCAACCTAGAAAGTCGAATTCCTACACTATCAATCAAATGCAGATCGAAGTCCAGGTTCTGAAGATCCTGGCCGACCATGTACGCAATGACGACATTGCGGCTTTGAAGCACATCTCAAGTCCTGAAAAGATCGTACTTGTTAGCCACAGCTTGGGAGCCTGATTTCCGATGCTCTCATCGCTTCGTTTCCCAACATCTCCGATGGCGTCGTGCTCACTGGCTTCTCGGCGAATTCAACTACGCTCTCCATCATTAGCTCAAGCTTCCATTTGGCTAAAGAGAATCTGCCCAATCGTTTCGGCAATCTGAGCACAGGCTGTCTTACTTGGGGTGATGAGCTCGCGAAATAATAAGTCACTCAGACATATTTTCCCTGCGTGACACAGAAACCTGACTGCATCCCAGGTATGCGTACCTCTACAAGCCGAATTTCTCCCCAGATGTTCTCGCTTAATCCGAAGCGACGAAGTGGCCAATGTCAGTTGGAGAGGTCCTGACTGTCATGCCTACCTCCGCTCCCAACTTCAAGGGTCCGGTTCTGGTATGCCTCACATCGTAACTTTGCTCTGCGAACCTCGCTGATATGCTGCATAAGTTCCGTGGGGACAATACGATATCATATTTTGTGGAGACAGCTGCACGGATGTTATCGAGCAAACCGCCGCGCTCTTTCCTCACGCAAATCCATTCCACACTCACATACAGTCAAACACCGGTCGGTACACGCGCCATTGCATTCCCATCAAGTACAGGTGCTGACAGCCTTAGATCACGGAATCAACCTCCATTAGAACGCTACCAGTGCTTATGATGTGACTACTGATTTCATCGATCAAGATATTTGAGATTTGAATCCAGCAAATGTCGGGCCTTTACTTCCATTGTCTTTTCAGATGACCTGTATCGCTGATTCTATAGATCGACATGATTTTGCGCTCTCTGACATTTCGTTGCCTTTGTCGTTAAACGTCAAGCTTGTCACATATCAAAATCGTTTGGTCAACTCTCTATAGCCACTGATCTCGGAGGCAATACTGATCACATTCACAAAGCTCTCATTGAGATATCAATATGTCCGCCTCACATATCAAATCTAACAAATAGAATCAATCGACACTCCCGCTGTTCTTACCCGTCATGACTCGAGACCTCGACTTTGTGAGCCTGTCTCAACAGCACATCCTCAATTTCGCGAAAAAAACGCCGGAATATAAAGAAGTACCCATATTACATACCCGTCTCTTCCAAATCCTATTCTGACAGCAGAGAGCAGAAAGAATGCATCGAGGATCCAGTAAGCACTCCTCCCGAGAAAAGAGGAGAGGAGCTCCTATGCGGTCTTGCTATAAATCCAATAGCACGTCCCCATAGCACGCTTCGCCACTCTGACCTCGAGAGCAGAACCACAGAATCTTTCTAGATCTGTCAGCGGGTCCTGTGAAAGGGATCTCTTTTGGAACAAATTGTTTGCTTCCAGGGATATATCGAGGGGAGAAGGGATAGAGACGACAGTCAATTTGTATGAGGGGTTGCCGAACGCTTTTAGATGAAGCTGAAGTATCTGCCGGAGACGGGGAGGTTGAAAAGGGACACGACGGAGCGGATCGCGTGGTTGTTGGGGCGGGCATGAGGAAGGAGAAGAACAGAGATCGTCTCTGAAACGCGGTAACGGCAATGGTGTAGTCGACCGTATGGTTGGAGAGATGTGGATACGAAAAAGACTGAGTATCGATGAGAAAGGCTGGTTATGATGTGGTCGACAAGAGGTGAAAATCTCTCAGCGGATGCTCTCTACTGCACGACACTGGACAGCGGCAAGCGCGATGTCTGCAAGTATGGATCAGTATGCTTGTTGGCGTGGAGTGGAGTGAACTGGAGGCCTCAGTCCACTCCACTCCCAAATAGATTGGCTGTGAATTCAATAGCGCCAATGAAGTCGGATCACCTAATGAGGAAGTAGGTGAATTACTCGTACAAATCGTCCTCAATATCATCAGGTTGCAGCCTTTTTTGAGTGTACAGCTTCTCTTATTGCTTCTTAATCACTTCCCTATCATCAAAGGCGGCATAGACCTTGCGATCTGTCGTCTTCGCAGCTGGTGGACCATATGAGCTGCGTAGAAAGGAACTAACCTCAAAAATATCCGCTCTTAGCTGAGAGCGCCGATAGTCAATAAGATCGCAGCCAGCTAAGAAGGCCCTTTCTAGAGAGTCACTCATTAGCAGTATAGCGAGCTTATCGAAGGCAAACCTCGCTATTCCACTTAAAGCTATCCTTCCGCAGCTCTTCCTTAAAGGCCGGATTCCAGTCTCAGAGGGTAACCTCGTCGCTATTCGCTCCGCGTACTGGCCACTAGGACGGCGCCATAACGTAGTCGACGGGGAAGCGAGACAGACGGGGAAGCGAGACAGACGGGGAAGCGAGACAGACGGGGAAGCGAGACAGACGGTGAAGCGATAGCGCTTTACCGGCCTCGCGAAGACGCGATTCGAGTTCCAATAGGCGCAGAATTAAATCGAAGAAGAAAGCATGCAGAAGTACATCTCCGGGACGTACATCTGGCCATGCCAACACGGGCACCTTATTATTCGTAAAGATATCATGGTAGTCTTCCTTACCGCTGAACGGCTCACGCGACCCGCCCATCCCTTGAGAGCATGCACGAAGTATTCTCAGTACTTTTAAGGAACAGCCGTGGTCATCTTTCTTCGCAAGCTCTAAGCAAAGGCGTCCCTGAGCATCTTGTTACACAGCCCAGACACCATGTATAGACGTACTCCAGGAAGTCCGATCAAGAGTCGTTGAATTGCGAGACATTCGAGAGTGTCTGTCAAGCTGTTCCAGTTCGTTACGGTGATATGACAAGCTAAGACTAAGCGTTTGAGCTATAACGAAAGCGAGGGAAATCTCCAAGTCGCCAGTGTGCTGCAGGAGACGAAGAGCGAGGGTGAATTCCGAAACCTGATAATCGGGAACTGGCTTTTCGATTCCGGCCTGTACCCAGTCGACCAGCCCAAGAACGCCGGTCCCGTGAATTTGCAGAGTCAAGGTTGTGAGTAGCTCGTGATGCATACTCGAAGTCTTTGCCCGGCAGTCGGCTGCCACCTGCAATAGGAGTAGCTAGGCCGTGTAAAGTCCAAATGTCGTCAGGACAATAATTGGCGGCTAGGGACGTCAGGTTGTGGCCTAAGCGTTGAACCGATAATTTAGACGGATTTGCCAGCTTTATCAGGTCATTCCAATCCACGACAGAGAGGCCACAGAGAATGACTACCCGTCCGCATCCTTCATATAGCTCTTGTACAATCCACAGGCGGTGAAAATACTCACGACCAGAGAAGCACTTCCAATGAGCAAAGAATTCGAGTAGAGCAGCCTCTCGCTTGCCTCGTCCAAGGGCCCAACGCAGGCAAATACTGTATGTGCTCTGCTGTAGACGCTATCCATCAAGGCGACTTGAGCGCCCTCCTCAGAGAAGCTGTCTTGTTGAATGCACACCGAGTCAATCCAGATGTAAGTGTCCGGGCGATAACATCGGGCTTGCCACAGAGCATATCGCGCGTTCTCCCTCAGTCTGAGACAATGCTTCTCATTCGAATCAGAGTCATCCGAAGCCCACAGGTATATGTACGCTCCGGCTGGGGCGCTCCCCAGGTATACGAAATCGCGCAAAACGCTGGCGTTCTGTCCAGGCCCCAGATAGATATTGTACAGTGAATCTCCTCATCAGAGTCTCGGGGGTGCAGCCAGAGTAAGCGAATCTGCCGTCCAGGATTCACGAGAGCAGGGCGTGCGAGATGTAGCGTAGGCATCTTCGAATTGTCGTCGTGCAGGTCCGAGTCATCCTCGCTATGGTCACTGACCGTTCCGTCGAGCGTACATGTTCCATTGCCGATGTTTGGCATGTCTTCCACATCCATTTAAACCCATAGCTAGAGAATAAGCTGCCGAACTGCTGCAACCCAGTATCAGCAAAAGCGGCTCTGAGTTCGATAGGTACGATAAATTTGATGAGCAGTCTTTCGAAACGCCAACATGGGCCCAAATGCTTCCATGCGAAAGAGATTGAGGAAGAAAGCAAAGCTGGAAGTTAACAAGGTGCCCAAGTAGCACATATCGAGGGACTGGGTGTTCCTGCCGCTTGCGTGCGGTAGCGTTCGGCTTTGGTTGGGAAGCACCTGCCTCACAATCAATATCCAAAAGTTGAAGGCAGGTGGGATCGAGGTAAAAGAGTGCCACAGAAGATGACAATCACCAAGTTTGTTCAAGAAAGATAACTCACGAAAGGCGTCAAGCCCCAACAGAGGCCTCGGATTATCCCCTCATCGTCTGCTTCTTCATGCCTTTCCGCTGCTGCTTCTCCTTTTCCTTCTCCAAGAATTGCTTCTGCTCTTTCGCAGACATCTTGCTCAGCTTACGATCCCGCTCCTCCTTCTTGAGCTTGTCCGCTGCTGTACGCCTCTCTTCGGCCTTCTCTTCTTCATCTGCCTTTCGTAGCTTGCGCTGTTCCTCCTCGCGGGTGGCTTTGATCTTGCGCAGGGCCTCTGGACGGAAGTGGGCGCTTGTAACGAGGTGATCTGGTAGACGCAGGAAGTAGGCGAAGAGCGCGGTGCTGGTTGGGTTGGGGTTGAGTCGCATAGAGAGGGAGACACGCTTCTTGGGGATGGTGTCGTTGAGCCTGTGGGTGTTAGCATGAATTCTACTACCAAAGGATTGGACAACATACTTCCTGGGCGCATCGATGGGCTGATCGGATACGACAAGAGCCTCAAGATCCTCGCCTGCTTCGGTGACAGCCTGAATGAGCTCCTTCGTGAGCATCGCATCGGTAACCTCGGCGCTTTCGGACATGATAGTTGCCCATTGCGGCAGTTTGGGGTGGTCCTTGGTCGATGTCAAACTCAGATCGTAGCGATCCTCGCGTAGCTGTCGCATCTTATCTTTATGGACAACAGCCCACACAAAGCCATCGAAAGTGCTGTCCTTGTTTCCAGAAGATGATCCATGTGATTGCATGGGCACTAGAGATTTCTCTTTGCCATCGAAGCAGTACGCAGTCGCTTCCAGCCTTTCCACAGGGGCTGGGATGCTGTCAATGACGAACGACAACGCCTGCTCACCAATCCATAGCAATGGATTGTAGCGCTTGTGCAGCGAGAGCTTGATGTCCAGGCACGCAACGTTCTGCCTGCCCGTGCAGTATGTCACATACTCGTACTTGCTCTTTTCCTTGTACAGCTCGGCCGGGACCTCCTCACTGCCAGCTTCTGCCTGCGCAAGCCCCTTGCTCTGCACATCGTCTGCTCTTGGCTGCTTCCTGCCACCTCCAAATCCCACGGACGCGTATTCGGATCGTAGCAGAGGCAGGTGCTTCTGCGCCCATTGCTTCGCGCGCTTCTTGTTGAGCGAGGCGCCCCAGAGCGTGATCAGGATGATGACGAAGATGACGGGGATAATGGCCATCTCCTGGTAGAAGTCCTTGATGGTCACCCGCTCCCAGACTCGGTACCATTTCGTGTATGGACGCCCGGCCATGCCCATGCCCGCGCCGAAGGGCGCTGAGACGGGCGTCGTCGAGGCTTCGGAGAGGATAGAGGAGGCGACATGGCTGGGGGCGGGCGATGCTGCTGTCGCGAAATCGGCGAAGTCTGCGGCCAGCTGTTAGCATTCCATTGAGTCTGGTGCGTGTCGCATTGCGCATAGAACGAACCATCGGTATCGGCAGAGACGACAGATGACACAGTCGATTTGGCGCCTCCCAGAACGTCCTGGAGATTCTTCAATAGGCCCGCCATGTTGTGTGTATCGCGACTGCCAACTCGATGTCGGAAGTCTCGAGGCTCGTGCCTGTCCTGTACCGTAGCTTCTATATCCGGCCCGAGAGCTCCGCCGAACACGCCGAACCCACATGTGCAATCTCCGTCAGCCAATTCTCTCTTTCTCCACGTAACCTCTTGGACAACAACATTAACGTCAACATAACCTCATGTTTACTTACTCAACAAGAGCATGCACTCCCCATGTCGATTTGCCTACTGTATAAAAATTGCCAAAATGGAGAGGCGCGTTTCCAAGAGAAGCTGTAATGCCTACCCGAGACATCAACGGAAGTCCTCGTCAACAAAACAGACCGATTGACGACCCTGCTTCATGATGCTTCCGTGCCATAACAATGCCACTTGAAGGCAACTGTACCGCAAACCACTCCGATATGCCATTCCGAAAGCCGTCCCCCATCGGAAGCTCTCCCAACTAGCTTCTCCACCTTAAAGCTGCATGCTATAAAGCCTGATCATATCTTTGCCTCAAAGATCCGTGCCGCACAGCAAACAAGAACATTTCAATCTTTCGCCGCCCTCTAAGAACAATATGGCGGCCTGGTCCGGAGACGAACCAAATATCCCAAAGCAGAGAATGCCATGCGACCTGCCCACACCGCAATCAAGCGCCTCATTTTGGCACAAAGAGCCCTCATCACTGCTTCTAGGCCACAGATCGACGCGGAATCTACCAGAGACTGCTGATATTGTTGTGGTTGGGAGTGGAATGACAGGTGCCAGCATTGCTCATCATCTTCTGACTCAAGGCAACGACCAGACAAAGCTCGATGTGGTACTACTGGAGGCGAGAGAAGCCTGCTGGGGAGCCACAGGACGGGTACGAAAGTTGTTCCTGAGAATAGTCAGTACATGAAGCTAATATGTCTGTCAGAACGGCGGTCATTGCCAGCCCATCCTCTTTGAACATCCAGAAGACCCGAGTATTGGCCACTTCGAACTCAAAAACTTTCACACTCTTCAGGCTCTCATCAAAGCAAAGGACATCGACTGCGAGTTCGTCGTCCAGCCAGGCGTTAGAGCTCTCTACAGCCAATCCCATCTCGACACTATACAATCCGCCCTCGCAACAGTAAAAGACAATGCTCCCGAGCTGGCCTCCATGATGACCCTCATCACTAACAAGGAAGAGCTGACCAAACTTCGGATCCCAACAGCCATAGCAGCCGTAGTAACCAGCATCGCAGCGCGAATGTGGCCCTACAAACTCGTCTCTCGCATCCTCGAAGACCTCATAACATCCAACAACCTCCCCGGCTCCTTCAACCTTCAGACCCTCACACCAGTAACTTCCATATCCCACAACGCCACGGACAACAATATCCTCGTCCAAACCGCCCGCGGCACAATCCTCACCAAAAAACTCATCCTCGCCACAAACGCCTACACCTCGCACCTCCTCCCTACCTTCTCCCCCCTAATCGTGCCCTGCCGCGGCCAAATGTCTTCGCTCATTGCCTTTCCCTCCCTTGCCTCTTTCAATCGCCTCACCACCTCCTTCGGTTTTCTCGGCGACGGTCTCGACGACTACCTCATTCAACGCCCCGATTCCGGCGGCGGACACCTAATGTTTGGAGGTGGAAGACAGCATGGCCCGTCCATAGGCGTTACAGACGACTCCATCGTCGACGCAAAAACATCGCATTACCTCCAGACCCGACTTGGCGAAGCTTTCTCACTGCCTGAGAGCGGGAAGGAAATGGAAGCGACGCATTTGTGGACGGGGATCATGGGTTTCTCGAGGGATGAGAAGCCTTGGGTGGGTGCTGTGCCGGGGGCGGAAGGGGTTTATGTTGCGGCGGGGTTTACGGGGCATGGGATGCCTAATTGTTGGTTGAGCGGGAAGGCGGTGGCAGAGATGGTGTTGGGGAGTTTGGCGGGGATGGGTGAGGATGAAGCAGTGGAGAAGATTTGCGGAGATGGACTGCCTAAGTCGTATGTGCTTTCCGAAGAGAGGATGGAAGCCACGATGGAGATAGAAGATGTTGAAACGAAGGATTGGGCGGAGATGGAGCGTGGCAGGCAGGCCCGAGCGCGTCGTTCATGATTCGATTTCTGCTACTTGAAAGCTCACCGCAAATCGAACACCAGCGCGACTGAATCGTCGCCAGCAGTGACAACACGCTTCCCTCCGCCACCCTGCACAAATCCTAGAATACCTCCTCCTTCGCCGCCTCCTCTGTGACCTTTCCACTCGCCCAAGAAGCCATTATTCGCAGCCCCAGTGCCTCCCCTCACATCCCACCTCCTCACCACACCATCATTCCCACAAGACGTCAGCATATGATTCCGCTCATTCGGCGTCCCAAGCTTCGTCTTGACAAATTCAACCTTGATGACCGCTTCCTCCTCATGCGCCTCTTTAATATGTCTCCTCACGGCAAAATTGTGCGCCGCATCGAACAGAGCTATCGATCCGTCAACGCTTCCGGCCGCAAGGAGTGTGAGTGGGGGTTGGCTGAAATCTAGAGTCTCTACTCCATCGCTCTGCGCTTGGAGGCTCGCTAGGATCTGACCTGCTTGGCCAGCTGAAGCCGGGGTGGCTGCACTAGATCCGCCCGATTGTTTGGATCCTCCAGCCTTCGCCTTGGCGCCTGCACCTTTTGCTCCTGATGTGCTATTTGCAGTAGCTGCAGATAGTCTGGGTAGGCCTACGATGCGGATGTGTCCTTCAGCTCCTCCTACTGCTACGATACCGCCACCGGGAGAGACGGCGACGGAATAGAGGCCTCCGTCTACTTTGAAGCGCTCGTCGTCGGCTGTGAGGCCGATTATGGCTTGGGTGTCGGTGAGGCCTGCGGCTGCTGCGTCGCCGAAGACGTCGTATACGTAGAGGCTGCTGTCTTCCGCTACCGTGGCCAGCAGCTTGCCGTCTGGTGTCCATGCGCCCGCTGTGCATGGCGCTTGGTGGAGGAAGAACGTTTGGACGATCGTGAGCGGACTTGATGGGTCCGAGGCGTTAATTGTGTAGACCCAGACAGAACCGTCTTTCGCTCCGAAGGCGAGGGTGTTTGGGTATGCTGCATTAGGACAAGGTGATATCCAGTTGATCTCCTCCACCTCCTTCGCCTCGCCCACCAATTTTGCAGTTACTGAATTTGTAGGAATTGCGTAGACGCTGAGCTTCCCAGCGAGGGTAGCAGTCGCCACGTACTCGCCCTTGGGAATAGTGAAGCATATGGCGTTTACACTCTCGTCCTGGCCATCGAGTCTGGCAAGAACTTCCTGACCTTCCCGCTCCCTCGACTGTGGTGCGGTCTCATAGCTCGTCGGTAGCACTGGTCCTTGCGGAGGTGTAGTGTCCCATATGTAGGCAATGTCATCTCCTCCGCCAGTTGCAACAATTTCCGGTCTCGTGGGGTGTTGCGCGATGCAAAATATGCTGTCCTTGTGGTGATCGAAATATGCCGTACTATCGTTCTGAAGCTGTATTTCTTCTAGTATTCCATCATCTTCGTCGTCTCCTGAGTCCATTGCCGCATCGCCATCATCTTCCACAATCTCTTCTGCCTCGTCCGGATCGAGCATTGCGTCATCTTCCTCGTGCTCGTGGAGCTGGTCGTCGTTCATGTCGTGGTCTGCCATGGTCGCTGTGATGGTATGAGTTGTATTGCGGTAGTGTAGTGAGCGACAATTGGAGGTATGATGTGGAATATGAACTTGACAACCTGCTTAGAAATGGCATTCGAGCTTCGAAAAGTTTCTCGCGGCCTGAATTTCTGCCTTGCGCTGATAAGATAAGACGGCTTCTCCCGCTGATGAGTGCAAAGCTATCTGTTTCCTGAGTAGCCGAAGCGACACATCCTCGCACCTTCTCTTTCCCAAGGCAATTTGGATTCACACGTAACGTCGTTCGCCTCGGAGATGACCAATGACTCGACGACAGATCGCAGCAAACTCCTGGGAAATGCCGAACGAGGCCATACGAAGTACACGACTACTGCAGCGTTGCCCAGGGTACATTCGTCTTGCGTCCGAAGGGACAGCCACCAACGGAAAGTTATGCTTATAATTTGCCCTCGTTATGCACGCGGGCTCCTTGGATCCACTCCGGTATGCAGCCCAGTGCAGGGCGATCGACATCAGGTCGTCAACGTCTGGCTGGCAAAAGCCGTCCAGGACCCCATCGATGCCACCTTGCCCGCTAGCAAACGAATTTTTCCGCTTGGTTGTATACTCGCGACAAAGGCATGTGCGGCGCTTGCTTCCTGGGGGACCCCGAGGAATTTGGGACTACATATGGATGGGGCGATGTACGGTGACAATTCATCGGCTGGGCACGCAGTGCCGACGCCGACCTCGCGTGCGAGCTGGTGAGACGACATGGAGATGAGACGACACTCACAAAGGAACTTGCCTGCTGCTGACTCTGCACTTTCCGCTTTCTGCTGAAACTGGCAGATGCGATGCGGCGATCCAACACCAAACCACGTTTCGTGGCGCCCACTAGATCCCTCTTCGTCGTCGTCGAGGGATACAACCGAGCGGAATTGGTGCTGGTCTGCGCCCTGGGCCCGCTTATCTGGCCGCGTGGTGCGTAGTGCGTCCCTCGCCAACGTCGAAGCGCAAACCTTTCAGTACAAACGGACGGCAAGTCGTGCCATGGTCTCCAAGAGGGATATTAAATAGGCATTGGCCGCCGTAAACAGCAAGACCCGGTCTCGACTTCCTCTTTACGTGTGCATCTACACTGCATCGGCCTGCCTCACTTCGCCTTGAGATTCCTCGTGCTGCGTACCTCTTTGCATTCCCGAGACCGCACCTGCCTTCTTCTTCACCTTCACTTCGCTCGTCTCCTTCCGTTGAGTCATCCCATCGCTCCTTCTCAATTGCGCCACTCCTTGCGCACACCACACTTTTCAAATATCACGCTCTTCGGCGACCCTTCTCGCACCTCAAAAAGACTAAATACAATATCGACATACATCATCAGTCCACACATTCGATAGAATATCCTCAGACAGCATTACCGCCCCAGACTTGAAGCGTGATGCACTCTTTGCTGCTCCCCTTGACGACACTGCTGGCCTTGACGGCTGCCGCTTCTTCCTTGAATGCCACCATTCTCGAGAGAGATGTCGTCGTGATCGGTGGAGGTGCTAGCGGCACATATGCGGCCATCCGACTGCAGGAGGAGGGCAAGACGGTGGCCCTTCTCGAGAAGCAAAATCGCCTTGGAGGTGCGCATCCCTCGAATTTTCACATGTGAAAGTTTCACTTTTGCTCACAATTCTCATTTAGGCCACGTCAACACCTACACTGATCCCACCACCAACCAGACTTTTGATTTTGGCGTGCAGGTCTTCTCCAACATCACTGCGCTCCGCAACTTTTTCGCCCACTTCGACATCCCTTTAGCCGATTACGCTACTACTGGTGCCGTTACGATGGCCCTCAACTTCTTGACTGGCGCTTCAATTCCCACCAGTGCCGACGAAGTAACCATCTACACGGCTATGGTCGCTTATCAGGAGCAACTCGCCAAGTATCCTGGTATTGCGGTAGGATGGGACCTTCCGGCCTCCATTCCCGTCGACGGGGATCTGCTCATGGACTTCGGAAGTTTCATGGTCAAGTACAACTTGACTGGCATGGCACCTGTCGCCTTCGCATACAACCAAGGCATGGCCAACATCCTCGCCCAGCCGACGGTGTACGTCATGAAATACTTCGATGCTCAGCTCGTATCCGATATTTTGACTTCGAATCTCGTCGTCAACGGACTGTCGGACAACCAGCTGCTCTACAACAGGGCGCAGGCTGAACTTGGTACTAATGCCCTTCTCAGCAGCGAGGTCGTCTCGGTCACTAGATGGGATTCTGGCGTCGAAGTTACAGCCCACACACCAACCGGACCAATCACCGTACGTGCCTCGAAGTTGCTTCTTACCATTCCTCCTCTCTTTTCAAATCTCCCGTTCCTCGATATGGACGAGAACGAAATCCAGCTGTTCTCTCAATTCAACCACAGCTACTACTGGGATGCGGTTGTAAAGAACACCGGAGTGCCTGATTGCACCACCCTCAGCAATGCGGACCCTAATGCTGCTCTGGGTATACCCGCCATGCCAGCCGTCTACACAGTCTCCAGCACACCGATCAACGGCCTCAACTCGATGTACTATAGTAGCCCCTATAATATCCCAGACGACGAAGTCAAGGACGCATTTCTGAACGCGGCTAAGACCATTGCCCAGGGCCAGAACTACACAGTTCCAGCAGGCGGTCCAGAGCTCGTCGCATTCGACAACCATTCGCCTTTCATCTTGACCGTATCCCCAGAAGCCATTAATGGCAGCTTTTACACCAAATTCGAGGCCTTGCAGGGAGAGCGCAATACATTCTGGACTGGAGCTGCCTGGAACACGCAAGCCACTGCTGAGTTGTGGAGCTTCACTGAGACGCAGATTCTGCCGCAGATACTGAAAAGCCTACAATGACAGCGCCAGCAAGGCAATCGCGATGTATGAGACACGATGTGACGAGTCACGACGAGAAATTGCATGAAAACATTGGACGGGAAACTTGTACAGCACGGCACTTGCGCCACTTGGAACAGTTGCCACCTGGGACAGTTGCCACTTGCGACAAACGCCACTTGGGAGAGATGCCACTCTGAAGATGCCACCTGTAATAGTTGTCACTTGGGAGAGATGCCACTTGTGATAGTTGCCATCAGGGTCAGTTGCAATTGGGATAATTGCCACTTGGGCTAAGGAAAAAGTAGGACAAAGGCCGCTACAGCGATGCAGCTCCCTTGGATCCAACATAGTATTTTAAAAGATGGCCGAGGAATGATTAGGATCATCTCGGTACCGTCGCAGTTCAAAAGTAATTGAATGGCTATCATTCCCTCCTCATTCATGTCTTCTGAGTCAATCGCGTGCCTTCATACGCAATCCTCCAGCCCACGCCTTCTGCCCTCACCCAGAAGTGGGTCTCCTTGCCCTCATTGGGAAATTTTATGTTGCCTGTGAGGAAGGAGCGATGAATGCACGACTACGACTGCCAACCCGAATATTCCCTGCTATGTGGCGAGCATGTATAAAGAGTCGTCTCTCATCCGCTCCAAGTTCCCTTTCTCCCTCCATCAACCTCCTCTCCTCGTAAGAAAAAAGACACTCCCCAAAACGTTGGGACCAACATGACCGCCTCTCGTCCAACCGGCCTCCTCGCCACCACAGGTCTCGAACTCCTTACCTTCCAAACCGGCAACGGCCAAAAAGCCAGCATCTTCCTCGAAGAGCTCGGGCTCGCCTATAACAACCAACCCGCCTATATCTACCAATCCATCAACATCTTTCAGAAAATCCAGAAGGAACTTTGGTACACAACCCTCGCCCCCAACGGCAAAATCCCCGTCCTGATCGACCACGACCGCGGCGGTGTGGCTATCTCAGAGGGCATGGCTATTCTGATGTATCTGGCGAGACGGTTTGATGTAGAGGGGAAATTTTCGTTCAAGGAGGATCCGGAGAGGGCAGAGTGTGAGCAGTGGATGGCGTGGCAGCATGGGGGGCTGGGGACGATACAGGGGCAGGCAAATCAGTAAGTTAATCTTCCTACATTCGATTGGGCGGGGAGGTTTTGATTCGTGAGATCAGTTTTTATCGAATGGCGCCTGAGAGGCATCCCTACCCAACCCAGCGCTTCGTCGGCGAAACCGAACGTCTATGGGGCGTTCTCGACATCCGTCTTCGCGACAGAGACTACATCGTCGGTGCTGGTCGTGGCAAATATTCCATCGCGGATATCGCGCTCTTCGGCTGGATCAACACCGGCTGGTACGCCGGCATCAAAATATCCACCTTTCCCAACGTAGAGAGATGGTGGAAACTTCTTTCTGCGAGGGAGGGAGTGCAGAGGGGATTGAACATTCCCGCTGCGCCGTATGGGACGAAAGAGGGACATGAGACGAGTTTGGTAGAGGACAAGGAGTATAAGGAGAAAGAGGAGGAGTTGGAGAGGGTGTTGAGGGAGGCGAAGGAGGAGTATGGGTACGTCTATTCGGCGCCGTGAAGCGGTTAGGACAGGGGGTAGGGTTGGAAGGGGTTGATGGGTTACAGGGAATTGATGAATATTTATACTTATTATGTTCGTTAAATTGTTCAGGGCAGAGATAAAGGTCGAGCAATGAGAGGGATGAGGCAGGGACTGAGAGAGCATTGAGGGAGAGAAAGGATAAGATCGAAAGAAAATTTACCTGGCGACCTATCTTGCGTCTAGCACGGATCGAATTACTCCCTGTGATACGTCAGTCTGAACGGATGAGCACTCTTATACTGCGTCGGCTTACCAGCAGAGGTCGCAGGCCTTGCGCCACCATCAGTAGTCGCAGCTACCATATCCCGATGTTGGATTGTGAGAAACATCACGATCAAGATGAACCTTCTCATCCCATGTAGGATTCTCACCCTTCTGACACCTCGAAGCAAAGCACCAGCCGCCGACTTTGGGCGCCTTCAAAGCATCCACACCACACTTATCAACCTCTGTCACCCGAAAGGGCTCGCTGAACAGCTTCTCAATGAACAAGAGAGGTACTCTCCACGTAACGTGTCCATGAGGCACTTCTTCAGGCTGCCAAATGGTCGCGATGGGAGCTTTGGTGTGACGGTATATGTTGAGCACGTGTGCGCTAGGCCACTCGCTGAGGACGACCATCTTCAAGTGTTCAGCCAACGTAACATGAGTCGCGAGAGCACACTCTTTCATCGGCACCGGAATGGTCTGTCTGTTGAGAGACAGTTGCCGCCGAAGATGGCATTCTCGAGGTCGTAAGCGTGCTTGGCAACAGTATGATCCTTACAGTAGACTTCGTGCTTACGATCGAGGCAATTTGGACCAACCGTGGCGATCATATGGCCGATCTCATACACAAGGGTAATTGCAAGTTAGACCTGTTGTGACAGCAGAGATTGCGCTGAATGCTGGTCTTTCAGTGCTTGGCGCACCAATTCATAGCGCGCGGTATTGATCTTAATCAAGTAGTTGCGATTCGATCTCGGGAAATTTTGTTGGAACCTTGGTGAAGGATGCGGTCCGGACGGGTCGATACTGAAACTGGCATTACATTCAGGCATTCCGGCCTTGGGAACTTCGAATCTGCATTTATGCGACAAATTATTCAAGAGGTCTTTGGCTTGTTGCCTGGTCACGTCGTCTAACTCCTTGTATTGGTCATTACGATACACAATCGATTGAAGGGCTTGACGGCTGTGAACGTGATCGACTTCTGTCCAGGTATTCTTCTGCGGGACTTGGCCACGAAACCAGGGGTAGACAACGCCATCCACCATCGCAGAGGCGAACATTGCGGTAGAATCGCATTCGAGCAGACGAGTGGCCAAGCGCAATGTCGTTGTCATGGCATCGTAATCAAAGTCCTTGGCAAAATTCTTGCGGTCGAAGATGGGATGTATCGGGTTCTGCAGGTCCGCTATGGCAGCGGTGGAAACATCTTTGAAAGTCAACAGTTTAGAGCTGCAATAACTTCTGCAATTCGCCGAGGGGGCGGCCATGTCAGACCACTACTTCGTTCTTGATAAATATGGTAATTCGGGATTAGCTGACCAGCAGCTGTAAAGGTATTTTCGGTCGGAGTCGTGGTTGTGAAGGGGCCCAGGACCACTCGCGGTAGTGGATACATGGCGAATGATACAAATGCTTTCCTAAAGCCCGGAGGTATGCTGGACAAAGCATCCTTGTTCTATTTCGGTGTTGAGAGTTGAACGAGAGACTCCTTTTTCTGTCACAATGGCGATTATTTGATGCTCTGCAATACTCAGGATGACCGCAATGCTCCAGTAAGGGCGGCGCTGGTTGAGTGATTGGCAAATGAGGGATCTATTGGTGGGTGATTTGGTAGAGTTGATGGTATGGTGCAGGGCAAATAATGAGAAAAGAAGAGCGAGAGGTGCTGATGAAAGAGGAGAGGTCGCGGCTGCCTCAGGCGTCAGCAGTTTGGTTGCCAGGCAGGTGCGTCATTGTTTACGGGAGGCAAGAGCGTCCCAACCTCCTGCCCCAGCTTTGCCAGCCACGCGACTTGCACGCAGCAAAAGCGCTGCGCATTCCTCAACTCCGCCACTCTGGACAGTCACTCACCTCACCATCCATACCGATCACTATTGTGCGCCTGCTGAATAGCCAACTGCAGTCATTCCGCCCTCGTGTTCCATCGCCGCCCGACGACTGAGCGCCCGCCCTCTGCTGCGGCTTCGGCCTGCAGCTCGCCTCCGCTCATATGGCGCCCATTTCCCACGCCCTCGGCCTCCTATTCCTCCGCAGAATATCAGAGAACAATGAGGCTGTCTCGCCAATCGCCCAGTATGACCTACAGACCCGCTCAGTCCAGGCTCGAGCCGATTCTTCCTATAACCCGGGCCAGGGAACTACAGATCCGAGTTCCATCAACAATCAAGGCTTCTTCGCCCTTTTCGCCATCCTTGGTGCCGGCATGGTTATCGCCAGCATATGGTTTTTCTTCTGGGCAAAGAATGGCGGCTTCCAGTGGAGAGAAGGAGACTGGGACGACTACAAATCTACGGTCCTTCGCCGAAAAGGCCCAGATGGCAAAACATTGAGCAATGCAACCAAGAGCACTAAGCTGGGCGGCGGCACCATCATTGGTAGCCAACGCTTCGCCTGGCAAAAGAATATGGCTCGCTCTGTCGTTGGCAAAGACGAAAAGGGCAGGAAGGGTGTGTTGGGCAAGCGCGGTTGGGCCAAGACACACAGCATCACATACAGCGACGACTTCACAGACACTCTGGGCACTCGCACCGTTACGGATGAGATGACAGAGCTTCGCTCGGAGCCAGATCCTGACACGCCCAGCGGCCACCATTCGAGACGATACCGTGACCGCGACGTTCATCAGTACAAGAAGGAGAGACCAGCACGTGTGGGTGGCCTGAACCGCGTGGCAGACGGAAGCCATTTCGACTACACCAACACCGATCGTTCTGATGTCATGACGGAGTCTGCCATCACAGAGTCCTCCGACCAGCCCATTCTTCCCAAACATACTCACGACTCCAAGCGAAGCAAAGACAAGGAGCGAGCAGAGCGAAAAGCACGGGAGGAAGCCGCCAGGATGGAGCGTCGCTGGAAGAGGGAGGCAGAGGAAGCCGCCGCAGCCCTCGCCCGCGAGAGCAACCGTATTCCTGTTCCTCCCCCAGCCCTGTCGAATCACGCCAGAAAGTCCTCCAGCCCTTCCAAACGTCTCTCCGCCGCGCACAAGTCCGGCCGCGACCGCTCACCATCCTCGTCACGTTCCAACTCGCCTCGGAAACGTGACTTCTCGTACACCAATGGTCCGGAGTCCGAGATCCTGAGCACCGCTTACACAGGGTCGACCTCGCAGCGTACCTCAAGCTACTACGACGAGTACCGTCCACGCGCCAGTGAGAACCCACCAGCAGCCTCGACGCGCTACTCGTCAGAGTATGGCAATCCCAACCCTAAGCGTAGCAGCGCCCGTCAGAGCTCTCCGCGCAAGAAGCAAGGCGGCGGTCGCTCAGGAGGCTATCGTCGCGGCAACGCTGACAGCGACCTCGAATAAGAGCATTCTTTTCCAACAAAATCACGCGCTGAACAAAATTTCAACACGATCCGACAAGAATGTGCCACGTATCTCTCTCTCCTCAGGCGCGGGATTCCGAGCGCTTGGATATGGGGGAGTCAAAGTGCATGGAATCCTTCCATCTCCTTACGACAAGGCCAGCGAATAATCCTCCTCGCCACGCTAAATATAAGCGCACTCCTTCCTTTCTCTCTCTCTTATGAACCTCGGAAGGAGTATGCGAAGGAAGGCAGGAAGCAAAAAGATCCTGTGATCGTGGGATGATGTGAGTGTGAGCGTGGAGACCTGCAAGCAAGCAAGCGTTGGGCAGCAACATTCACGAACAAGAACCGGGCCGAAGTTCTCTCAGCTTTGGGGTTGCAGCCCGATTGTGGAGGACCACTGAAGAGTAGAGGAAAAATTCTGTCGCTTTTATGGCGTTTTTGGGTTCGAGGCTTGTTGATGCAAGATGACGGGATGAAATGGAGCATGCGCTCGGGATGCGAGACAGGTCAGTCAGTGTATATGTTAGATTAGCCAAAATGACGAGATGAAGAGATTACGGATTCCGAAAGGATCAAAAGCAAAGTTACATGCCTTTCACGTGCTTGAATGGGACGAGTAAAGATGAGCAAGACAAGCAAACAGTCTCGATTCGAGCGTATGGCTATGGCATTCCATTCTGACGAGCCTGCCATTTCATGACTGCAATTTCATGACTGCAATTTCCTTGCGGTGTTCCCTTTCCAGATGTGCAAGCATAGTACAGTCTTGTAGTACTCTCCATCATCATCCATCAATCTGCCATTACAAGCATTCCATTCATCAATCATCCTCATCCGAAAGTCCTCCAGACTTCCATCGCAAATCAAACGCGCCAGGTGGGTATAGCTAACAAACAAGTAAAACCAAAAAGCACTCTTTGTGGGAATGCCGGAAACCAGAGATATACTGTCCTCCAAACCACCCAGATCGAACAACTTTTTCGGATCTTGCCAAACAAAACTTTTTTCGAGCTTTTGGATGATCCCTCCTTTTCTCGCGGCATCCAGTGTCGGGAAAAGGTGGAAAAAGGAAAAGTTCAAAAGGTAAGAATCGCTCAGTCGGGGTATCCAAAAATGCAGCAGAAAGTAGTGACAGCCGTAGTAGTAGACATCCAGGGAATTGTGTCGCTCGCTCAGATGCACTGAGATGGATGATAGGGAAAAGGTGTGTATATGTCGTCGTATGTCGTGTCGTGAGGTGTGTCTCGTTCAGAGGCCGGGTTCGTAGTCATCTTCCTCGCGAATCGCCTCACGTCTGCGTGAGCGTCCAACGCGGCCGTTCGATGAGCCCTTGCTGCTCGCCAAATAGCTCGACTCTTTGCCAGTCGAGCTTCCGATGACGAAATGAGCAGGGCCGCCGTCTTCGCCTGCTCGCATTTCGATTTTAGCTTCGCCGTAGACGTGAAGAACAGTACCGCCGCTCTCGATCTTGATGCCGTCGGCTTTGGAAAGCTTGGAACCGGAGTTACTGCTCTTCTGACTGCGGCCGGAAACACGGCTGGTAGTCTTGCGATCTGCGTACTTCTTCATGTTCTCGGCGGTCAATTCGTATGGTTGACCACTGACGGTCTTCTGATAGGCCTCGATCTTCTCCTGGCGGATTCGTTGTTCCTCCAGTTTGTCTTCCAGCTTCTGTTGCTGGTAATGACGAATGAGGTCGGCTTGTTGCTCTTTGGATAGGTATGCTGTACGTCGTCCACTCGGGCCTTCAATAATGACTCGAGAGTAATCTGTCACGCTCGACAACGATGAAGGCTTGGTCCGTGTCGATGAGGCTTTGCTTGATACGGATTGACGTCTGCTTCCACGCTCCGAGTCGCGAACATCACGAGCGTCGCGGCGATGGATCACCGCTCGCGCTGTTCTATCCGAGTCACCAATCTCAGATGACGAAGGGTAGTCGATCATGTTGTCAGGCGCCGTCTTCACTCGGGTCACTTCCCGAGCTTCTCTGCGTACTCTTGGCACTGATGGCTCCGAAACGTATTTCTTGTTCGTAGAAGGACGTCGAGCCGGGGCGACTACTGCTGTACGGGAGTCGCGGCGAGAATTTTGTCGGCGCAGTTCACGCTCATACTCTGAATCAATCTCCTCAGAATCAGACTCCGTCGCTGATTCAGAGTATGATTCTGGATCTCCAAGGTAAGCGCTCGTCCTCCGAACAGATGGACGTTCGCTGGGTCGGCGTGCCGACATGGTGCGGTTCATAGAGATACTAGGCTGTGGCATGGCCTTCGGCATCTCCAGTCCAGGCACATTTGGGTTTGCCTGTCGTGCTGAGTACTGGCCAGTGAATCCTGGGTAGCCTCCATATGTGTTCATAGATGGCGATGACGGTGATGGAGGCACTACTGGAGATGGAGGAGGAAAGTCCATGGTTAGTGGAGGCGCCATAGGACCAGCGTAAGCGGAAGTCTGTGGCGGGTATCCAGGCTGGTTGTAGGCATAGTAGGCCGATGCCGATGGAGGCGGTCCTGCTGGCGCGCCGTTGTACGACATTGAGTTGTAGCCGTGGATGCTGACAGGTCTTGTCCGCGACATTGATCCGGTTCTTTGTCGAGGAACCGGAGGCGGCGCCATCACGTTTGGCGGTGGAGCTTGCGTTTGAGGCGCCTGGGCGTACTGCTGGTAAGGTGCTTGAGGGTAGGTTGGAGTCGCTGAGTAGGATGGATGTTGTTGCGGTTGCGGTCTCACTTGTTGCTGTCGCTCATGCTGAGGAAGTGTGTAACGTCGCTCACTGCAGTTTGGATTGTTGCAGTTTGGATCCGGGCATTGCCTCCCGTCATGGGGAGCAGGACTGGACAGTGTCTGAGCTCTTGTACTCCGAGCACTGTCAATGCGATGGATCTGGGGCTTCGGTCTTGATGACTTGGTTGGACTACTGGCGACGATGGGGGGTTGCACAGCCGCGCGGGCTGAAGGATCTAGTACGCGAGGCGGAGCGGGCGACTTGGTAATCGCTTGAGGAGCACTGGCATGTGAAGAGTATCCCGAATCGCTGGCGGGCGCTGGCGCTCGCGACTTGGAGCGTGCTACGGGTTTTTGAGTTCGCGATGAAGGCGGTGCTGTTCGTCGACCGGTCTGTGCAGCTTGGACGAGGGTGCCGGGGACAGCGGAGCTCTGGTCGCTGTCGTAGTCCTCGACGCTGGCGACGTGTCTGTCCTGAGGCATCGCGGTGCCTGCTGCCTCAGTCGGCCGGCAGTCGGTGAATGGTGCGGTCGGTTTGACTTTGGACGAATTGATGGCAAAGATGCTGATCTGGGGTGTCAGCGGACGGCGAGGGTGGGGCGGCAAGAAGCGATGGCGCGCCGATGATCCGGATCCGAGGCTGGCGGGCGATCTAGGAGTGGAAGAGGGCGTGTCGGAGGGTGAACAGTGCTACAATAGCTGGAGGTGAATGAATTGGCGGCGCAGTGGATGTTTGCTCATTGTGCGGTGTTTCGGATGGCGGAAGACAATGTTTGAAGGGCGAGTTGGGTAGGTGCGAGCGTGGGCGACGACGTCAAAGCAGGCCAGAAGAATGACTGTGGTTTGGATGCGCGGCGATTGGCTGGGCGGTGGATGGCTGCCTCACCGGTCGGTAGGGTGCAGTAGTGGTCGTCGCCGTGCGTGGTGAGTGTCACCGAGTGTCACCGTCGCGGGTGAATGAGAGCGGGAGTCGTATGGAGTGTATGGCAGCTATGTCGCTGTCTTGCGCGCGCGCGGCGGCGAGGTGTTGCTCTCTTGAGGCAGTATTAGCAGCACCGGGGTGGTAATGCTGGGTGGATGAGCTGGAGCAGTTCGCCGGCGCAGGGGGGTGGATGGATGGATGCCCAAACAGCCCGTCGCCACCACGACAGCCCAAAAAACCTGGGGTTCTGCGGAAAAATGTTCGTCGGGCGTGGAGGGATGTTCTGTGTGTCTCGGCGAAGCGTGCTTGAGCCGGATGGCAGTCTCCAAGTAGCAGTCGCGACGACGTTAGCCCTGCACGCAGGTGGGTTTTGTCGTGCAGCTGCAGACAAGCAGACTCCGGCCGCTCACGACGACGGATCGGTTAGCAGCGACGTTTCTGGCCAAACCGAGCAAGTCCTGCGTTGCGCGTGGATGTGGTAGCACCCGCCAGCGCCGAAGGCACTCGTACTGTGCAGGCAGAGGTGGGCGTGGTAGGCAGTAGTAGGTAGGTACTGAAGTATACCGGTCGGGATGGGAGCAAGACAGCAGCAATCAGATGCATCGCTCGCAGCAGCGCCCGGGTTTATAGCAGTAGCAGCACCAGCAGCAGAGAAGAGCTGAGCAACATCATCGTTCACTGCCTCCCGTGCTGCTACTCGCGTGCTGGTTTCAAGTTGGAATCCTCCTGAAAGCCGAGCGGCGTCTTCTCGCACTGTGCTGCTGCTGCTCCTCTCCCTCCCTTCGCACAGCGCAGCGATGGCGACATGAGGGCCAATCTGCCTGCCCCCAGAGACACATGCATTCACTTACAGCGTGCCAGGGTCCTAATGCTGCCACACTCTGCGCGCAGTTGGATCGCCCTTCGTCGCACACTCTGCCTCCGACTGCCCGAGTCCCGTACAGGATGGATATACTTCTGAATCCTGCGCCAACAGTCAATGCTCTCCACAGTCGACCACAGAACAGACGACTCTCCGGGTCTGCTCATGGGCCATGCCGCCATGGCATTCATTCCTCGTCATCCACGCCGCCAAGCACTGCGAAACATAGCACAGCTCGCTCGGCTCGTTGGATTGGACGTGCCATGCTATTCTATCTTTGACCTCGCGCAAGATCGGGAAGCGACGGAACGACGAAGACGAAGAAATCTGAACTTCGGACGAAAGTTGCGGGCAAACTGGCTGGTCTGGAATGTACGCCTCCCTATGCTCATCAGTACCATGGGTGGGTAAAGACAGCCTCAACTCGTCGACTTCACTCACCGCCATTCGACAACTCGCCCAATCGCGGCGAGAGGCACCTACACATGCAATAAAGTCGGCGTCTCGCCCGCGCTGTACACTTCGAGCGGCGAACCTGCCATGCATCAACGACACTTTGAGCCGCGAACCTGCCATGCGTCAACTCTTTGCTTCAATCGGTCTGATCGCAAACGCTTGTTCTCAACCACGTCCACAAACGCCTGGAGCTTCTAGCAACGACCAGGACACAGCAGCAGTCTCGCACGCTTCTTGCATCGGCAGTGCACAACAGCAGGCTGTCGCCGACGCGCTCGTCCTGCCCGTTACACAGCAGCACAAGGCAGATACGTGGAGCTTTTCTGGCCTGTTGTGCTGGACCGAACGACGCTCGAGCTGCAGGCAAACTGGTGCTGATTCGTCGCACAAAAATGGAAAAGGGGAAGACTACCGGCTCGTGGGGCGGCGAATGGGATATGCGCAAAGTTTGAAATGGTTCATTTGCTTTCGGTCTATCTCAAGCCGTCAGTTTGCTTGCCACGGCCTTTTCGCAGTGCGGTCGGGGGCTTTGTATGACATTGTCAAGCGTGCGAGCAATCCGGAGGACATGCACCCTGTCTGTCAGTCAAACGCCAGGGCCATGCATTTACCACCACAACGCCAGACGGATATCTTCACATTGCCAGCGATTCTTACATCCTCTCCACCGGAGTGAGTCCCAGAAGCTGCATGCCGTTGTTGAGCACGATCCTGGCTGCCTCATACATGGCCATCAGCGCGGCCTTCTTCTCCGGGCTATCCGCGTACACGACGCTCAACGTCTTAGCGTTCTTGTTGTCGCGGTCAATGGCGTCGTAGCACGAGCTGAGCTGGTGCGTCATCTTGAACAGGTACGTGAGGACAGTGACGGGCTCGTTGGTCTTGTAGGTGTTCATGAAGACATCCGGCCATTGCGCGAGGTAGCGGATCAGCATGATGCCTTCCTTGGCGGTGATCAAACTGACATCCGCATTGAGCATCTCCTGCTCCGAGACGTTGGCTTTTCGCTTGATCGAGCACAGACGAGCGTGTGAGTATTGAAGGTATGGTCCTGTGTCACCCTCGAAGCTTGTCATTTTCTCCATGTCGAAGTTGTAGCCGTTGATCATCTTGCCGCTGTAGTCCTGCACCATAATCGCCGAAATGGCAAGGATGTCCGCGGTTGCTTCCGGCTCAGCGACTTGGTCGTACTTTTCTTGGTTTTTCTTCATCACGTTGTGCATGAATTCTTTGGCGGAATCCAGGCTGTCGGCAAGCGAGACGACTGTTCCCTTCCTCGTGCTCATAGTCTGTCCCTTAGGATCCTTCACCATGCCGAAACTGATGTGGTTGCACTTCGCCACGACGTCGCTGTAAGGAGGTCCCATCAGCTGCAAAATCTTGAAAAACTGCTTGACGTGCACGTCTTGTTGTGAGGCGATGACATAGATCATCTGGTCGAAGTGGTACTTCTCGTAGCGCTCGTAGTTGGCGGCAATGTCACGGGTCAGGTAGAGTGAGGTTCCGTCTCGCTTCTTTACCAACGTCTTGCCCAGCGCCGGCGCGCCGTGTTTCGATAGATCAACGATGATGGCACCCTTACTCTCTTCGCTGATGCCCTCCTTCGCCAGAGCCTGTGCCGCTTTCTCCATGTCTTCCTCCTTGACTGTTGACTCCCCACTGTAGTCCTCAAAGAAGATGTTCAGTCGAGCATACATGTGTTTGTACGCCTCAATTGAAAGATCCCGGAATCGTTGCCAGTTTTGGAGGGCCTGTGGATCGCCGTCGACCATGCGCTTGAAGAATCTACGAGCCTTCTCATCGATGCTCGGCTTTTCGACGAGCTCCTGCTGAACTTTCTCCAGCTCTTCATTCAGCTTCTGGAGCTCTTGCTCTTGCTCGTCGGTCCACGGTTCTGGAGGCGGTGGTGCTTCTTTGCCCTTCGCTGGCTTCTTGGGCGGTGGTGGATTCTTGAGCTTCTCAAGAGCGTCCTTCTTCTCTATGATGGCTTTTACAGGCTTTTGTTCGGCTGAGTTATCTTGGTTGATCTTGACGTACACATCGTTGAGATGCTTCACAGGGTCGTTTTGGAGCGCTTCCTCACTTCCGTACTTTTCAAAGCCTTCCGAGAGCACGCCGTATTGCTTTCCCCAGTCTCCCAGATAGTTCATAGACACAGTCTCCCATCCTGCATGCTGGTATAGCTTGATGAGGAAGCCGCCGATAATGGTACTTCGCAAATGACCCGTGTGGAACTCTTTGGCGATGTTCGGACTTGAGAACTCGACGATGACCTTCTTCTTGCGACTGTTCGGGTTTGACGGGTCTTCCAAGCCCAGCGACGGGTTCCAGCCATAGTTATTCTTCTGCTTCAGAATCTCGGGCAGGACGAGCTTTGCTAACGGCTCCGGCTTGAAGAAAAACGGCACGAAATTCTTGTCCGCATTCGGCTTTTCAAGTAATGGCGAATCTAGTTTCTCCGCGATCTCTTTGGTAAGCTCATCTGGTTTCTTGCCCTTTATCCTCAAGGCCGGGACAGGTAGAACCAGATCACCATGCCTCAAGTCGTCCCTCCACTGTACTGCGTTGTTGATGATGGCGTAGTCGACTCCTGTGATCTCGTGCAATTTGTCGATGATTACCGCACGGTATACATCGACAGGATTTCGAGTGGGATGGAGTTGGACGCCTTGCGGTTTTGGAAGTTCTGTAACGCCAAAGGATTGGAGTTGGGAAGTAAGCTGTTCGAGGGTGGCGACATCGCCATTTGACGAGCCGTTTGAATGCGCCATTATGTTGAAGCGAATTGCGGTTGAGGAGACGCTCCTCCAGATGTTCTTATTCTGCGAGGCTTGTGCTGTGACTGATGTCTCGTGACTCAGGGTGGCTATGAAGCTGCAAAGATTTTTGCATGCGCCAGATCGGATGAGTCGCGAGGGGCTAGACCAGCATTTCCGTGAGAGGCTTAACATGCACTCGGCGCTGCTGGAAAGACGTCGCGGTTGATGGATGAAAGTGGACGGAAAATGTTTGTCCAAACAAGACAAGTTCGAGAAAGAAGGAAGTCGCAGCACGGGCCATTGAGATCAGTAGCGGCCTCAGGCACCAGCCCAAATTCGACTTCACGTCCAACAGTTGACCTTTCTCGTTCGATTCATCACTGTGACATCAATACTGACTCTCGCATCGAATTCGCTAGCGCGAAGCTTACTGCAGAAGGTACCACCGGATTTCTACGGGCGCTACCCAAAATGGAATTGAAGACAACGGAAAAAATGCAGCTCAAAACTGTGGCATTCTGGGTACTCTACAGGCATCTTTATCTCCGAGACATTATCAAAACCATCTACCTGCGCTTGCCTCCTAGCCTCACCTGAGGAATACTAGGCAAGTCGTGAATCGGTTGCGCATGACTAGGAATCACAACCATCTCCTCTTCATCGCGAGCTGGCATAGGCTGCTGCGAACGTGTTCGGATACCCGGCCATGCCTTCGCTAATCGCAACACCATCGCCTCGTTCCACTTCCAAATAGCACTATCAGCTTCTGGCTCTGCCAGGTGCTTACCGCGATTGAGTTGCTTCTTGTACCAGCAGCCGAGCACAATCGTTATCAAAACCACAGCGACCATGGCTGCAAGCGCGAAGACGCTCCTAAGCTCAGAGCTCATAGGTGCTGCGTCTGTTGAAGCCATGTTAGTTCTTTGCGTAAGTTATTTGTTGGTTGAGTGAATGAGTGGGCTATCACTTCGTAATTGGGATGCTTTCGTCGAGAAAGCTGTGAGTTCAATCAAAGTTATTTTGGTACCGCTTACGGTGAGACGAAGGAGGGAAGAGATGTCCAATATGTATAGGAAACCCAACGAGATTTTCGAACGCAGGACTGGCTGGCGTAATGCCATTGACATGCTGTGAAAGAGAGAAGAAAGACATTGCTCAAGACAAAGAGCGCAACAATTGAACAAAGAACGCCGAATTATACTCGATAAAGCGTGTCATACAAGGAGCTTATGAAGCGAAGATTACAGATTCATGGCAACGAGAGAAGAATACTGAATTAGAGCGACCGACGCATGGATGATTACACGTAATATATAGATAGGGAAATGGAAAGGTATTAATGATTCGGTACGCAACAATCGCGCTTCAATTCAGAGCTCTCGGCCACATTATCTATGTCGTCCCATTTGAATTCAGAACTCTCGTCCGCACTCAGATCCTAAACTATCCCATCATCCGCAAACCGAATACGTCCCTGCTTTTTCCTGAACGTCCTGTCGATCCATCTCCGACTCGCCGATCTTTTCGGCAGTTCCAGAGGTATCTCGTCCCACGTATTGCATCCCTCTGCCTACATAGCTCTTCTCTTCAACAGCATCTCCTTGTCGTCCTTCTCATACTTGCGCTACTTCCACAGGTAAATGGCGAAACCACCCAGAGCTGCGAAATCCAAGGCAAGAACAATGAGAGCAACCTGCATGTTGGTCTGTTGGTGATGGAGACGGTGGATACTCTTGGCGTCGCCGGTGTAGGTTGGTGCGTGGGCAGTGTTCTTGGGGTAGGGGTGGGGGTTCCAGGAGGCGGAGGCAGTTGTAATAAGCGTGGTCGAGCTATCGAGTTTGGGCATTGATGGTTTGACTGTGATGTGGACGCCTCCGTTGTCGTCGGTAGGCGTTACAGTTACGGAGAATGTCGATGCGGGTTGCGAAAGCTTCGGGATACTCAGACTTGGACCAGAGTTGTCCTTGTCAGAAGTGGATGAGCTCTGGACGACATGGAATTGCTCGCACAAGGGTTTGTATCGTCCTTGTGCGAGGTTGTGATTGAGGTCTGGTACGATTTGGAGATGCTCATAGTGGAGTATGAATTATCCGTGCGTGAGGCTGATAACGAGGTCTCGGTAATGGTAGTCGGTATGGATGAGGTCTGCCCAATAGACTTCAACGTTATGTCTGTCTCAGCATCTGAGGTAGTAGAGATTGAAATAGCAGAAAAAGCCGGTCCTTCGGTGGTGCTACTCGAGTCTGTCGGGATCACTGTTGAGGTAGCTACTGCCTTAGTCGACGATGTCTTATCATCATCACCGTCGCTCTTGTGTCCGTGTCCATGGAGGAAAGGGGTCATGAAACGCTTCATTGCTGCGTTTGTGACAGTCCGTGTGGAAAACTCAGTTCTGGTACTCAGCATGAAGCGTATCTGTAGTTTTGCTAACCGCAGCAAAAGACAGTGTTGGTCAAATTGAAAGGTGCGGGTGGAGCAGGGAATGGTGAGAGCGAGTCGTGGTCTATTTTATAGGGGAAGAGGACAAAGATGAAGGGTACAATGGGAATTGCGGATTTTGTTGCTAGGAGAGTCAACAATAGCATTGTGCCTCGAAAATCCCGTGAGCGTCGAAGAGCTGAAGGGAACGTACAGTGACTTACGGTTATCCACATATATTGATTTCGATGCTTAGGTCAATGGACAGCCATGGACTCGTGGAGTCCCTCCACTGTTTTGCTCCAGCAAACGAGAACAGATTTCTCGAAAACCCAAACCCTCATATCTGCGCCTTCGACGTTCGCTCATGCTTTTCTAGACTTCTACCGTTTCGCTTTCAACTCCTCTTCGCTGAGCTGCTTTCGCGGTGGATGCGCTTGGTTTCTAGCTTCTACTTTGAAAGCTTCTGAGCTCAACAGAGCCGTCAAGCGTTGTATCTTCTCCAGATGACTTTTGTCGCGGCGAAATGACTCCGGGGCCGAATCAATCTTTTGCCAACGCTTGTAAGTCGTCAACCTACTCCCAATTCTCGCGATGCCCGTTCGTAGCTCGTCCATGGACTCGACCACTCGAGCGACTAGGGTACGACCGTCGTCGAGGTGACAGGCGGCCTCGAGAACGACTGCTTTCGCCTCAGAACTGTCGAGAGTCGACTGGACTCGATCCAAGAGCCTCAGAACTGCGCACCAAGGTCGAAAGAACGGGGTCGTTTTATCGTGGCAGAGTCTCAATCCCATGCTGTTGTGGTGCTAGGGCGCACTTTTTACTTTCCGTAAGCCTGCAGCGCGATGTCGAGTTGAATCGATGATAAATGTGCCCAAGAGCCTCGTATTCTGCCGCCGCGCTCGAAACGAACGTCCGCATACCCACGATGCCCTGGCTAACTCGAGTCCTTCTCTGCTGGAGCGTGGAGCTGCTGCATTCGGGTGATCATGATCGGTATGCTATGCAGACGTGGAACTGAGGGGGTCTATCGAGTAGATCGTCCAGCGATCTGTTCAGCAATTCTGTCGGCGAAGTCATGAGCTTGTCGTCCTCGGTCGGCACAACGGTGAGGTGGCCGCAGCGGAACATTACCAATGCGTAGGTATCAGTCATGATGTCTGTTCAGCCAGCGCATGTTCAAGTTCAGGATTCAGGCAACAGCATGGAGGTTGTCGCGAGAAGAAGAAAATCAAAGCTCGGGCCCACTTTGTTTAGGCAGCGTTTGTCTCTGTTGTCCACTTTCAAGCCAAACAAAGATTAAAGGCGCGGATTTACACCCTTATCTTGTCATTGGTCGTTCGAGGCGAACGAAGGTCCTGTGTGCCTCGCCTGTAGCTTATCAAGATAGCATACTCCAGCTTGTCATATTCGCCAGCTCATCAGTAATCCGTGAAGGCATTCGGAGCAAATTTGATAGCCTTTACGAGAGGACACTGAAGGGTCTAGCAGTCGCTGTCTTAGAGGTCGTCATTTGCATCGTACTCCTCGAACTCCTGTTCCTGGTCTGAATGAGCTTCACGAGGAAGCTGGCGATCCGGCCGTTTTAATAGTACTCAACAGTCAGTCCGCATTATACCTTCCTTCATACCACCTTGGCAACCAACATTCGCTTCCCATGACTTGTATTCATAGTTCATACCTTCATACCCAGGCTCTTCCAACCCAACATGCTGATGCACAGACTGTCGATGTTCCTCCAGCCCCTGATATTGTCGCTCGCAACGACACTCAATGTGTCCGCATCCCGCATCGTAGTGTATCTGCGAGCTCTTAATTATGAGGGGAAGAGCTTATCCCCTCTTCCCCAATACAACAGACTCCCTCCAATCAGCAAGCTATTCAAGATACCAACCACATGTCCTCCCACCAGCTCCTTCACGCCGCACGAATTCACAATCCATGTATCCGCCACTGTTGTGATGACTCCATACGCAACTGCAAGTCCCAGACTCCTTCTGTCTCTCGTATACAACGCAAAGGTCAAGATCAATACGCCATTTTGGATGTTTCGCGCCGCGATCGCTCTGGTGAGGCCTTGTTGTGTCTTCTTGGTTTCGGGCGAGTCTGATTCGGAGGTCTTGATACCGTAGCCTTTAGCGAAGGCTGCTGGGTCTGTGAGGCCTCCGAGGCCGAAGACAACACATTCGGCGCAACCAACGAGGATAGCAAGACATTCGGCGGGAGGAGGAAGGTAGGCGAAGTGGTCGTGAAGACTGAGGTTTGAGGCCATTTTTGGGTGATAGATGGAGCGGTGGGATATTTTGATGCGATAGTACGAGAGACAATAGCCGTACTTACGACGTTGTGAAGATGGGAGACGTGTAATTGTGCTACTCAAAGGTCAATGAAGTCATGGAGGGAGGTCCGAGCTGGCATGTTTGGCAGGAACAGGGCTGATTAGCGTCGATCTGTCTTTTCTTTACCGATCTTTCCCGGCCACATTGAAACCTCGCTCTCATTGACATTCTTATCGACATTGTGCGTTTCTCAAATACTCCGAGTCCTCGCATTACGAGGTATATTTTCATACTCCACGACAATGATGCCCGGAGTACAGGACAGACGATGACCAATCTTGCATGGGCGATGCAACAATAGGCGAATCTCGAGCTGGCATTGGACTATTTGCTCCGAAAAGGCGCACTCGGACTAACTGCTCCGAGGACACCGCCGTCGAAGCTGTGCTGCGGAGATCTGGTAAAAAGACATTCACTCGCCACGCGTCAAACAGCGTGTCCTGAACAGACACAGACTACGAAATCATGGCCGGCCGTCATGAATGTAAGCAGAACCAAGGCGCGAAGCCAACAGCCTAGAGATCTACTGACCACCACATTGCTTCTAGACACGAAGGAAGAGCTGGAGGAATACTTTGATCGCATCTGCATTCCACGAATGAGACGAGTCCACGACGTCTCTAAGCTCCCAAACGATGAGAAGCTCGAATTCCTGAATCTTCTCCAGAAGCATCAGCTGGTCAAAGTACCATGGGAGAACCTCACGCAGCACTACTCTTGGCATCATGTCGTCAACGTCAAGCCCAAACACCTGTTCCGGAAGATCGTTCGTCAGCCCGGCCGAGGTGGCTATTGTTTCGAGGCCAATTCCTTCTTTTCCATCGTTCTTCACAGTCTGGGCTTCGACACATACATGTGCGGCTCAAGGATCTACAAGCCGGACAAAAGGGTCTATGGTGGTTTCACCCATGTTGTGAATATTGTCATCATCGCAGGCACGAAATACCTTTTGGATGGCGGTTACGGTGCCCCGGGACCGGCAAGGCCTGCAGTCTTGGAACATGATGTACCTCATACACAGATCGAGCCGGCTCAAATGAGGCTTCTCTTCGAGACAATCCCTCAGAATTTGAACAAGTATCACAAAGTCTGGCTTTATCAGTCGCGCTACAACGAAGACTCGGACTGGGAGACACACTATTGCTTCCCGGACAGCGAGTTCATCCCGACAGACATTGAAGGCCTCAACATGGAACCGTGGCTGAATCCTCGTACATTCTTCACACACATGGCGGTCGCTGTGCGCTTCACAACAGCTGACGAGCAGAATGGTCCGCGTGGTCCACAGTCCCCTGCCGAATCAGCCATGGAAGGCGACATCGATGGGGCAATTTCAATTTATCACAACGTCCTCAAATGGAGACGCAGAGGCAAGAAAGTCGTTGAGATCTCGTTTCAAACGGAAGCCGATAGATTGCAAGCACTGGAGATGTATTTCGGCATTACATTCAGTGAAGAGGATCGGGAAGGCATTCTGGGGACCGCAGCCCAAATAGGCGCTTATACACTCCAGAACAATTGAAGAAGAGATATGAAGGTCTATCGCTTTGACTTCAGCTCAACGGTCTGCACTTCACTTGGGTCTCTCTCTGCTACGTACGGCGATACTCGGCCTGGCGTCGACGTCGCGCATTACTGCTACTGCTGGAACCATTGCCGCCGGAGCGGAATCCTACGTCCTCGAAAGCATCACTTCTCGACCACCTCTAATTTTCGTTCTCGCGATCATTTTCGCAGTCAGCATGAAGCCAATGGAAGCCATTGCTGTCGAGCAGCTGAACGCGGAGCAGCTCGTTTCTTGATGAAGGAGGCTCAGGAAGCTCGTTCAGAATGAACCAACAACGATGCCGTACATCGAAATTCTGAAACACTGAGAGACCCTCACCCAGCCAAACCTGGCGGGATTGGATTTAAATTCCCGGCGTATCTGCGTTGAAATCCGCTGTGCGCATTTCCCTCTTTTCTTTTTCGATGGAAAGCGGATCCTCGTCTGGAGAACTGCTCATGGGGTTAAATTTGACCTGGATGCCGCTTGCTCGCACGAGCCGCGATTCGAGGCAGTCCCAGAGCATACCAGTTGTGATTACATCGTGATAGTGCAGGTGGCCATCGCCGCGAGTTATCGGCGCTCCAACTTGTTCATATCCTCGGTATGCCACTTCTGCCACCAACTCAAGCGTTTGATCGTCGGCTGGGATACAAGCATGCTGCGCCATGATGCTTCTTTTCTGGAGAATGCTTGACGAGCAGATGCATCTACATGTGTGCCATCTCGCGCCCACGGCAGTCTCACCAGGTCGGCGTATTCGATATTGGCGGTATACAGGGTTTCCTTGCTATGTAACAGTCGTATTCGTTCGTTCCAGGACAAGAGTAGATCAAAGTGGCTTTTCAGGATTGGGTTTAGAGTCACTTTATCTGTATCTGATTCTGAAAATATAGGCGCGAGGAATAGAGTTTCCTGGATCTCCTGATAGTGGTCGATGATATCTTTCCACAATCGACAGACACGCTGACAGTTGATCAAGACGAGGGTGTCGGCCTGGTAGAGGAATAACGAGACGAGCTCGTCGATGACGAAGAAGTGGTCCTGAGCAAGAGGATTTTGTTCGGACGCGTTTGAGCCCGACATTGTGAATTTTGAAGAGAGACGCAAAAGACGAGAATGGACTGAAACCGAGTTCTTCGCCCGAAAGTGAGAAGAGTTGCCTGACAAGTCGACCTGAAATGGCTAGCTCATGTGTGCTCTCGTCAAGTCACGGACAGTCCTCTCTGGACACTTGCCATAGACGCAGACCGTCTCGATAACCTGGCATCAATAAACCCGCAGTGCATCACGTCCAACGATCTCGAAGCGGCGGCGCCTTGACGGAGATTTACGACTTTCCAGGCCAATTTCGATTGCAAGTCAGAAAATGCAGAAGCAGCTTCATCAGGCCATAGATCACTCCACTCAAGGAATGAGGTCGATGCTTTACATTTTGCCTTTTTCAGGGCCTGAGAAGGTTCCATGGATTCGTGGTGACTCAACCAGCCTCCACGCACGCTACCATTGCAAACATGGGTCGACTCCGCACATGCAACGATGCTTGAGGATTTCAGGATTTTCTGGAGCTCAAGTACGAGATATGAATATAAAGGTAGCAGGTCTCCTGCTTTCTTGAGAAGTATTATCAAAACATACCCAGCATAAAAGACTGACATACCAACTACACATCTCCTTCGAACAGCATCCTACTAAACCACGAAGCTTTCCAAAAGCCATCCGAGTTCCTATCAGACTCCGAGGCCTTCAACATGGCCAAGCAAACGACCGCAAGCCCGACTGGATTCAGGTTCTTCGGCTTACCAATGGAATATGACAGCAGATATACCAAGAATGCATTCATCCCAGAGCATGGCTGCAGGCTTGGATCGATGAAGTTACCAATTCCCACGAACTTGAGGATCTCTGCGAAGCTCTTTGCAAGGCAGACCCCCGGTCTCCTCCGAGCTACAAGAGGAGCGTCGTGTTTGATACCAGAATTTTATCTTTGTGGTTACAGCCACCAAGTGGGAGCCCCTGCCGCCTAAGAAGTATCCAAATTTAGAGTGTCTGATCATCAGATACGACACATATCCATGGGAGCCCACGATGCACCTCATGCCCGGCGGCGGCGAGGACTGTGACTGTGAGAGAGATAGAGCCGTTCGGCACCGCCGCGACAAGCAACTCGCAACCATGTTCTAGAACCTCCGCCGTTTTGTTGCTTGGTTCAAGGAGGCGGACGGCAGGCCGCTAGACGAGCTTTTCGTGGAATTCCAAGGGGCTACGATAACATGCGCTGGAGCGACACACGTTGGACCCGGTCAACCTCTATGACGATTACATCAGTCTTGCCACAAGAGTGGCCTCTAGGGGTAGGGTTGTCTCCGTAATGGATTCTTTACTCGTGCCGCTGAAGGGACTTCCATTCATGAAAGACGTGAAGATCGAACCTCTGGGAAATACACGCAGCAACAACCGGTTGGAGAGGGCGGGAATCGAGACAGATCTCAGTGCATTCTATGAGATGTGTTTGCGGAAGGCGTGGATTAAGGGGTTGGATGGCGCCAATATTCTATAAACGAGTAGGGAGAATGGAGACTACGAGAGTGCCCTGAGCGACCTAGGAGGTACGACAGACTCGGTGGATTCGAGAACACTGAGGCAAAATGGGCTTATGTACCCTAATAGCTTCGTTGAGCTCACAGAACAAATTATTCAGAGAATGAGGCTGAGGACAATTTGCGTATTGCCTTTTCTCGGGCCCGGAAAGGTTCCATGAATTCACGGTTCCTTCTTCGCTACCACCTTTGACTTGCGTTGACTCTGAGGACTTTAGACCTGCAGGAGTCCGAGTACTAGATGTATAAAACTCACATGTCTCTTGCTACCTGGAGAAGTGTCATCGCAGTCCAACTCTTGCATTTCCGTATTGAACATCGAGGATCGACGTACGATCTCCCTCAGCAGCATCCGACCAAACTACGAAGCATTCCAAGAGCCGTCAAACCTTGAGATACCTCCAGGTTAACTGACACCAATATGGAAGCGATGATGACAAAATCAAAAATACCGGCTACAAAGCCCAAAAGACCGACCGGATTTTTTGACTTGCCCCTCGAGCTCCGAAAGCAGATATACCGAGACTGCGTCCCTCGAACTCCGACAGACGAATATGTGCTCTATCTGCCTGAGGGTGGCAAAAGAGACTGTTTTCACGAGATACATCCTCACATCAAGTCCGAAGTGCTAGACGAGGAACTTATCTGCTGCCGATACCTGTTCCTGCGACCAAATGGGAGCCACCGCCTCCTACGAAGTATCCGAATCTGAAGGGAGTTATTATCGAATTCGACCGGTATCCAGATCCAACGGAAGGCCTTGATTTCGACGTCTCCACTGCGATCTTAATTGCGAATTCCACAGCAACATTTGTCGCGAGTTCACGGAATACATAGACCGCGGCATTGAACACTATCTCGGAACGATGATCGACAACCTCCGACGCTTTATTGCTTGGTTCAAGGAAGCCAACGAAAGGCCTGTGGACGAACTCCAGGTGCAATTCGAAGGCTACGAAGACGAGGACCTCAGCTGGTGTGTAGTGCAGTACGACTTCCACAACAACGCTTGCAACAAGCTTGGAGTCACACTTACTACGACAAAGCTTCCTTCAGGCAAAGTTGAGTCGGTAATGGAGTCTTTGATGATGCCGCCGGAAGATTACCCAATTGTCAAGACTTTCGATTTTTACGGCCTGAATGGTATGGCGTCAAGCAACAGTCTGGACAAGGCAGGCATATGGACACCTTTTGATGAACTTTACGGGTTCGCAATGGGGAATATGTGGGAGAATCTGCTCGGAGGGAAGAAGCGAGTAGGCTGGCGCGAGCAATTCGAGTGTACCGCGAGAGCATATGAAAACGGGCCGTGGAATACACGACGAGCTTTCGGGGACATGCTGGTGCTATGCTTGGTATCTTCTACGTCGACGCCAAGCGGGGAGCTGCGTGCTTTGCCGAAGACAATGCACCCACGGTTGTCGTTGAGATGAACCACAACGAGATCGTTTCCACGGAAAAAGCGCGTTGGCCTCAGGGGCATTGCCACAGTCTGTCCGGTGTTTCCCCAGAGGCAAGAGTGGCTTGGGCATCTCCTCCCGAAACTCATCGATGAGAAGAGCGATACGGTCTTGTATATAGTGCCATGGTCAAACGGCTTTCTGACGAGATGTAACGACTATCCACGTTCCGAATGCCTTGTAGCGGACTCCATGCTTGATAGTGTCTTCGATGCAAAGGGCGTAGTTCGGGGGGACGAAGTCCTCCTCGCCAGTAGTCGAGTGGGCGAAATCCCGGTGCCAGAGAATAACCTGCATCTGTCTGTGACCACTTGGACCAAATCTCCAGTTACGTTCCAAGTAAAGCCTCTCCAGGCGCGGTTTTCCGCGTCACTCATGCAGAACCAGAGTCTAGGGATCACCGTCGTCCAACAGATCGATTTCCTCCAGTTTCACTTCTTGTAATGTGTCGCTATACAGCTTCAGACAGGTGCAAAGCAGGTTGTAGTCGATACAGAGGGTTGATAGGTGCAGTCTTTTCAGTGAATGGAAGTTTATCGCACTGAGCAATGTCCTTGACAGTTCGATGGCTTGGACATCGGCGTCTGGGAAGCGAAGGGATAAGTCTTCCACGTTCCATGCTGCGGTCAACATTGTCCTCAGCAGCCGGATGATCTGCTGGACCCTCCTCGAATCGAGGTCGCTGTCCGGTCCTAGATACACCGGATACCGGAGAAGCCTGAGGCTTTTCACAGTGTTGTGGAAAGCTCCGTCTGGCTCGAAACGAGCGGCATCCAGGGCGGATGGGTTGAAACAGCCTATTCTAGAGACTGGGAGATCAAGGCAGTTCGCCAGCCACAAAGACTCCTCAGGTAGAGCAGGATTTTGGCGGCTGAGGCGATCCACAAATGACTCTTCGGCACCGATATAGAATTCAATGGTGGCCTTCCGCTGAAGCTTTATCTTGTTCGTGATGCCCTTCATAAGTACCCAGTTGCGAGTCGCGACTCCTCGAAGACATCCTTCATGCAGGCCATGTTGCTCCTCATGATAGACCTGATGCGCATTAGCGCATGCGTCTAATAGAATTCCATTCTTCTTTGGCACAAGTGGAGACGTGAGGATACGCTAGACTCGCAAAAGGCGTTGCGGGTCTAGAAAGAAGCATGAAGGTCCTTGATGTACTTATCGGCGAAAGCGTCGAACGCAGCGGGGCTAAGCGCCTTGCAAGCCATTCGCATATGAAGGATTCCAGTTCCGGTATTTCTAAATCCAGCGATCATCTGTAGGAGCTCCACCGGTAGCTTGAGGATGTGCGCCTCATCGTTGACGGGTTATTCAGGCCTCGAAGCTGTAAAGAACTTGTCTGCAGCCATGTTGGGGGTATTTGACAACAGTGTAATATTTTCAGCAGCATGGTCGAATCAATTCTCCTTGAGAGATTTCTGCTGATGTAGATCCGGACCAGACGATATTTCCTTGCTCTTCAACTGTCCGGAACCAATGAGACGCAACTCTCATCTATTAAAGGACCCAACAGGGACGCGAAAATTGGTGCTCCCGTTACGCGTTGAATGGTGTTTTCCCTACGCGTTCATGATCATCGACATCCAAGTCCGCAGGGATCAAGATTTAATGGAGTGATATCACGGCCGTCACAGTCGCACGATGCTTGGGAGTTTGGTCTGTGCGAGGGTGACTGTAGGAGCAGGAAGGACGCGTGAAGCCCAGCCCCTGTTCGTTTGTCTCGAGACTCGTGCGCTCCAGCGTGGCGTCTATCGCGGCTTCCGCTCGTGCCTGGGAGACAAGTTGAAAGAAGCAACCGTCACTTCATCATATTTCAAACACATTACACAACTAGACCTCGGCCAGGGACAGCTACACAGCACCGCCAAACCCCCACCAACCCAGCGTGTTCATTGGCAGCTGCAGCGACGTGCACACGGATAGCCACAGTAGCGACCAGCTCCAAACCTTCTTGGGTTGCTGCCCTTCAGCTTCCAGACCTCTGCGCTGCGGCAACAGCTTGCCGTTGATACAAGCGAGTCAGGAGGGATCCAACACGACCGAAGACACGTATCAGACCCTCGGCGCCATTATGTCTATCAAGTACGTTAGTCCTTCACTTCTTACGCTCCCACGATGCAGTTTGGCGTGCTCATTCCCGACGACGCGGATGAGCCGTCGCCCTCTGTTTCCAAGCGCATCCGCTCATATGCTCGCAGCTGGGTGATGCTCTCATCCCAAACGAATCCCCCCTTCACACCACTACCAGACGAACAAAACCTCTTTACAACGCCACCGCGCGTCCAGCTCTCGATTAAGACGCCGTCCCACTACCCCGCCAAGCAACAAGAGCCCTTCTCTCTCACACATCCCAGCGGCACCGTATACCTCACGAACAGAAGGATAATATATCTTCCCGACAAGCCTACTGAACGACTCAAATCCCTCACGGCCCCGATCCTGAACCTCCACGATTCGCATGTGTCCGCGCCCTTTTTTGGTGCGAACAGCTGGAATGCACTGTGCCAGCCAGTACAAGGCGGAGGCCTTCCTATACCAAGCAGTGGTGTCCTCGAGCTGAAGCTCACTTTCAAAGATGGCGGCGCGTTCGACTACCACACAAAGTACGAGCAAGTAAGAGAGAGGCTACAGCAGGCAGTGGAGGTCTCAAGAATCAACGGGGACGGGTCAGGGAATTCACGAGCGGCTATGAACGGAGTGGATGTGTCGAATGTCAATCTCGATGATCTCCCAGCGTATTCGGAAGAGAGCGACGGGCCTCTGATAGCGCCTACCGCCAGCGCGGCAACGGTAGCAGCGCAGACTTCGCAACACACCAGCCCTGTATTGCAACAGCAGCGAGATAGCGGTGTGGATGTGGAGGACGATCGACCGCAGCCCAAGCCCACAGACAACGCGTTCTGTCCTCCAGACGAACCTCCTCCAGGATATGAGGAAGCCCAGATGTCCGGTCTGCAGGACGAAATGGACCGACAGGAGCAGCCCAAGAAATGAGAAGGTGGTAATGGGTAATGGATCATGATGCATTTTGTATTTGGATACAGCAGAATTGAAGCTGTTGAACGAGACAAACGAATGGAATGCTATGATAGAATACTACGGCATGCTGCATGCAGCATGCCGAAACGTGAACCTTTTGTTCGACCTGAGAGAGGATTTTCAGTCTAGCAATCCAGCAGCAAACAGGCAGGTGGGCCATCTACTTGCAAGGCAGCTGTGAGGATGAGCCAAACAACTCTCGACTTGAAAGATCGCGGTATCCTCGGATATGAGATGAGATCTGTCGGATTCCGATCGGGCATCAGCTTTCAGGACGCCTCCGTTCGCTCCTTCAGGAGGATAAGCAGGTACAGTAAGACAGGCACATTCTTCCACACGTTCCGGCGGACCGCATCGATGCAACGGAGTTCGTGCGAGTGTTCAGATCGACATACTGAGCTCGGATGGGGACTGACACGTGGTGGAGCGAGCTAGTCCTGGTAGGAGTAAGTGAAATGCCGAATAACGCCTTTGCCAACACGCCAACACCGTGTCGGATATAAGTAGCATGACGTGGGAAGCGCCTGATTCGCACACAAGATGCCACGATGGCCGGCTGAGGCTCACAAAGTATGTGCAGACATGGACTTCCAGCACAGTAAATGGCAGTTCGACGGTAAAGGGGCGATTTGGGGGTTTGTTTCTGCTTTAATACTCCTGAAGATCTGTAGAATAATAGCCTAGTCGAGGTACCTTACCGCCGAGTTCGTAAGGGCGTCGGAAGGGCAGCTTTGACCTTCTCAGCCTGCTACGACACTTCGACCTCATCTTCGCTGCCGCACGCACTACACACAAACAAGAACGACTCCACTGCCACGAGGAAGAACACGCGTGCGGACGACCACACTCCCGCTCTGCAACACACCTACACCATCTCGCACATGGCGCACGGCGACTCCCGCTGCATCTGCTGGCCGTCCTGAAACTTTACCTTCTGACAGCGGCGCACGCGATCACCCTCGCCCGTCTGCATCTGCTTCCTCACCTGTACCCGTGGCCGACCGCGAGTCTGCCTGCTGCACGCCTCACTCACCGCGCACGGCTGCACACAGTCGACACTTGTGTTGTCCGCTTCGTGCTTGCAGCACACGACGACGACGCATGACATCCACGACTCGACCGCCAGCGCTGAGTTTCACGTCATTTCACAACATCACCACCGCACCCAGCACCGCCGCCCAGCATGTTCTGGCGATTCGGCGGCTATGCCAGCATATCTTCGCTTGACAACGTCCTCGACAAGCAGGATGTTACTATTGAGGAGCTGCTCGACGAGAGCGACCTGATCCAAGAGCTGAAGCAACAGAATAGTAAACTGATTGAATTCTTGCGCGAGGAGCCGGTCCTCAAGAAGCTGCTCACCTTTGTGACGGCCGAGGCGAAGCCTGTGGAGGAGTCTGAGGAGAGCAAGGAGAAGGAAGAGGAGAAGGCGGACGATAAGGAGAAGACCACGACTGGCATCTCATTCTTCGGCAAAGGCAAGGACCGGTCACGGTCGAAATCGGTCTCTAAGAAGGATGGCGACGGCGAGACCGAGCAAGAGAAGAAAGAGGCACAGCGGAAGAAATACGCGTACGTTTCGTGCGAGGTGCTTTCTTGTGAAGTCTGGTCAATCACAGAGGCCCTGCTGGACCAACGAGAGCATATGGTCAACTTCTGGAAGTTCGTCTACGCGCCGGCACCTCTAGATCCGGTACAGTCAGGATACTTCACTAAAGTCAACGAGGCGTTGCTGGACAAGAAAGCGGAGGAGATGTTGGTATTCTTCAGATCTCTGGATGGCATTGTGCCAGCAATGTTGCAACACGTCGACTGCCCGATGATCATGGACCTATTGCTGAAGATCATCTCACTGGAAAAACACGATGGTGGTCAAGGAATTGTGGACTGGTTGCAAGCAAAGACTCTCATCCCACAATTACTGGGCTACTTGGGACCTGAACACAACTCTGCGACTCAAACTTCTGCAGGCGACTTCCTGAAAGCTATCATCACGATATCAGCAAATGCCACATCACAGGACCAGTCGGTGATTGGACCGAACGAGCTAACACGAGAGCTGGTGTCTGAGGAATGCATCAAGACCCTGATCGATTACATGTTGAAAGGAGGTAATCCCTTAACTGTCGGCGTTGGTATCATCATCGAAGTCATTAGGAAGAACAACAGCGACTATGATCTCGATAATCAAGCTGGACCCGAGCCGAAGACTTCCGACCCAATATATCTGGGCACGCTCTTGCGTCAGTTTGCGAATCATGTGCCAGATTTCATGAAACTGATCCGGTCGCCATCCGCAAACAAGCCAGATCTGAAAGCAGCTTTCGGACGGAAAATTGAGCCCTTGGGATTTGACCGTTTCAAGACCTGCGAGCTCATGGCAGAGCTACTTCACTGCAGCAACATGGGTTTGCTGAATGAGAGTGGCGCTGAGCAGGAGATCCTGAAGAGAGACGTTGAGCGTGAGCGACTTAAGGCTGAGGGCAAGCTCGCAACGCCAAAAGCACCAACCAGCCCGAGTCACGAAAACAGCCAAGACGAATTCGGTAGCTCGGTCGACTCACACGGCTTCCACCATGCAGAACGACCAAGTGACGACGAAATGAACGAGAGCCCGGAGCAATTCAGGAGATATGAGACGTCGAACGCCACTGATGAGGACGAGTTCGAGAAAGTCAACGTGCCAGAAGTCACGGAGGACTTACCTGATGAAGTCACGTTTGACGACTTGAATGAGAAAGCCAAATCAGCCGCACATGGTGATTTACCGCCTCTTGAGAAGGTCGAGAAACGTGACCCGACTGATCCAGGCAATCGATCGCCCATTGATGCTGGTGCGATGCCTGCGCCCTTATCTCCCAACAAGAAATCCACTATGCACTTTGATCCTCCACCCACTCAAACAGCGGATTCGCCTACGACAGCCGGAGTAACAGACCGAATAAACAGTCTCGAAGTTGATGAGGATACCGTTATGAGCGAGTTTGGCGAAGAGCCAGCTGAAGAAGGTCAGTTTCTTCTTTCGCTCACTCTGTTTGCGGGAGAGTCGCCACTAACACAGTTCACAGACGAGGACGGCCCTTCAGAACTCGAGAGAGCCCTTGCTCGGCCTGAAGACAAGCCAGCACCACTCTTCGTGAAGAAGGACACCGCGTCACAAGAGTCTGAAGCTCAACAGTCGACTGATGCCGATCAATCCCAAGATATTGGCGAGAGCGTCGCCACTCTGCAAGGCAAAGAAGCGGATCAAGTCAGCAACGATCGTACAACTTTCGATGCGGAGCTTGATGGTACCCCTGTTGTGGGCGATTTCCTGAAGTTACAGTTCGTGGAGCACCAGGTCGTGCCAACAATTCTCGTAAGTGGATTTCTTTTGGCGTACTTCCGCTGCTGGCCGCGCGTATTTGAACTCACATGCACTCCAGGATTTCTTTTTCCGCTTCCCCTGGAACAACTTCCTGCATAATGTGGTTTACGATGTTGTACAACAAGTTTTCAACGGCACGCTGGACCGTGGCTATAATCGGACTCTGGCTTTCGATCTCTTCAAACCGGTCCAGACGAAAGAAGGGAAGTCGATTGAGGAGATCGGCTTGACTTCGAACAAGGACATCACGGAGCGCATCCTGGATGGCCAGAAGGCTTCCGAGATCTCACAGCAGCAGAAAAACATGCGGCTGGGATACATGGGACACCTCACCCTGATCGCCGAAGAAGTCTGCAAGTTTGGCAATCGACACCCACCAGAGTCACTGGAGCAGGTCGTGGCTGATCGGGTGAATCGAGAAGAGTGGATCACGTATGTCGAAGGCACCCTTGCAGAGACGAGAGACAAGGACAATGCAGTACTTGGTGGCGTTCGCCCGGAGAACGCCATAGGTGTGCGAGCCATGGGAATGAGCGGCCTTTCCAGCGGATTCACCCCAAACACAGCCAACACCCTTGCCAATGCAGGTCTTGGAACGAGCGGCACCCCACAGGACAGCCTCGCCATGTCCGAAGGTGCCGGCGGCAGTTCATTCGAAATCAATTCAGGCACGATGCTCAGCGGTTTCGCTGACGGTGGAGACGACGACGAAGAAATGGAGGACGAAGCTATCGTCCGCGAGCGGGAGCGGAGGGCAGCCCTCGAGGACGACGAACAGGTCGGTGAACTTTCGTTTGATGTTGACATGGACTACCGTTGAAGCCCTTGCACGTTCTACTTCCCTTCTACATGCACAATTGCACAATTGCACATGACTGTAAAAAGAACGGCATAGCGATTCGAGTTACTACGAGCGACGCGAACGACGAAAGAGACGCGATTCTTTTGGTGTACCAAGCAGCAAGGCTTTTGGAAGATTCGCTTTTCTGTATCCCCTCTTCCTTTTAATCTCCCGACCCTGTATTACACGAACCATTGCTGTACTTTACTCCAACTGCAGGCCCACGGACTCCGAAAGCAAAAAGCAGAGTAAAACTTGTCGAAAATAGTCCGAATCCTTTTGGGTTGCACATCAGCGCAGATGTGGACCGTGCCCTACTCTTTGTTGGCTGCACCCGAATCGATTCAGTACTATCTTTTTCGGCTTGTGATATTTGTTTTTCGCTCTGGCGTTCGGGCGGTAGTCAGCACTCTATTTGCTTTTTGTCATCGCATCGCTCCCCATGTCAGGTACGAGCTTACCTTCCTTAGAACACATATACTGACTAATCTGTTTCTTCTCACAGGACTCTTCCACAGCCGAATCGAATAAGTCTCCGTCGGCCAATGTCGCACCGTTGAATATCCCGCCGTCGAGAGCGAGGGTTAGGTTGGCGGAACGGTTGGCCAAGAGGAAGAATTCGGCTTCGGAGCTGGATGATCAGGAGGCGCCGGTTATTGATTTGGGGCGAGCGGAAGTTGGGGGCGAGGAGGAAGAGGAGGGAGGAGGATCAGGGTTGCAAATCACGGGTTTGAGGACGCTGAGGCATTCTTCTGCCGCGAGGTTTGGAGGACTCTTCAGCAGCAGCGACGACGACGACTCGTCCAACTCGGACGTCGACGAGGACGAAGCTGGACGGGATTTAACCCTCGGCCGTGCAGAAGGAGATTACGAGGACCATGAGGGTGGAGCAGGGATGTCGTCGCGACGGAGTCGGAGGCCTAGTACCACACAGGCGAAAGAGAGGACTCCGCTCGACGACGAAGACGACGATGAGGAGGATGATGATTTGATGATGAAGACGCGGAGGTTGAGTTTGCAGGCTGGGGCGGAGGGGCCTTTTGCGGATCATGAGCAGATGGATGAGGAGAAGGATGATAGTAGTGATGATGGGCTGGTGGAGATTAAGCCGAGGAGAACGAGTTGAGGTTTTGCTTTTGCGAGGGCGTTTCTTGGGGAGAGGTGAATGGTTGATGTTTTTCAATGTAAAAAAATATTTGGTGGGTATGGGTGCAATAGAGATGGGAATGGGAGTATGATATGTACCAGTTTTGAATCGCGATACAGTGATCGTCTTGATTGATTTCGATAGGATCATCTCGTCGTCGCGACTGTATTTGGATAGTCCATAGATGCTGTCGTCTACGTAGTTGTCATCGCCAATGCCGAGAAGCTACTTCTCAGTGCTGAGCTTCACGACAGATCATCTTGATAAATTCAGGAAATGTCATCTCGTTGTCACGACTGCATTTTGATGGTCGGTGGAAGGTAGCATTTGCAGAGATTCGGTTGCCAATGTGCAGAGGCTACTGCCGAGTGATCGCCTTCACGAAAAAGACCGCAGGCCGATGAGTTCAAAAGAAAATGGTATAACTTGACATCGGTTTACTAGTAGAATTGGATCTGCGATCGATCTCAATAGCACGAGCACTGGTCTCTCAATAATATTGACATGTTATACTCATTTGGTCTCGTCTCTCGATGGAGCAACATCTGACCATGCCATGCAGCCGAAAATGGTTCCATCCTCCTCGAAACAAAACTCGTGACGTTATGACTTCTGCTAAATGCAGTCTGGCGATTGATTCTGTGAAAAGACTTTCCGGGTAACTATATTAACGCCATGCTACTGCTTCAATACTACTAGTAGCCTTTCCGAAAACTCCGCCATATGCTCGCTACTCCGCTCTCAATCCCTAAAATCCCATACCGGCATCCGCCAACTCCCGCATCCGTCGTGACAACACATGTAGATCAGCACCCCGCCATCGCCTCATCATAGCTCGGTAGTCTCCCGCCGCCTCCAAGCAGAGTCTCCTCACTGACGATGGATCCTGCTCGACTCGCCGCTGCGGAACCGGGTGCTGGATGCACAATCACTGGCGACTCTCTCCTCATGACAACGGTACTGTTCGCCGCATGAAACTGCATCTCCAAACACAGCTTATACGATTGACTGACATCCTGCCCAGTGAGGACGTGGCCGAAAACTCCCAGATCAACAGTTTTCCTCCAGCCGTTGTCTTTGGAGAACGGGCCTGAAGGTCTCTGCGAGTTTTGTCTCTGCCGCAGGACTTCGATATGTGACAGAGAAGGCCCTGCGTTCTGGGCAATGAGACTGACGATGCAGTGGTCCAAGGTGACTTCTGGTTCCAGTGTTGTCGTGCTGAGGTTTGATTGCCCGCGGATGGAAACCTCGAATTCGAGCCTTTGGCCGACATATATCTCTTGAGGTACCCCTATGCAAGTGGCTTCGAAGACATATTTCGGATAGTCGGTTGACTTGATGTAGGCGAAAGCCTTGTTCTTGTTCAGTCGTCGTTTCAAAAGCGATCGAGAGTCTTCCGGGAGGAGAGATTCGTCCTGTACCGAAAGCTGTTGAGTGAACATCCTTCGTCGACTCCAGTACAGCCAATGTGTCGGGTATTGGCAATGTCTGAAAAGGGTTTGCTTCGATGCCAGATATGTGGTAGAGGTTGCCTGACTAATGAAAGGCGAAGATTTGAAAAAAGTGTCTGGAACCTTGGAAGGTAGAGCTCAAAAGAGTCTACGGTTTGGACTCCGCAGTTTCTCCATACTAAGCGCTAACGCGTTCTTTTTGACTTTATTCGGGTAGAAGCTTGAGTGAGAAGTTTATGGCGATATGGCCAATGTCACGCGAGTTCGGAGACCGCCGGAAGATGACGTTAGTCTCCCATTAAATGCATTGTCCCGAAGTTGGTGCAACTTCTCAGCTTCATCAGCCGCTCGCTGGCTCAGCCACTGCCTCGTTGTAGGACGGGAGTTGCTCCCCATCCTCCGGAGGAGGACGCATATATACCTCCGCCCCATCCGGCGGCTCAGCATCTTCGTTCAACAAGGGCGGGTGCACAAAGACTGCGAGTTGACGACGAGTGATACGCATTGTCCGGCCCATAGTAGATAGATGCAGCTCGACTCTCATCTTGTAGTCGCGACAAAGTTTGCTCTGAGCGAATGTGCTCGGGACTGCGCCCAGGACTCCGCCATCAATCGATTTTGTATAGTTTTGTGCTGCAGTAAACGGTCCCGGTGGAAGAATGTCCGCGTCTTTCGAGCGAATGGTCGTCATGTTGGCAACCTCCTTCTGCGAGAAGTCGGAAGTCATCCCTTTCGTAAAAGAAATCAACAACACGTTGCATGAATCGATTTCGATGTCCGGTATGACGGACGCCGTAGATTGCGAGTGGTTGGCGACCAGAGTTACATCGAACTTGACGGGTTGGCCAACGAAGAGATGCTTCGGAAAATTCATGCAGTCCACAGTGAACGTGTACTTCGGTAGCTCTGCTTGGTCAAATAATGCCTTCATCCTCCCTTTGAAGCCGTGCGGTTTCTCCTCTTCAGGAAGCAAGTGGGTTCCTTGCGTGGTAAGAGACTGGCTGAAAGCATTGACCTGCTGAGATTGTACAGCTGCCGCATCTGCAGGCACTCTTGATTGTTCGTAGAGCACGGTTTGTGGTCTCATAGGCTCCATTATTGCCACATCAATCCCTGGCATCTTTGCATTGACGGCGAGCTCGTAATGCATTGAGATTTCCTTCCTGGTGATGCTCTGCCAATCCAAGGAATGACAAGTGGGTGGAAGTCGTTCGACGACCTCGTGGGAGATGCGCTGATGGAACCGCCACTGCCCATCGCTCCCCTGGACTGCTTCGACAGCCGTCTTCGTCTTCGGCCGAGCATGCTCAGGGAAAGAAATTGAGAATCGAAACTCATGATCTGTGTCCGCCTCAAATCGAAAAGGGCCGCGATGGACAAGCTTTGATTCTGAACAGATTATCTTGGGGTCAACCCGTCCAATCTCGTTATGACCGCTGGTCACCAGCGAAGTACCCTTTAAAGTTATATTCAACTCGAGAGGGCCAAATAACTCGGTCCCAGTTCGAAAATTTGGAGTGTGTCGTACTCGCACGGTTCCATGTATTACGTCCTCTGCGCCGTAGTGCACGCGGCCAGGCTCGTCCAAGGTCAATCGAACACGGACAGTACCGAGTCCATCGTTGCTGTTGTTGATGACCATTGTTGCAGGAGCGTATGGTCTTCAGCGGTGGTGTTGTGCGGCATTTACATGTAGGGATAATGCTTGTTTTGATCGGTCAAGTCTAGGGCGCAAAGGGCAGGGAAGATGGTTTGATGAAAGTGAAGTGGCATAGTTCATCATCGTCCTAGCAATTGCCATACTCATCAAGCTCAGCCCGACAGATCCTTCCTGTTTTAGATCTAGCGTAGGACAGTGGCGCAACGTCACTGCCACACTACTGCCTCGTTCCTTCCCAATGTCATCAAGCGACTCAGCTCCGGGGTGTCCAGAAACAATGCCACGATCGACAAGTTTGTAAGGCTCTAATTCTTTGGTCAGCTGGAACGAGAAATGCCGCCAAGCGTTGAACTATTACGGCATCCTCTCTCAGCAGACCAGTGCTGCTTTGAGCCAGCCAACGTAAGAGTAGTGCCGTAGTTGGGTGTTTTTGGTACGAAGTTGAACATCTTATCCGGCTGCTTTTTTCCCTTCCAACGCTGACAGACACTATATTTGAAGGCAGTGAACATCCTCTTGGAAAGCCCACTAAGGCTCGGGACAGGCTAACTTCGTCGGCGACGGCGATTCAAACTTGGTAATCAGCGTGTAAGGAGTGTGAGCACATAGGATGCGTCTAATGCTTTGTACAGCCGTTGGCGAACTTGTCTAGACCGCTTGCTGGTCATAGATATCGAGATCGCTTGAGTCTGCGACACCATCTTGTGCTCGACCTGCTGGCGACAGTCAACGGACTCGATGTGCATGACATCAGAACAGCTATGTTCCGAACGCTCACACTTACCAGAAGGTCATCAGCAGCGAGGTCAACATCGGAGGCAGCTTGACCACCCCTTCTCATTCTCAACAGCCATATTGTCGAAGATATGGCAGATCAATGGCCTTGACGAGCACTCAGACCTTTCTTGAGTTAACCAGAGGATCCGAAGCTGCGATATCTCGAAAATCAGACGGCTTCACAGCAGTCCCATCGCGGACTCGACAGTTTGGTCTTGTCGAGTATCGTGGAGCATTGTCTGGATATGTCTGAGTCAACTTGCCGTCTGCCATTGATCTCGAGCTCGGATTGTTGGGCTCGCATTGGAAATCTGGAGCCTCGGCAAACCCACAGCTCTTCATAGGGGTGTCAAGGGATGCCGAAGTACAGTATCTCGAGAAGCAGACAGCTGCAAGACAGTCCCATATCGACCTCAGCAATGTAGTCCTGTCGGATGTCGTAGAGGTGCTTGGAATAGACATTTGATCTGATCAAATTTGCCGTCTGCCATTTCTCATCGTACAGCGCGAGATGCCGGGTTGTTGTCTGAGCTGGTATGCACAAAGCTGTGACAGGTCAACAGCCGTGGCGCGTCTGTAATTCTTATATTCTCATCTTTCTTCTGCGCTTCTGACATTTCGGTCAAGAGCCAGGATTTCAGGCTCTCCAAAGCACACCGCCTGAGAACGGTAGCGGTATAGTCAGCTGAGCACAGATAGCGGAGTTGTAGTGGAGAGTCGGTGGGCACATGCGGTCTGCCGTCTCGTTTCTGTGCTGATTTGTAGTTTCAGATACGGTAGTATTCGGAAGTGGTTCGTAGCGCAGCGACATATTCTCAAGTCGCCTCCGCCGAGGGCGATACGGTGTTCCGAAGGCATCGATGTATCTTGGTGGAAGTCCGATGGTGATCCCGACCCTGTCCAGTGTGCGCTGCGTGTCGGTGAGAGGTCTTGGCGTCTATCTCTGCAATTAGTAGTCAGTAGTTCTACGAACCCCCTTCAAACCCGCCTGGACCAAATGAAATCGAGAGGCATCAAGGTTCCATGCTGACAAAGGAGATGTCTTTTTGCGGCCTCACTCTCAGAGAAGCCGATCGCGTGTGGTTTGAGTATGTACAGTGCTAGCCCTCTTTGACTGAGCCAAGGTAGACCGTCCTGTATTTTCGGCGCTGTATCCCATCTAGAGGACAAGACCCAGCTCGCTTCGACGTAATGTTACAAGTGCTGCGTTATAACACCCAGACGCGTAGTACTCCCAAATCCATTGTGTCGCTTAGACGAACTTGCACATCATGGCAACCTGGGAGGGATAGGTCAGTATTGCCGAGGCTGTGACAATGGTGTCCGGAGTACGTACCATGAGGTCGAAGAGACCCATGGCCTCGACGAAAGCGAATCCGAGAATGGTGTACTGGAAGAGCTGGCCACGGAGAGATGGGTTGCGGGCGAGGGCGTTGAGAAGGGCAGCGAAGACGAGGCCGATACCTGAAAATAATATTAGGTGATGAAGAGAGAGGCAGTGAGAAACAGGGATCACGAACCAATACCAGCACCTCCCAGACCGATAGCGGCAGATCCCATACCGATGTTCTTTCAACCGTCAGCCGCTGTCCCAATACATCAAGTTGTCATCGAGTCTCATCGAGTACTTACCTGGGAGACCTGGACGAGGGCGTTGGCCATCTCAGAGGAGTAGGCACGCTTGGCCTGGGCGCCAATTGGCGAGACCTTGGTGCGGGCGGCGTTGAGCATGGTGGAAGTGCGCTTCATGGTGTTGAAGGTGGCGGTCTTGGGGGTTGCGGCTGTATCATGAGCGGTCAGCAGCCATCAATGGGCGACGGCAACGGGCCATATCGAGGTCAAAGGAGCTCTCAATGGCTTGATGGCAGCTCACCAGAGTATGCACGAGTGAACTTCTGGAGCTGCTGAGGCTTGAAGGCCGGGCGAGCGACGCTCTGGGCGGCCACAGAGACCATCTTGGGGGCAGCGGTGCGCAGAGAGGCGGCCATTGCGATGGATGGGGATGCAAGGAAGACGGGAGAGATGGATGTTTGATGGATTTGATGAGCGGAGAGGTGGTGTGGTGAGGTCGAGGTATGTTGTTGGTCGGGCAAAGCTGAGGAAGAACGGAAAGCTGTCACGGGGAAGGTGCGTGGGAAAGGGATTTTTGCTGGAACGACCGGATGAATGCCGGAGTCTCATTTTAAACGCATGGGCTGGTCTTGATTGGCCGGGACACCCCCCCTATGCGCACCACCGGACCACGACGGTGTTGCATCATGCACGCCGACGCCGGTCCTCCCCGACGGGCGACGGTGAGCATATATACCCCCATCCCGCGACAGTTTCGCAATGGTGGATGTTTGGCCCTTGACTCAATCGAAACGAAGAGATGGCCTTTTTTTACCGTCCAAGTTTCCTCTACCGTTCCATCAACCACCGGCCTACCTTATCATCAACCACCAGTACGGTCGTCACCATACACCCCGCCGCGTCCCAATATCGCATCAGAGCGATGCGAAGTGATGGATGTCGATGCTACTGATGGCAGGCACATCCGCTGGGTCGCGATGGAGGGCGCGAGGGTCGTCAGATTTTTCATGTCAATGCGCCTCCCCGAGTCCGATTCCTCCCGATAAGGGGCTTATGACCGCCGACGCACGCTCGTACCGCTGCTGTCGCCAAACAGCAATTGTTGCATCGCGACGGCAGCGCATTCGCACTCGCGAGATGTACCGCAGACCACACTACTGCTCCAGGTATGCTCCAAAGTATAGCAGGCCTCCAGTGCAAGGGAGCTTCGATCACATGAGGTTGGCCCGTTCGGCCTAGGTCATCGGAATTGGGTCCGCGCCGCCCAAATGTCGGCTTCTCCTTTCTGGGCGCAAAACATCCGAGGTGAGATGGATCCAGTCTGCTTCACGCATCGAGTGCCATTGACTGCTCTTTCTGTTGTTCTCTCCTCCTCTTCTTCTCCTACAGTTCACCATGGGATCGTTGAATCATTGCAATCGCTAGCAACTCGTCAGGCAGCGGTTGTGTCAATGATCATACCCAGGCGAAATTCCACCTCCTACTAGCATCCTCGCTCCAACGCGTCAAATGCTCTTGAACAGGCTCTCAAGCTGTGCCTGCGAATCTCCAAAAGCAACGCGAGCGCCAGAGTGCGGGACATTCGCCATTCCAAAGTGCCCCGAGAAGGATGATGATGCCATTCAAGCTCTTCTGGACCAGTCACACGCCGTCCTCGACGAAGGTGCTCGCGGGCGCTGATAAGAAGCAGCGCTTGAGGTGTCCGGTCGAACAAGAGGGTCCACTCCACACTCTGGCTCGCCGAATAGCGTACCAGTGGATCCACCTTAAGCTTCCGGGCGGTCCTGCTCTTGCTCCAGAAAGTCAATTCGCCAGCTATAATCGAGACATATAGCCGTTTCTTGAGTCAACCAGCCCCACTCATTGTATGAAGACGAAGATGTCGGAGTTCAGGAGGCAGGAGGCCCTTGGAAGTTGTACCTCCTGGCCTGTACTTCGTTACAAGGTACGTACTGGACAACTGTGTGATGGCTTGAGGGGTCGCGTGACTTGTGCGGGGCAAGGCATTGATTGCCGAGGGTATGCTGTGCCATTTTTAGCAACGCTTCTGATGACTGCAGGAGAGGTACACCATTATCGGACGATACTTCACCGATGCTAGAGATACTGGAACGAACACGTTGGGAAGAGACGACAGGCTGGAGAGAAATACCGTCGAGGGCGTAAAGAGGAAACCAGAAACAAGACATCGGTATCGATCGTTCGTAGTTCTCGAGACTACAACGCAACATAACGAAAGACCCGCCCTTCTTGCTACTGAGACACATCTCTGAGGACCATTTCGGCGGACAGGAAATTGTTTGGCTCGCACGTATTGGCTGCAATCTGCGATGAGTAAGATGTAGCTGTACGGCACAGCGTCGCGAGTATGAAACATGGCCGCCAGGCTTCGTTGGCTTTCAGGCCTTTGCTCTGTTTAGTTTCCGAGCGATGAGCCTTGTCGGCGGGTAAGGAAAGGTATGAAAGCGCTACTATCTCTTGCTATTCGCTGTCGTTTTGCGCTGTTCGCATCTCGCTCCATAGTTATACCATTCTCCTTCACGTTTTGAAAATGCCTTTCTTCTCCAGGAAGGAGTCTTCTTCTATGCTAGTTGCTCAAACACAACTCCATCCTCCCAAGCAACATGGCCGACGGACCTCAGATACACTGCAAAAGGAATCGATGAAATTGATGCCGGCCATCAAACCACCTTACCGCAAAATCGACGCTGCAAGAGGAGAGATTCGTCTGCTCATTGTCCTTCCAGGCAATAACGGAGACCCAATACGATGTCGAATGAAGTATACTTTCCTGAGATCGAAAACGCAATCTCCATACGAGACAGTCTCGTATTGCTGGGGAGCGGATCCAGGACAATCGGTCATTGAACTGGACCGTATACCCGTTATCGTAACGAGGAGCGCGGCAGAAGTTGTCAACCGAGTTCGATATCCAGACAAGGAACGTGTGATCTGGATCGATGCGATCTGCATCAATCAGAGCGACACGGACGAGCGTAGTGCCGTGGTGGCGTTCATGGGAGACATCTACCGATGGACAAGGCAGAATATCGTTTGGCTGGGAAGTGATGGGGGCCATGCGAGGAGGGTGCAAATAACAATCGATCTGGTGATGCGAAACATCCAGGCGAATACTCGGAAGTTCATGAAGCGGTTCGAGGGCGCGAAAGATTTTGCGAAGACGCCGATTCTTGCTCGCAATGGAAGTTTGTTGAATACGGCCATCGATCTCTTGCCGCTGGCGCATTTGTATTCCAAGCCTTGGTTTGGGCGGTTGTGGGTATGGGTCGCCCTTTCTTCCAAGCGCCGTTTGGGACAAGCTGCTAATACCTAGAAATCAGATTGCTCAGGAAGCTGCCCTGCCACCCAAAAGCGTGGTTTACTTTGGGTCGCATGCCTTACATTTGATGGAGATCCTCCAAGTGGCCATGTGGCTCGATTACAATGCAACGCAGGTGCCGTCAAAGGTCATGCTAAGCGGAGGTATCTTGCACGCGAAGAACTTGCAGCTCGTCATCGACGAGGATCTACCTCATACCCGTGCCATCCATCGGAGGAACGCGGATCTTTGCATACTGTTTCAACAATTCCACAAGATGGAGTCCAGAGAGCCGAAGGATAGGATCTATGCTCTGCTTGGCCTCCTGGAGAACAAGAGCCTCCCGCCTATTGTACCGGACTATAAGAAACCGGATACAGTTGTCTTCACGGAAGTGACCAGACGGATGATCCAAGAGTCCGGCAATATTTCGATTTTGGATTGGCGCTTCACGACAGCAAAGGAGAATCCTCCACAAACGCCGTCTTGGGTAGTAAGGTTCAACATTCCTGCTTCAGTGTGTCCGGAAGGCTTCGCAGGGTTCTTCAAAGCACACAACGGCATCCCGATGTCGTCGAAGCTATTCGCACAGAGTAGAGACCAGGCAGTTCTTTCCTTATCCGGCTTCCTGGTCGACGAGGTCCAGGGTCTCGGTAGACGACTGACTTTGGTGCAAAGCAAGAATATGGGTGCTATCTTCAAGGACGTCCAATACTTGACTCGCATGCACAGATCCCACAAGTATTACTACGAGAGATTAGGAGCCACGCTCATGGCCGGCCGGAACATCCTCAACGAACCCGTATCGGCTCGCGACATGCAAGATTTCGCAGCGTATTCGGAATTTCTGCGGAAATATCGACAGAATCCTCCCCATAACCTTTACCAGAAAAGAGGACTGCACGATGAGGCGACTGTGATGGCCAGTCGTTGTCATGGAGCTGTCGTGTATGCATGCAGTCTGCGTCGATTCTTCATGACAAAGGGCGGCCGCTTCGGTCTTGGACCTGATGGATTGATGCACGGCGATCTGATTGCTGTTCTGTATGGAAGTCACTGCCCAGCTGCATTGCGATATATTGGAAAGGGGATGTATTACTACATTGGGTCGTGTTACGTCGAAGGCATCATGTACGGGGAGGCTGTCGTCAGACACAAGGCTGACAAGAGAAGGGATGATGTTTTCCAAATCGTGTAGCGACGCTCATTGCAACGGGAAGGGCAGACGATTGGTCGAGTCGTTGGTCTGGACTCGCCTGCTGATTCCTGAGATCCTCAAGGACTGTGCCCTTTCTTGCCATCACTGTGATCGCAGGCCGTCAGCTCTTGAAAACGACGTGCTGCTGCGGTCGAAACTCAGATGTCGCTGCTTCTGGTGATGTTGGCTTGAAATGGCGGTGATCGAGTAACGAGAATTCGTCTCTAGCCGCCGACCACGAAAGATGCAGATGAGGTGGCGTTTCACTGGTCCAGGTTTGGGGAGCCGAGCTGCTCGTCTGCCGCAAGCGCCCATCACCAGGCCAATCACCTTTCATACCAGCTCTTTTCACTGCATCTCCTCGATGCTCGCCCGGCCTGGCTGCAGACCGACTGTGATGGCACTCGTGAGAGTTATACATAGGCGGTATATCCAACGTGTGCCGCAGACATACTCATTCAGTAAGTTCAAGATCGTTGTCCATACCACTGCGGCAATTCTCCTATCCAAGACTCGATTCTCTCTCCCCCTACTTTCACAATGGGCAGAGGAGGAGCCATTTACCTGAGCTACACCGCGCTCGTTCTCCTTTCCGCAATATATCCTGCCAACGCTGGCCTTTGGGACATTAGTATCGACCTTGATCCAGCACCCTCACCTCAGGACGGACCACCATTCTCAGCACACGCAACGCGGAATCGAGCTCTCCTGCCATACCAGATCATCGGCGTAGTCGCGTCGTATCTGGGAACGGTCCTTGTCTTAGGCCTGCTTCTTCTCACAGTCGGACGAAGATTGCGAACACAAGCGCAAAGTATGGCAGACAAACCAACAGAGATGACCAAGCCGATGGGTGGTGGCTTCGGAGCATCACCATTGAGCACACATAGAATGTGGGGTACCTCCCTACGTAGCAAGAAGAGCACTTCCAGTAGCCTGAGAAGCAAGAGCGAGGTGGGATCTCCTGGTGGATACAGTGTCACAAGTGTTGATCGGGTTGACCGGGTTGTCCTTCAACGCGATAAAGAGAGGGCAAATGAGCAGATGGCGAGAATGTACGACGCCCTGTACGAAGAAGAGGAGCAGAAGGTACAGCCTACGGTGTCGACAACGGAATTGCGGACGACGACTGGTGCCCGGCCTGGGAGACTGGACATGCAACGCGTACAGACAGCCGAATCTGTTCCATACTCACCGACAACACCTATGTCGCCTTACCACGCTATATATCCTCCCGATTACCCTTCGAACACAAACCAAGCAGGGCTTCCAGAAACTCCCAAGTCTCTAGTGTTGACACGATCTCCACAACACACAAGGGATACTTCTTTCGGAAGCAATAGGGCCTCGGATTTCACGACAACTGGTCAAGCACAGACCAAACAGAGCTTAAGGAAATCCATCCGAAACCTCAAAATCAGTGCTCCGATCCAGAGGCTACGAGATAACGACAACGACGATGGTGCTCGGACACCACTGTCACCCAGGTTCTATACAAACCCTGGTGTCCCACCAGAGCCGCCTTCAGCAACAACTCTGGATGGCCAAGGCTACCCTGTCACTCCTGGATCCACCGTGACAGCCGATTTTGTCGGAGCCTACGGTGCTGAAGTAGAAGGCATCGATCATGTTCGCGACGTTCCACAAGCGTACCCGCAACGGCCCAACAATTTCTCTCAGCTTCATCCCGAGAGCCCAGAGCGCAGACGCGGTGGTAACGCGTCCAACGCCAATGCGTCTTTGCCCTTCCGACAACAGCAATATCTGCAACATCAGAACTTCCCCTTGTCTCCCGGAAGATGGCAGCCTCTATCTGCAGGACCTGTGAAAACGACCTTCGTAGATGCCCCACGCCGTCTTCAATGCGGTCCTTTGACTGGTGTGCCTACCCCATACAGTCCTTATATGCCCGGCGGACTCGTCACGCCCGTAACACCAAATATCATGTCCAGAGACCAGCGGAAGCAGAAGCGGAAAGAAGACAAGGCCATGCGTGGTGCGATCACAGAAGAAGATCAGGTCGCTGACGATAAGGATATGTGGTCGAGTGGATACTAGATATCACTTCCTGCTACATGATAATATACTGTGGAACGAATTTACTGTATATGAATGCCATGCGATTCGGACTTGTACTGCAGTCTAACGGTCTCATACCTGCAACCAATGTCGCTTCTCGTCTCGGAACTTATAACAGCTTCTTGCTAGTCGTACTGATAGGGCCCATCGGGTTGGTGTCTTCACAAATCGCATCTTTTTGTGCCGCCGGATGTTCGCGTGTTGCGGCACCTGCGGTGGCAGCGGCTCCTGTCGGACACACCGGTCTTGTCATCTGGTCAACCTATAAATGGTGTGCCCTCGGGTACCTGGGGAAAGAGTCAGATTTCCGGAGGTACAATTGTTCGAAGACGTGATGGTCTGTGATGGTTGTTTGAGGTCGAAGTCGAAGTCGAGTAACGTAGCAAACGCACTGCACACGGAGGAAACACACTGCAGACGGAGGACAGCTGGCTTTATGCTTGAGCTCCATCCCCAGCGTTCCGGCCATCTGGAGAATCTGGCGCGACACGTGGATCTGGGGAGTCGCAGCCGTGGCGGAAGATTCGAACGATGGGCAACGAAGGTTCAGACGCATCTCTGACGGCGAGTGAGACGTCGGGAACGACACAGCAACGGCTCCATCGCAGAACCAATCCTTGCCTCACATGTGTAGCTAGCCTGCGCCATGCCTGAACAGGTCTTCCAGAGAGCCAGGGTCCAGTGCTGTTGTGGAGGAAAACGTCACGGATTGCAGCAGAGCTCTCCTCGACGCCGGAAAGTGTTGAAGAGAGCTGCGTAGGCCGTGGTAGACATTGGGTGTAGATCAGCGGTCAACGCATTCAGCAGAGGAAACCGGCAATCAGTAGGCAATCTAAATGCTGGAGGACGAGGAAGGATTGGGGGTTTGAAAAGGGCCACACTCGTAAAACGTTTCTTTACGCTGTGACTTCATTGTCGTTGCAGCCCCCAGTACGCCTCGAGAATTTCCAGTTCCTACCACCTACGCCCCTTGGCACTCACATCTGGTCGTGCCTGTCCCACGCCCTCTTCACTTTTTCACTTCCGCACCTGCATCATCCACACCACTCTTCAACACACTTTCCTTCACCTACACCTCAATTCCCACCGCTCCTGACCTCATCCACACCAGCAAGCACCAGCAAGAGCATCCCTCGACAACATCATCATGTTCAAGAGCAGCCTGCTTCGGCAGGTCTCGAGAGCTTCCACCACCGCCGCCCGTCCTCCCACCGCCGTCCGCCTCACCCGTCCAGCTGCTCGCGGCTTGAAAGACACCCCCCGAGCTCGCAACGAGGAGGAGCGTGACAAGCACGATGAGTACACCACTTCTGGCAAGCCCGGTGCCTTCGAGCACGAGGGTCAGTTCTCGCGTACGGACAAGACCATCCAAATTCCACATCCAGAGGAGGAGTTTCTACCCAGCTCGCGGCCAGTCCAGGGACGTGGTGGCTACCACTTCAAGCGCACTCTGCCAACCTTCAGCTTGGAGGGACGCGTGGGTGTCGTTACTGGAGGTGCCAGAGGTCTAGGTCTCGTCATGAGCCAGGCATTGCACACCAGCGGAGCTGACATCGCCATTGTCGACCTCAATAGTCAGTTTCTGCTCCCTCGAGAGTACCTTATCCCATCGAGCTAACACCATTTCCAGAGGACGAGGGCGAGAAGCAGGCCGAGCTGCTCATGAAGACCTTCCGCGACGAGAACCCAGGTGCCACTCACGTTCCCAAGGTCACTGCCCACTACTGCGATGTGGCCTCCGTCGAGTCCGTAGATGCCGCCATGGCTGAGATCCTGGCTAGCCACGGCGGCAAAGTCGATCACCTCGTCACTTCGGCCGGCTTCACCGAGAACTACGATGCTATCGAATACCCATACGATCGTCTGCAGAAGCTGTGGGGGGTCAACGTCAACGGAACCTACATCTGGTCGTGCACTGTGGCCAAGCACCTCATGGAGCGTAAGGCATCCGGAAGCGTCGTCATGATTGGCAGCATGAGCGGTGCAATCGTCAACGTTCCACAACCCCAAGCTCCCTACAACGCGGCCAAGGCTGCCGTTCGGCATCTTGCAGCTTCGTTGGCGGTTGAGTGGGCTCACGCGGGCATTCGTGTCAACTGCATATCTCCCGGCTACATGCTCACTGCTCTGTAAGTGGCCGCTAAATTTCCTTTCATGAGCTGGAGGGATCGCAAGTACAAGAAACAGAATGCATGCTGACTGGTGATAAAAGCACCCGTAAGATCCTCGACGACAACCCAGACCTCGCTCAGAAGTGGACGAGTCTGATTCCGGTCGGCAAGATGGGACGCCCAGAAGATCTCATGGGAGCCGTCACTTTCTTGCTGAGCGACGCTGCCGGCTACGTCACGGGAGCCGACCTTCGCGTGGACGGTGGCTATACGGTCACCTAAACGCATCTGCATACGAAACTGCGATACTCTGAGCTTCTAGACGATCACAGGAGGCATAGAAAGAGCATCTGGGAGTTTGAGCATACAGATCTGACCACAGACCAAGAGGCCTAAGATGGATAGGCAAGATGGTCATTCAACACATGGCGTACAGGTGTTTCGGGGCTTACGGTTCACAAGGGATTGAGCGGATTGTGTACCTTTTAGAAGGTCCTCGATAGACTGTACCTGTCTCACATTATGGACGTTCAAGCTTCGTGCAAGTCCATAGATTCTGAAAACAAAGCTGCTGTGAGTTTGTGAGCATTCGAGCTGGCTGAATGACTTCCATAGCAGTGAATCTCACTCAACTCTGAGGCCTGCGAACTTCTCTACGACATCCTGATTACCAAATCCAACCCCCTCACAAACCCCCTCCGAATCAAATCGCACGCCTAACATCCGCCATGCAATCCACTCTGCCGTCTTAGCATGCAAACTCGGCTCCCTCAATCCTCCGTCGCCTGCCTCCTCCCGCCCGGCATAGACTTCACACTTCCCTTCCGCAAGAGCTTGGAATATAACCAATTGATCGCGCATATGCTCGTCTACGCACGCGCCAGATGAAAACTCGTTCTTGAGTTCTGAAGCGACGCGTTCGAGGATTTTGTCTAAGGAGGGTGGGTGTTTTCTTTCGTGGAGGTAGTCGCGGGCGAGGAGTTGGGTTGAGGTGGAGAGGATTAGGAGGAGGTAGAAATAGGGGGAGGAGGTGGCGTGGAGGGTTGTTTTGAGGGTGTGGGTGGGTGG
>NHNV01000078.1:0-112388 GCA_002785995.1 Mycosphaerelloides madeirae | reverse complement strand
GTAAGGACGAGCTCAGAACCACGCCAACCACGCCAACAGACATTCACAAACCAAACCAAACCAACTCCAACTGGCGGCCAACCACGCCAATAAGCGCCAAACCAACAAGCACACTGATGACGATCACTTTGTCATGTTGATCTTATGGATACCCAATGGGTGCCCAAAGCTCAAGATATATAGCATACTCACTATACTCTCCTTTGTAAATGAATCAATCAATCCAATTTCCTCCAGTTCCCTCCTCACATTTCAACTGATAGACCTGTTGAAAGTCCTTTCCAGCTATGCACAGACGAGCATGGCGAATCGGCCAAGAATGTTGTCCAAGAAGCTCCAGCAGAACTAATTGACGACATCCTGTCAGAGAATGTGTGTAGAATGCTGATTAGTCGTAGTATCTACGAGAAGCGCGAAGGAGAAGTGCTGTCTAATATAGAAGTCTGAGGCACACACACGTGACGCACTAGCGGCTTGGCAACCCGATGTGCAGTTCTCCTGGCTGCATCAAGTCTGTCTATCACCACGCGAGCGATTCGAAGCCGACAGGTATATGCCAGAGAGCATGTGGGAGAGTCTCTCCGATCCACTGGCCAATTGAGCGAGGTTGACATTACCCATAAGTGCTTCATTAACGTCTTGACCGAATTCGGTGATAGTCGCGATTCGGCGGCTGTCCGTCTTCCTCTTGGGATGAAGTCTCCTACTCATGAGCGGCCTGAACCTCGAGACCTGAATGAAAGCTAAGCAAGAATCGATACATGGCCAGCCACGATTAATCTCTCCCAGAAAAAGCGAGCATTGATAATGATGGTGAAGAAGGCTCACCCGACGGTTCGCCGAAGAGAGTCGCTCATGTGCTACTTCGTCATCTCGAGGAGCTCAACGACATATGGAAGTCAGTGCAAAAGGCATTACAAGATTGCATTCAGGGATTAGTCGCCAGGCTCGCTGCCTCAGCCCAACTTTCCTTTGCCGCTAAGGAGCAGGTCACCACTTGTTCTTCTCCCTCTAAACGCGCACACTTCGACTGAAACAACACCGTCGACTTCAATGCACTCAAGTCGACATGTTTTCAGTGGAATTTGGTTGACTGCGCGCCTCGCATCCCAAAATCGAACCCCGACAAAGATTCATTGTCTTTGAAAGTCGCTTTGTCCACACTTCGCTTCCTCGACGAAGCCTCTGGATGTCCTGCTGCCCTTACTCCCGCTCGTCATGTCCTTCAACGGGGGCACCATCTTCGGCCGCTACGAATTGTACAAGAGATAGACGAATGCAGTGATCAAGTGGCTCACGGACAATGCCAGCGAAATCCAGAATATTACCCAAAAAGTCAAATCTTTGCAAGATTCTTGAATCGGCGGCGTTTTGAGAGGGCAGACAGCTCTTGAGCTTCAACGGAGGAATTCGTCGGACTGGCAAAGATATCAGCCAGAGACGAGTCCACGGTCATCACCGAGTATATTTTGCGCGTCCTGAAAGCGGCAATAAAAGTTAGACGGATACTCTCTGATGAGTACATTGGGCGGTCTGTATGGCACAACGGTTAAACCAGCGACGCAGACTCAGCCCACTTGAAGTTCATCGACATCTTGGAGCAGGTTTTCGACATCCTTGAATGCGAATACCTTAACCACAGACGGACTGCAACTCCCAGCGACGATTATCAGTGACCAGAGGCACAGAGCCCGACAGCCGAGCCAAACGAGCAGGATTGCTTTGACTTTGACGATGTTGAGGCACCCCATTGTGACCTTGACAACGACCAAGAAGCCGCTCCGATCGACGACTCGAGTGTCGGCAAAGTCCTAGCAGTCGATTTATCTGCGACGCCAACCACAGTCGACGAGGAAAAGGAAGAGCTCACTCATGAGTTTCTTTGCCACGTTCGAGATCTCGATGACGTTTTGAAATTCCTGATGAAGACCTGATACGACCACACGAATGGAGATGTCAGCCTTCTTGCCGTAGCCATGGCTACGGAAGTAGGATTTTATCTCTTGAACACGGCGGATGCGCAATTTACTGAGCGTCATCCTGACTTGAAAGCGCACGAGGATGTGCTCGCTCGCTCGCTCGGAACTGTCAGTCACAACGGATGGAGTCCATCTCTACGTCCTCATTTCCAGTACTGGCAAAGGCAAGATATCTGGAGCAGTCCCCGATAATATCCCAGATTTTGTCTGTGCTGCTTGTTACATGTTGGCAACCTATTACCAAAGCGGCCCGAAGCGAGCGAAGAGACATGTCCAGAAGGGGCACAGCCAAGGCCATATCAAGACACCAGAAGCGGAGAGCAACTGGAGCCAGTGGCATCCCTTTGCCGAAGCACTGTTCGACAACCGCTGGGCACTACACGAAATCAGTCGAAAAATGCATCCTGATCGCCCAGACAATTTCCTGGAGGGATTGGGCAACCCTCTTTTACCCACGTGGATGGCATATGCATACCAGATCCAAATGGAAGCATTCGATCTTCTTGGTCTGAATCGATCAGCTGGTCTGCAAATTGTCAAGGAAACCATTGACGAATGGGTACGAACTGGAGAAATCGCCCCTGAAATATTATTCGACTAGTCTCGAGAACCGCCGTGGGATGTCGTTCTCTCTTCCATTCCGGAGCTTGCGCAGCGGGCTCGAGAATTGCTTGATGCCAGGACCACCGACATCGACTGCGGCGACATCTCCTCGCCCGCATTCTCTACCCAGATGCACATGAATGAGAATCTCGAAAGCAATTTCGTGACTAGCCTCGAACGAGCATTTCCGATCCACACAGGTGGCCTTTCTTTACAAGGCTGCTCAACATATCGATCCTCTTGATGGCAACTGGGCAAATATGGACATATCCATCGCATCACAAAACTCGAGCAAGTCAGGCCCGTTCTTTCCTTCGCTGGAAGAGGATTGTCAGCTGGACGAGTGGAGGGTGAACTTCAATGAGGCTCTCAGAAACCCCGCCACAGAGATGGAGGATGGCGTGTGCTAGGAAAGAACCTCATCGGAACGAAGGATACCTAGACGGCAAATGGGTCCAAACTGGCGCCGAATATGTTGCCGAAGTTCAGGAGCGATACCGGAAACTTTCCCAGCCTTGTGGCGATGAGGGCGGGTGGTCGGGCGCTCTGCCCAAGAAGAAGATCGTGGGGATTTTACTTCGCAGTATGACACCCAAGGAGACGACGACATCGAGCTCTGAGCCACAGTACAAGGAAGACGAAGTAGACGCCAGGCTGACTCTGGAGGAATTGCTCTTGACCTTCAACGAACAATTTCAGCAGGACGAAGTCCACCTGAGGTTTGATTACGTCTGATCTTGGAAGCAATATGATCACCTCTTGAAGACACTTATACTCACAAACTGGAAGTGGGAAAAGAGCACCCTCTGGGCGTCGTACGCGTACGAGCTCTTGGTTGATTCGGGAGGATGTCCTCGAGGCAAATTGCCTGAGATAAAGCTCGCAGCGTTTGCGGCGATCTTGGCGAAATACATCGACGTGAGCGGTGGAAACGTGTTTCGAGCGAAAGCACTCGAACAGAGCAGTGGACACATCGCGCAACAGCTGAGACCCAATCTACCCGGTACAGCCGCCCAAGAGGCTAAGGTGAAGGCTGGGCTTGACCTTGAAGGCTTGAAGAAAGCCGGAACGAGTACGGTGTTTACAGGCGGTCTTGCAACGTTGTATCACCAGGGCTGCTTGAGAATGATTCGTAAGAGATCACGAAGGCTGAACGGAGGAAGAAGACAGGCAAATTCTCCTGGCCGTCGTACACACTCAAGAGAGCGGAGGAAGAAGAGGAGACAATATCAACCAAATCGACCAAGCAGCGGAAAGAGAGGACGAAGAAGAAGCGGAACTGATTTGGATGTGAGGCTGGAATTTATGGTATTGGATTGGCTTCGAGATGAAGACGCGGTTAGGGGAACTTGAAATGAGATGTGGAAGAATGCTGGGCCTATCCTCTTGTCAACAATGATTGTCAATCGTGGCTTGCAAAGGCCCTCATCTGTTGGCATAGATTCCGTAAAGACGAGATCGAAGAGTGCAACCAAGGTCATACCCATTGTCGTTTGAATCAATCGACCGCTACTCTCACGAAGCGTTTTCTTGCGCAGCCATTTCATCGTTAGCCTTGATAATCACCAACAATGCTAACAGCTCTACCTCTGACCGAACAGGCTCGAAGTACTGTCTCTTGAACGTACAGATATGCACTGCTGCCACAACAGCAACAAAAATACTATGTTTTCATTAAGAGCAATAGCTCTATCTTTAGCCGATAATTACTGAGACGTGGTCAAGTGGAGCCTCATTCATAGACCGATCATCCAATAGTATTAAAAAATAGCAGTGCTATTAACAAAATCAAGAGCTATACCTCTGGCTAAACTGCCTTGAGATGCTTCCAAGTGGGAACACATTCATATCGCGATTCTAGAACAGTAATGAGAAAGGCCTCGCTACCGATGCAAATGATATCTCTTTCTCCAGCGGAACACTCTCGAGATACTGCCATTTTAAGATCCCTTTCCATTCAGTCCTCTCGATCGCGATGAGGAAGACCATACTATTGATTAAAGCGTAAGCTCTATCTCCGGCTGCACGCTCTTGAGATACTGCCGCTTGAAAGGCCCTTTGCCTTCTGGGTCTCCAACAGCAACGACAACGGCCTCGCTACTGCGTCCAACGAGCGCTCTGTATTCCATTGAGCACTCTCGAGATGTTGCCACTTTGTTCTGGAAGCTCCATGATTGAGATCCACTCATGAACGCTACTTCCAAGGACGACAACGATCATGTGGCACTCCCTTCCACGAAGGACAATCGTTTCCAGGCGAGAGATTATGCTTCTTTTCCACTCTCAGCGTATCGATCGTATCTTTCAGAATACACGCATGCGCTGTAGTAACTTACCAATCCATGAGACGCAAGAAAGATCCTATTGCTCCTTCAGGCTTGGTTAGCATCAACGACAATCAACACTGTATGCGGGGCTCCCAGTGTCAGCCTCGAGCTCTAGTGTTTACACAAAGCATGCTGTCGCATCGTGTAGTCTTGGAGCTCAACATATGCAAACAGTCCTTCTAAAGGTCTATTTTTTTTCGCTCTGTTCGACAGCCTGATGTTGCACAGATATGTCTCCAACTTCTGTCCGTGCTTCTTTGCCCTACTACTTGCCACCCGAGAAAGGAGGCACAAATCTCCTCTTTCCCGGTACCGCGTCGGCGTACCGAAGAAAACATGATAAACAAGAGGTCGATATCGTTGTCGCAAGAACGTTTCCTGAGTCCTTCTCAATTGAAAAGCAAGGCGTTGAGCTGTTGAAACACGATATTCTGTTGAAGGAAGATTTCTGGAATCCGCGGAGAGTTCAATTTGTGGTGCATGGCGAGACCGCAGAACTCTTGAAAGTCGCGTAAGCGGCGAGGTTCCAAGAAGTACGGTCGGAAAGTGCCAATCGATGATATGTGCAGCACTGGAGCCAGTCATGTCCACGTCTTTTCGCACATCATCCGAAAGCACACCTGGGACAGCGCGGTTGAAGCTGCGAAAGAAAAAGAAGACACGGAGCCGCAGCCCAGCTTGGCGCCGGTGAGGTTCATACATGTTGGTGGATGAGCTTCTGTATATTCTGCGAACTGGCTGACCAAAACGAGACCAATCGTACGCTGGCGCCAAAGAAGCCCTGAGGGATAACCTGTCCTCTGCAGACTCCGAGCGGCTCGAAAAATCGGGATGGGCAGTCATAAACGTATGGCGGCCTGTCCAGCAAACGGTTCGTCGAGAACCACTAGCGATTTGTGATTCTCGCTCCGTTTCCAGATCGGATCTGCATCCATTCCGTGCTCATCTGCCGTCAAAAGATAGCGGAATGTATGGAGATCTCACCAAAGGGTGCACTTTGGAGACCTGGCATGTGAAGCATAACCCCTAGCACAAGTAGTTCTATGTTTCGAAGGTGAACCCAGATGAAGCGTTGCTGATCAAGTGCTAGGACTCTAAGATTGATGGGAGGGAGAGGTGTGCTCCGCATTCAGCTTCTGCTTTGGAAAGTGATAGTGGGCTTTCGCGGCAGAGTATTGAGGTCAGGTGTTTGGTGTTCTGGGAAGAGAAGTCACTCGAATGATAGCTTGTGTTTGGGAAGCGGAAGTCGTTCTCACTGCAGTGTGGACACTGATCCTTTCCTGGCTCGCTTCGTAGTACCTAGACACAGGAGATCATTTCTGCTTTGTGACCACCTTGGATAGATGGAACGACTGCTTGATCTGTGAAAATCGGGATCTTCAAGACCGTTCCAATGCGAGAATGATTATTCGTAGATAGAGATGTAGTGAACAGGAACCGAGGACCGGAAAAAACGGTGTCAAGATGCCAATGGAGACCGGTACCGCAGCTCCACTCATACGTTTTGACGGAACACAGCTGACATTTTGTCTCCAACTGGTTCATTTGAAGACAGAATGCAAGCCTGTTCAAGCCAATGCATAGGCAAAGTATCGCCACTCCCTCGGAATTGCGGAGCATGACGACAAGCCCAGATAGGAAGCCAATGCGAAGAGGGGTCGATGATGTTTCGGTACCGATATTCGTAGGCACCAAACCATCGTCTGAATCTCTGTCGAGATTCTCGTTTTTTCACCAAACAGGACAGTGTAAAATGCCTGCAGTCATCGAAAGAGACATAACAGTCGTAGGCGGTGGATTTGGTGGCTACCACCTCCTCCACCTACTTCGCAAGCAAGGCTTTTCAACCATCCTCCTCGAAGCGAACAAGAGGCTCGGCGGCGTATGGGCATCTTCGTGCTATCCGGGTGCCAGAGTCGACTGCGAGCTTCCATATTACGGTTTCTCGGACCCCGCCATCTGGAGCACCTGGGTTTGGACCGAGCGATATCCAGATTGGAGAGAGCTGCGTCGCTATTTCGACCACGTCGACCACGTCTGGAAATTATCGAAAGATGTGGTGTATGAGACTCGGGTTACGGAAGCCAAGTGGGAAGAAGAGGCTGGGACGTGGTTGATATCGACAGGGAACGGACAACAGTACCGTAGCAAATGGTTCCTTTCGGCGACAGGGACGTCCTTCAAGCCCAATTTTCCTCAGATCAACGGCCTTGACAAGTTCACGGGCCAGATTCATCATTCCGCAGCATGGCCGGAAGAAGGCGTCGAGCTGGAAGGCAAGCGAGTGGCCGTCATTGGAGCCGGATCGACGGGAATCCAGGTGATGCAGGAGGCTGCAAAGGTTGCCTCGCACGTCGTGCAATACATGCGAACACCTAATTACGCTATCCCGATGCGTCAGCGCAAGATCACAGAAGAAGAGATCTATCAACACAAGTCGCACGTACCGCATGTTTTCAAGGCCTGTCGAACAACCCCCACTGGCTTGCCTATTGTGCGCAATGGCAGAAAAGTATTCGACGATTCGGAGGAAAAGCGTATGGAGACGCTCGAGGAAGGCTGGAAGCGAGGCGGGTTCAATTGGTGCGTATGTTCTCACCTGCGTTTGCACTCGAATGATTCTGACTGGCGTTGAAACGATTAGGAGCCAAGGCGGGTATCTCGATCCCCTTTTCGACAAGAACGCAAATCGGGAGATATACAAGTTCTGGCAAAGGAAGATTAGCGAACGCATTAAGGACCCGCAGAAAGCCGAAATCCTTGCTCCAAAAGAGGCACCGTACTGGATCAGTACGAAACGTCCGAGTCTGGAGTCAGACTACTACGAGATGTGTAATCAGCCTCATGTGGAAATCACGAACTCTCCAATCATCGAGATAACAGAGTCGGGAATCTCGACTAAGGATGGCAAGACGAGAGATTTCGATATCATCGCCGTCTGTACTGGATACGACGCCGTTACTGGCGGTCTCCGGACGATGGGAATCAAAGGCCGAGACGGGATTGATCTTGACGAGAAGTGGAAGGACGGTGTGATCACAAATGTCGGGATGATCGTGAATGGTGAGGCTCATTCCAAAGCCAGGTGTGAAAGCCGGCGCTGACAGACATCAGGCTTTCCGAACATGCTCATGGTGTATGGTCCTCAAGGTACATACTATTGCTGATACGTTTTTCGATGAACAACTGACGATAGAGCAGCGCCGACTTCGTTCACCAACGGCCCACCTTTCATCGAATTGCAGTGCGAGTGGATCTTGGATGTGTTGAACAAACAGAAGGAACAGAAGCTCCGTACTGTCGAGGCCAAACGGGAAGAAGAAGTTGCATGGCGCAAGACCTGTCTGGATCTCGCGAACAAGACATTGGCGGTAGAGACCGACTCGTGGTACAATGGGGCCAATGTAGCAGGCAAGCAGAGGGAGTTTCTGCTCTACCTTGGCGGCATACCGGCATGGCATGAGGCTTGCCAGAAGGCACTGGCGGACTGGCATGGCTTCGAAACGAGGAGTTGAATACAGTTTGGGCCAGCGAAGGCTTAACACATCAGAAGATTTCAAAAGGTTTCTCAGGACTCTTGCTCCAAACGGATAGGTTCCAGTATCGTCTTCAAGCCGCAGCCAGGAATAATCGTGATCTGCTTCACATAGACCGAGCACCGCCTCTGGGTTGGTAAAGTCGTATCGATATACCCATATTGCCGAAGATCCTTCAACAATGGAACTGTGTGTCCGCAAGATGTTATCTCCTGTACGGTCGTAAAATGCCGGCAAATGAGTCAAGACCGTCCTGAAAGCTAATGGTTCAAACATGGGAATGATCGGAGTGCGGACAGCCAGCGCTGTAAAACCAAATTGGTGCCAGTCGCCTACTCGCAAAGCGCTACGTCCAGAAGAATAGGCAATATCTTGGTAAATCCGTGACACCATTCCAGGCCCGAGTTTCACAATATCCAGACCGGCCAGAGTCAGGCGCACCCCGTCCAAGGACCGTTAGAATCAGGATCCATTACGCCCTGCGTATGGCGTCGCCGAGGCCCTTGCATGTATCCTGCTGCAAGATGAGGTACGATTTCGCTGACTGTGGTTGTTGACGAGTGAGATGGAGAGAAAGGAGGTTGGCACTCGGCAGATGTCGGCCCGGGCACTTTTAGATACCGATCGTGATTACCTGAGCATCAAGATACTGTCCTCATACTTACAACGCGGCAACATGGAGTTTAAGAGGAATGCTTCGAAATCGCAACATCTCCTCACCATGAGGTGCTTACGACTCTCGCCTTCAAGCACGCCATCAAAGCGGTGTGCTCGAGATCTGACCACCCGCGTGACTCCGCGTGCATTTTGTGCGCCAGATCTCCAGATCCTTCGGATTGTCGCTCACGGCTCGTCGCTTCCCCGAAGCACACCATCAGCACCACCGCGCCTTAGACTGCCCATGGACACCGAATAGCGAATGAAACTGCATTTCTATTCGACAGGACACGACGCTCACGTTTTGAATGTGGTGTACATATACTGACCGTGTGCCTCCTCACCCTTCTCAAAGTCACGACTGCGAAGCTCCTTTGGTGGCGACAACAGAATTTGATAGCAAGATCATATATCCCTTCGGAATCCTACGAAGGTCACGCGACAGCAGAACGACGACTCAAACGATCGCATCATGGACCACTTTAGCCAGGACCAACACCCTGCTCTGAGCATCACCAGCTTGCCACCGGAAATTCGCAACAAAATCTACCTCGAAATCATCAGCGGCAAGAACAGAGAAATCAGACTCTCGAACAAGTCCGTTGAGCAGCCAGCTCTATCCCAAACATGTCGACTTATCCGCAACGAGATGCTCCCAATGTTCTACGGCGACTGCGTCTTCGACGCCGGAAATCCATGGCACATCTTCAAGTTCCTCAAGCCTCTCGGAGAAGAGTCCTTGAGATTACTGCGAGACGTGCGGGTGAATAACCCGTTCCAAGGTAAAGCTGGAATACAACAAGCTCGAGCAAATCTGGCGTACTTGGAGAACGATTACGGAAAGGGTTTCCTGCAAGAAGGGACTGCGAAAGTCGCGCTTCTTGTGGGCAGCGGGGAGAAGACGCCCAAGGAGCTCGTTTGGGTTTCTTCTGCAAATGAGCTTGATCAGTTCACTGTGCAGAAGCGTGTTGTGCGAAATAACCGCTTTGAGGGATTTATCGCGCGGAAGGAGATCGACAGCGTGGAGGCGACTTGAAAGACAACACCGACGATTTGACGACTTTTGAATTTATAACGGCATCGATTATGCCAAAAAAAACTTATCAAGATCTTGATGAAGATGACCATCGCCTAGTCTTCAGACGATGGTCACAGTTCCAGAGGACCCAACACACGAGACATGAAGAGAACAACTTTCACCGGCAGAGTTGCTTGCAAGCAAAGAACGTCTAAAATCATGAGTGCCATCCGGACTTTCTGCACGGCCAGCTCAAAGGAAACCCGCGGGTGGAATTACCACGACTGAGCAGTTCCGATACTTTGGACATGTTGAAAGACAGTGAGAAAATTCAGCAATGGCGCTACCAGGGATTTGTTCGTAAAGAAATGGAACGAAATTTCCGGTGAAAGACGTGTTCTTTGGGCGTGGTGGAACCAGTTTTCGCGCACCAAATATTGGAGAGCGTACGACTACGTAAGAAGTTGAGAAAGAGAGCGTATGTTGGAATGAGCAAGGATGGTTGAGTTGGAGGAGAGAAACATGAATTAATGACATATCGAAAAACGAGTCTATAAAACGAAATCGTCCCTCCACGATGAAATGGTCCTTTCAATCCTTATGCTCACTTACCTATCCGTTCCGCGCCATCCGTAAAGTGAATTTCTGATCACTGATGCCTCAGGTCGTCAGTTCTAGACTTTACGCTAAAGTCGTTCCCACGTGCGCTTCGCGTATTCTGTTTCAATTGTTGCGCAGCTTGACAACGTCGACAATAGCATTCAATACCCACCCTGCCCGCCTATCCAGCTCGCAAAATAGCAACAGCGCGACAATATGGCGCTCAACCGCTCCAACTCGCTGTCCATCAATACTGGCGCGACCAACAGTCTCTTGTAAGTTCAAACACATTTCATCTGCCCTCTCCGTAACACAGGAACTACTGCACCGTACGGTACACCCCTTGCGCAAAGACCACGATGTCGGACGGATATAAACACGCCGAGGATGACCGAGAGTCTCTACCTTGGTACCATCCCCAGATCGAGGCCTTCTTTCAGGAGATTCCTCGCGACATCACGATCGCGCTTGGATCCAGCCGTTCATACTCGTTCTCTACCCCTAATGAAGACCAAGCCGGTGCTCTACACAAGGACGCCCAGGTACCTACTCCTGACGTGAAGTCCGCCAAGATGCCAAATGCATTCCAAGCTATAATCGACGCCGGGAGGGCGGCAGCAGCAAACAACAACCCACCGCTAACAACCACCAGTTCACAGCAGACATCCAACACCGGAACGAGCGGCCTTTTCGGCAACACCAGTACCCAGCCTTCATCACAACCCAGCGGCGGTCTCTTCGGCAACAATAACAGCATCAATCAAACCCAAGCCCAACCCAGCAGCGGTCTCTTTGGCACGATGAATACCCAAAGCCAGCCCACGAGTGGCCTCTTCGGAACTGCGAACCCACAGAAACTGAACACGACCGGTGGCACCGGCGGCGTCTTTGGTGGAGGTAACAATCAAAATCAGAACACTTCAAACACCAGCGGCGGAGGTCTCTTCGGCGGCAATACACAAAACAACATGTCCGCTGGTGGTATCTTCGGCAGCACGAATAATCAGCAGAGCGGTGGTATCAAACTGGGCACCAACAGCCTCTTCAACGGCCCACCCCTAGGAGGCGCAACGCAGCCGGGACCCGTGCCGAACATGTTCGCAACCTCAAACAACCAACCTCAATCTGGCGGTCTCTTTGGCTCCAACTTCGGCAATGGCAGCACGTTGAGACAGCCAGCTCAGCCAACAGCGCCTTCACTACTTGGAGCCACCCAGCATGCGCAGATGAACAACTCTGCTCCCTTCGGCCGCCTCAGCATGGGTCGAACGACCGCAGGTGATCAGCCAACCGATGGTGCCGTTAAGATGGACTTTGACAGCATGCGTCCTACCACACGCTTCGAGGACTTACACGACCACGTCAAGGCCGATCTCGAGGCAATTGACAAGCTCATCCAATTGCAAGAGAGCTACGCGAGACAGATTGAGGCTTTCATCCCAAAGCACGAAGAAGACGTGAACCTTGTTGGTCCCGACGTCGACTACATCAAGAACAAGATCGACGACGTTGAGATGGCACTGGCTTTCGATGCGCAGGGAGTGGAGAAGCAGCGCCAGAATGCAGACAAAGATAGCAAGGACTGTCGACGAGCTCAACGCGTCATCACCAACCTCGCTCTCCCGCAATCATACCAATACCCAAACATCAGCATGAACGGCTTCAACAGCATGTACGGTCAGCAGAGACCGCAGCAGCCACCCATGAATGTTGAAGGCGAAGATCCCAGCAACTACGACACCGACTTGATCGGGAACTACTTCACTCCTCTAGCCGGCGACCTCCAGAGCCTGATGAGTGCGTACGCTAATAACCTGGCCGAGATCGAGGCCCACATGCGAGTGATTGAGAGCTCAGCAGTCTCGCAGTCTCAACACATGGCCATGCGCAAGGCAGGTATCAACGGTAACACCCAGCCAAACGGCGACGAAACCGTCCGAGAGCTGGCAGACACACTTCGCGGCTTCGAGCACAGCATTCTCGGTGTGGCAGGCGTGGTGGGCGAGTGCAGAGAGGGCGTCAATCAACTAATGTTGGGACGTCTGGGCAACAGTATGCGTTGAGTGAGTTTGCAGAAAAGTGAATTGACGTTTTGTGCCAGACGAAGGATACCACATGAGCGGACAGGGAATGCATACAGCAGGTGTTTGAACGATAGCATTGCACGATCCGCTACAAGGAAAGGGCAGACTGGCCGCGAGGCAGTAGATAGGGCCGACATGACACTGCCGATGACTTTCATCCTCCACTTTTCTTCCCTTCATCTCACCTCCAGAAGCCTGCAAAAATCAATACCCGGTCACGTGGAGCGCGTGTACATTCCGAAAGCGATGTGCGTTTCCCACACTTCGGCTTGCACTTTGCGGCGTGCCTTTTCTCGCGTGGGCTGGCCTTATCTAGCTTTGGACCTCCAGAGCTCCACCCAGACCTGCAGATCATGTTAGTCACACTCGCGGACGGCAGCGACTTATAGGGTACAGTGGTCCGCTGCTGCTGATGCCATTGCTCTGCTTCGTACTTCGGTGAGTTGCTGCTTGTTTCTGCTCTTTGTCTCCTTCGACACATTCTTGGGACTCTTTCTTCGAGACGGGAGTGCAGAAATAGGAAGAGCTTGGAGAGTAACGGTAATACTACTGGCTGAGAGCGGACGGTGTACGACAAGTCTCGTAGAAGAATACGACAGCAAGGCAAAATGAGCAAGCCCATCACAGCGACACCTCGCAATCGAAGCGAGTCACCCAGCACTTCCCGAAGTCTGGGAGCGAGCTACAGATCCCAGCATGGCATTGACAGCCGTATCGCAGCAATAGCTGAAGAAGCCATTGCCCGCGACCTCGAAGACCCAGATTTCGCCGCAGATGAGGAAAGACAGGAAGATGGCGGAGAACTCAGCAGGACAAACACGAACGGCGAGCACCCTTCCATGGGACCGCATTCCATGACGGGATACTACAGACGACCGTCCTATATGGCTGCTACGCCCAGACCATTTTTGGGCACCCAGCAGCCCGAGAGTGTTGTCCCTGTTGAGCAGGACTGGGAGGCTGCGATCGGAGAAGAGCGAAGCTTGCTGAGAGACAACAAGATCATTCCGCCTAAACACCCACGACGAAAAGAGAGTGAAGATGGAGAAGAGCTGAGGAAGAAGTGGAGCATCAGTGCGTTCAGCTCGAAGAGGAAGAGCACAGGTGGCGCGGATGTGGAGAATGGTGAAGCTGCTGTAGCTCCGACAGAGACGACGGCATTGCTCGGAGATGGGCCGCCTGGGACACCTACCGGACGAGACCCCAATGCACCGTACGGAGGCGAGGACTCGCCGGAAAACATCTCGAGGAAATGGGAGGAGGCTGTGGAGGGTGGGATGATTCAGACGACATGGCAGCGGGAGTCGAAGACGCTTGGCCGGTATTCTGGACCTCTGATCTTCACTTTCATCCTGCAGAACTCCCTGACTCTTACATCTGTCTTCACGGTTGGCCATATTGGCAAGAACCAGCTAGGAGCTGTGAGTCTGGGTGGCATGACGGCGAACATAACCGGATATGCCGTGTATCACGGACTGGCGACTTCGCTCGACACTCTCTGCGCACAAGCGTATGGAAGTGGCAACAAGAAGCTCGTAGGCCTCTATTTGCAGCGTATGGTCTTCTTCCTGTGGGCGATTACAATCCCCATCGCTATCGTTTGGGCATCTGGAACTGAGATCCTCAAACTCATTGTACCTGAAGAAGAGATTGCCATCCTGGCAGGAAGCTATCTCAAGATCCTTATTATCGGTGCTCCGGGATACGCATGCTTCGAGAGCGCCAAACGATACGTACAAGCTCAAGGTCGGTTCGAGGCCACGCTATACGTGCTACTTATCGCCGCACCGTTGAACGTGCTGATGCACTGGCTGTTCGTGTGGCAATTCGAGTGGGGCTTCATCGGCTGCCCCATCGCCGTCGTCATCACAGAGTGTCTGATGCCAATTCTGCTTTTCGCCTACGTTCGATTGTTTGGCGGAATGGAGTGCTGGCCAGGCTTCACCCGCAAAGCTTTCACAAACTGGGGACCTATGGTCCGTCTCGCGCTGCCCGGTCTCGTTATGGTCCTGGCCGAGTTCCTGGCCTTCGAGATCCTCACTCTGGCGTCCGCAAGAATCTCGGCTACGCATCTGGCTGCCAACACCGTGCTTCAAAGTCTGAGTGTGCTAACCTATCAACTTCCTTTCCCACTTTCGATCGCGTCGTCAACGAGAGTCGCAAATTTGATTGGAGCTGGACTTCCCGACGCCGCGAAGGTTACAACCACGGTGACGTTCTGTATTGGAGCTGTGCTGGGGATCTTTAACATGGTCGTGCTGTCATCCTTCAGATTCCAAATCCCATGGCTCTTCACCTCCGAAGCCGACGTTGTCGTACTCGCCGCACAGACACTGCCCGTAAACGCTGCGTTCCAGCTTTTCGACGCCTTGGCGGCGCAGTGTAATGGTCTCCTGCGAGGACTTGGAAAGCAGGAGTTCGGGGGGTACATCAATCTTTTCGCGTACTACGTGGTAAGTACCGACAACTCACGAGACGAAGTCCAGAAAGCTAATGAGGCATGTAGATTGCCCTCCCACTCTCTTTCGCCCTGGCATTTGGACTGAATTTGGACCTGATTGGACTCTGGACCGGACCGGCTATTGGCTTGGGTGTCGTCGCTTTGCTGGAAAGCGTTTATATTTACAGGACTTCGTATGAGAAGGCTTCTGAAGAGGCGGCGAAGAGGAATGCGATTGGATGAAAATTTGGACGTGGAATTGGGACCTTTGTTGCGATGTAGACAGGGTAGGATCGAACGTGGAGTTCTTCGACTTCAGAATATGAACATTTACCGTCCGCATGTGAGAACATAAATATTCCTCGCACTTCTATGCATGCAGGCCCGCGCTGAAGAGTGGGGCACTAAGGACCATCGTAGCCGCAATCGCTCTCACTCGACTCCCAGATCTCTCACTCCCGACGTCCTCTAATTAATGCTCACTAGCACAAGAACAAACCGCCTCCTCCTCAGCCGGAAATGCCATTCTCTACCAACCAACACCACTCATAGACCGCACCTCTTCTTCCCTTTCCCCGTGCGATCCTCTACATGCCGCAGACGAGTGTCGGTGATGCCCGCAGCCCGCAGCGACGATGATACGGAGGCTGCCTCGCTACCCGAGCAATGCGCACGTGTGCACCGCGAAGTGTGGAACTTTTTGAGGAGAGAGACGGACGATAATAGGGTGCAAGAGGTACAGCGGCGGACGATGGCGAGTTTGGGGGTTATTGCGGAGGCGTTGGAGAGGTATAGGTGAGTTGTGCACCATATGCTAGTGGGGTGGAATTTGGGCTGATTGAATGAGGTGAATAAGTCTAGATGAGTTGTCTTTCTCCTACAACGGGGGGAAGGACTGTCTGGTGCTCTTGATACTATACCTCGCGGCCCTCCACTCGCACTCCCTCGGCGAACGCCCCAACACCACAACAAAAACTGAACCCTACACCCTCCCACCAACCCTCCGATCCGTCTACATCGTCTCCCCCAATCCCTTCCCCGCCGTAACAACCTTCGTCCAACACTCCTCAGCCCACTACCACCTCTCCCTAACTCACCACACCCTCCCAATGAAAGCCTCCTTCGCCGCCTATCTAACCAACAACCCCTCCATCCGTGCCATCTTCGTCGGCACGCGGCGTACAGATCCCCACGGCGCCTCCCTCACACACTTCGATCTGACGACGGACGACTGGCCGAGTTTCATGCGGATCCACCCCGTGATTGACTGGCATTATGCGGATATATGGACTTTTATAAGAGAGCTTGGGGTGGAGTATTGTGAGCTTTATGATCAGGGATATACGAGTTTGGGGGGGACGGAGGATACGCAGCCGAACCCGGCGTTGAGGAGAGAGGGTGGGGAGGGGGGCTTTAGGCCGGCGTATGAGTTGGTGGAGGATGAGGAGGAGAGGTTGGGAAGGGATTGGGCGGTGAAGAAGTGAGGGGTGTTGATTGCACATATGTGGTATATACCAAGATGAAATATTTGGAAGAGCCGTTCACATGAGATTGTTATCTTTTTGCTGGACATCTTCCAAGTTCTGAAGAGAAAGCTATGCGTTGTAGGACCTGTGCTAGTTGTACTCCGTTCTGAGGCAGCACTAGCTACGAGCTCGCAAGAACCGCCAACTCCTGCTGCCAATTAACCTGGTAAGAGGGTGAAGCAGAACAACCAAGTGGCTTGACAGTGCGACTGATGGCTTTTCTCGGGCAATGTGATATCAGGTTTCATTGCCTCAATGATTTGGAAACGCAGGACTTGGACGTAAAGTCTGCACATATAATGCCGCTCACATACCATGTCCAGCCTCAACAGCTCCAACATCCTCACAACCGCCAATATGAAGTTCTCCCTCTCCGTGTTCTCCGCTCTCTTGGCTCTGGCCGCAGCTGTAAATCTCTCCTCCCACCCCTCCCTCCACATTACATGCTAACGATATCATAGGCGCCCACACCCCACTCCGACCTTTCCCTCCCAACGAAACGCCACCTCCATGAATTCCACATCATGATGAACGGCGAAGAAGTCGGCTCGATGCAAGTGGAAGTCGCAAAGCGCAGTAGCGAGGACGTGCAGCAGCATGTGCATTTGATGATGGATGGCACGGAGATGGAGATGGCTAGGGCTAAGCGGGAGGCGGAGCCGGAGGCTCATGGAATTCATCATTATGTGCATTTTGATGATATGGATGAGATGGATGAGGAGGAGGAGTAGATGTGGAGGGTGTCGTGGTAGTTGAATGGTATGAATTGAATTCTTTCAACCCCTGTTGAGGGTGTTACCGCTGCCTTTGGGGTTGGCTTCGACGTATTCGTCCCATTCGCGTGCTTTCATGGTGGCTTGGTCGGCGGCGTCCATGTCGTCTTCGTCTACTACCGGTTGTACTTGGCTTTGGGGACCACCGCCGTCGATCATGCCGCCTCGCTTTCTTTCTTCTTCAAGGTACTCATCGATACTCATGGTAGGGAGGCTATGGTCTGGTCGGAAGACTCCATCTCGGAAATCGATCCGCTTGGTCGTGAGAGTGAAGGGTCGGAGTGGTTTGCCGCTGGTGTCTAGGAGAGGTCCTCGCATACCGGCAGAGAGATGTGAGCGTGGAGCGTCCAGACGCTCACTGTAGCCTCCTGCATTTCTTCCGTTGCGTTCTCGAGAGTCGTTCTGTTGTTGCCTTTGATCCGGTGGTGGTGACGGAGGAGCCATGGTCAGAATATGCATCTCCTGAGCTATTGACTCCAAGCTCGCAAACGTCTGGTGGGTGCAGAAGGCTATGCTTGTCAACTGCAGCTCGCGATACGCACCCTCGTCACTCTGTAGCGCTTTGGGATTTTGCCTCAGATGCTCAAGCTTCTGCTTCAACGACTTCTCCTCTTTGAGCCGCCTGATCTTCGCATCTCTTCTCGCCGCAGCGTCCGTCGTCGAAGCCGTTGAGAACGTCTTCGGTGCGTCCTTCCAATGCTCAAACAATCTCACATCGTCTTTTGACAGCATGTCATAATTGTCCAACTGTTTCAGATACTTTTCGTAACCCCGCTGCGCCTTCTCCAGGTTCGCTTTTCGCTGTTCATTGCCTTCGGTCCGGATTCGGGACACGAGCTCCGCCAGATGGTAATCGAGGAGGAGATACTGCAGGTCGGCACTTGGGATGTCTTCCAGGGTTTCGTTGGGGGAGAAGAGCGAGATGCGGTCTGCGATGACGAGACATTGTTCGTAGAGCTGGATGGCGGAGAGGAGGTTTTCCTGGAAGGTGGAGGAGTTGAAGGCGAGGTGGTCGAGGGTGGAGCGTTTCTGCTCTGCCTCGGTGTGCACAGAGCGGAGACTCCGTTGTTCTTCTGCCATAGTGCTGGTAATGTCGTTGTTGATGATAGGAAGAGAAGTGTTGCTTCCCGAGTTTCTCCAAGTTCATAAGCTACATGTAACACGACGACGCCACGCTGCGTGCCACATGTGGCTCCTCCTTACGACGCGGGTCGCTACCTCCAATTTTCACGAGCCGGAGTTTTTAACTTCGCGCTAATCGTGCCTGCCTGATTGCAGCGGCCTGGCAACCAACATGAACCTTACACGCACATGCAAACGCCCATAGACACGCTGCACGAGAGTCGTGGCACCTGTCAGTTGCTCGCCAGCACGCACAATGCTGCTGGACTTGCTCGGAAGTCACTCTTCCACTAACATCAGCGCCATCTCTGCTAACCATCCCTGGTCGTCACCCACAGCGACACCTCCAATGGCTGTTCCACCACCCATCACAAAGCCGGAGCCGGATGCCGTGGAGTTCGGCGACGACGGTAATGGCTCACTCGACTCAGACGATGAGGAACCACAAGGCGGCCCTGCAAGCAACATGGCCGAAAAGCGGCGAGCTCAGAAGACCATCTTCGACGTCTGGCTCACCAGTTCCGCCGGCCAAGAAGCCCGGAAAAACAAGACCAAGGACGGCAAGACCAAGGGAGAGACTGACGACCAGCAATCCATCCACTCCTTGATGGCCCAGCAGAATATGGGTGCCCAGATTGTCAAGAACCCGCGTGAATATCAAATCGAGCTCTTCGAGCGGGCTGTTAAGGAAAACACCATTGCTGTGCTCGATACTGGTTCCGGTAAGACCCTCATTGCGGTGCTCTTGCTGCGGCACATACTCGACAATGAGCTCGAGAGGCGGGCTGCTGGCATTCCCTCGAAGATGTCTTTCTTTCTTGTCGCCTCAGTCACTCTGGTTTACCAGCAATTCTCCGTTCTCGAAAGCAATCTCGACCATCCGGTTACCCGACTCTCCGGTGCAGACCACATGGATCTGTGGAATATGCCACGCTGGCAGAAGCTCTTCTACGAGAACAAGGTCGTCGTCTGCACAGCCGAGATCCTCTTTCAGTGCTTGAGCCGTTCTTACCTCACCATGAAGCAGATCAATCTGTTGATCTTCGATGAAGCTCATCATACCAAGAAGAATCATTCTTACGCGAGGTAATATCCCAGCTGTACTGCTACATGAAACGCATTTGCTGACTTGTCCCAGAATTATCAAAGATTTCTATCTCTCGGAAAGCCCCTCTGATCGCCCGCGCGTCTTTGGAATGACAGCAAGTCCTATCGATGCCAAGGTCGACGTAGTCCAGGCTGTATCGGACCTGGAGGCACTTCTGGACTGCAAGATTGCCACCACCAGAGACATGAGTCTCACAGATGCCATCAAGCGTCCAATCGAGCACGTCATCCGATACGATGCCCTCCCTCGTACTGGTTTCGAGACACCCCTGTTGCAGTCTCTGAAAGCCAAATACGGCCACATTGAGTCTTTCAGCCGACCATTCACTCGCGCCACAGAGGTGGCCAGAGACTTGGGCCGCTGGTGCGCTGACAGCTTCCTATTGGATGCATTCTCTTACGAAAAGTCCAAGAAATACGAGGTCGCTGTTGCGAAGCAGTATCATGCCCGAGGAGAGCAAAAGGTCAAAGAGTTGGATGATGCACTCAAGGAAATTCGGGATGCGATCCACGCCATTCAACAGCAAGGCCTTGCGGTCACGTCCTCGATTGAGTGGAAGGATATGAGCTCCAAGGTCATCGAACTGTGCCGGTATCTCCACATGCAGTTTGAGCGAGAGTCTAAGCATCGAGCTATTGTCTTTGTCGATAGGCGGTACACTTCTCGATTGCTCCAAAAGCTGTTCCAGCTCATTGGCACCAAGCATATGAGCGGCGCCTCTTTGGTTGGTAACAATCATTCCGGACTCGACGAGGACGCTTTCTCCTTCAAGCAGCAAGTCTTGACCTTGATGAAGTTCAGGAAGGGCGAGCTGAATTGCCTGTTCGCCACCTCCGTCGCCGAAGAAGGCTTGGATGTTCCAGACTGCAATCTTGTCATTCGCTTCGATCTCTGCTTGACCATGATCCAGTATGTGCAGTCTCGGGGACGTGCACGGATGCAAAACTCCAAATTCATCCACATGGTCGAGAAGGGCAACTCGATCCAGGAAAACATGCTGAGAAAAGTCCGGTGGGAGGAGAACGCCATGAGGAAGTTCTGCGACCTTCTCCCCGAGGACCGACGACTACAAGGCAACGAAGACGAAAGCTTGGAATTTCTGCTTTCGAAGGAGAAGAGCTTCCGCACTTGGACAGAACCGGAGACGGGAGCCAAGCTGACTTACGGCAATGCTCTCAACATTCTGGCCAACTTCGTATCCGCCATCCCCACAGAAAACAATGAGCTGCAACATCCGACTTACGCCATATCACAATCCGCCGGCAAATACATTGCGGAAGTTATACTTCCGGGAAACGCTCCCGTGAAGTCCGTCATCGGGCCCGGCCACTCCAAAAAGATGGTGGCCAAACGTGCCGCTGCGTTCGATGCTTGCAAAGAATTGCGTAAGAAGCAATACCTCAACGATCATCTCATGCCTACCTACCAGAAGAAGCTCCCAGCGATGAGAAATGCGCTACTCGCAGTCGGCGATAAGAAAAATGGGTACAACATGCGCATCAAGCCGAGCATTTGGGGCGAGCTGAGAGACGCTCTGCCAACCGAGCTGTGGATCACACTCATCGACTTCCCGCAGAACTTGGAGCGGCCTCATCAAGCCCTCGCACTTTTGACGAGGACTTCCTTGCCTCAATTCCCATCATTCTCGATATACTTGAACGATGGCCGCAATACTTCTGTTGTTTCCGCCAGGCTTCAATCGCCTCTCTCGCTTGATGGAAATGCTCTGGAGAAGTTCACAAAATTCACCTTGAGGGTCTTCGCCGACATCTTCAGTAAAGTATACGAGGAAGACATGACAAAGCTCACATATTGGCTTGCGCCTGCTACTCAATCACTGAGTGGCGTCCAAGACAGCACACTTGACGAAGGCGTACGGAGGATGGACCCAACCGCGGCGATCGACTGGTCCATACTCGAGGAAGCTTATGCTAGGGAGTCATACCTGTGGACACCAGAGATGCCGGACGCCTTCCTCGCTGATCGCTTCCTTGTCGATGTATGGGACGGGAGCAGAAAATTCTACTCCACCGGCGTGGACACGACGCGCAAACCTACAGATCCTATACCTGATGCCGTAGCCAAGTCCAAGTTCAGTGGCACCATCCTCGACTACAGCATCAGTTTGTGGAAGAAGGCGAGAGAAGCGAAAGCCGCAACGTGGCTAAGAGACCAACCTGTCGTGAAGGCAAACAAGGTCGTGCTCCGCCGCAATTTACTGGCTCCCCCCATCAAGAAGGACGATGTCGGACAAACGACTCTGGCATATGTTTGCCCACAGCCGCTACGCATATCAGTCATCCCCCCGAAGGTCGCCGCGTCTTGCTTGGTGTGGCCAGCAGTCATCCACCGCTGCGAGTCGAACCTCATTGGTATTGAGGGCTGTGCGGCGATCGGTGTTAATTGCGGGCCTACTTTCGCACTTGCTGCTTTCACCAAAGACTCGGACAACCAAAGTGAACACGAGTCCGAAACCCGTGTCAACTTCCAGCACGGTATGGGAGAGAACTATGAGCGGCTGGAGTTCATTGGCGATACCTTCCTCAAGACGGCTACCACCATCTCGACCTTCATTCTGAACCCGAATGAGAACGAATTTGAACTTCACGTTCGACGCATGCAGATGTTGTGCAATAGGAATCTCTTTGAGACTGCATTGAACTACAACCTCCACGAGTACGTCCGAAGCAAGGCATTTAGCCGACGACACTGGTATCCGGAAGGAATGAAGTTGCTGGCGGGTACTGGAGTCATCAAGGGCGAGGAGAAGGAGATGTGGCACGATCCTGTGCAGCATGATCTGGGAGAGAAGACCATTGCCGATGTGTGCGAAGCACTGATCGGAGCTGCCTATCTCACGCACGACGTACCCAATGAGTGGACGCCTCACAGCTGGGAGAACGCCGTTCGAGTTGTTACCAAACTGGTAAATAGTGACGACCACAACATGCTTGAATGGACCGACTACATCAGAGCATACGAGAAGCCAGCCTACCAGACTGCCGAAGCCACCGCGGTCCAGAAAGACCTGGCCCAGAAAGTCGAGAGGGAAGACGCCTACCGTTTCACCTACCCCCGCCTCCTTTACTCCGCCTTTCTCCACCCCTCCATGCCCTACATCTACGAAAATTTGCCCAACTATCAGCGCCTCGAGTTCCTGGGTGACGCACTCCTCGACCAAGTCAGCATCACATACCTCTTCCATAAGTACCCAACCAAAGACCCGCAATGGCTCACCGAGCACAAAATGGCCATGGTTTCCAACAAATTCCTCGGAGCGCTCTGCGTAAACATCGGATTCCACAAGCACCTCCGCCACCACCACGCCAAACTCGAACACCAGATCCGCGAATACGCCATCGAACTCCTCGAAGCCAAGCGCGTCGCGGGAGACAGTCGAGACTACTGGACCACGGTCTCCGACCCGCCCAAATGCCTCCCAGACATTGTCGAAGCCTTCGTCGGTGCCATGTTCATCGACAGCGACTTCGACTACAGCCAAGTGCAGCGCTTCTTCGAGACACATGTCAAGTGGTACTTTGAAGACATGACCATCTACGACTCCTACGCCAACAACCATCCGTGCACGCACCTTCATAATATGTTGCAGACGACGTTTGGGTGCCAGGATTACCGGCTGATGGCGCGCGAGCTGCCGAGTGTGGATGGCGTGGAGCGGAAGGATGTTATGGCTGTGGTTATGATTCACGATGGGATTGTGGCGAGTAGTATGGGGAAGAGTGGACGGTATGCGAGGTTGAGGGTGGCTAATCGGGCGTTGGAGGTGCTGGAGGGGTTGGCGCCGTTTGAGTATCGGGCGAAGTTTGGGTGTGATTGTAAGATTGAGGTTGAGATGGGGGAGGGAGAGGGAGTGGGTGGAAAGGTGATGGCTTTGGAAGTCAAGGGGAAGATGGGGACCGGGATTGATTGCAGCCTTTGAGTGCGGTTGAGGAGAGGATTGGGGCGGGAGTGGACTCATGCATCGGAAGAAGTTCGGTATTGAGATCGAGCAGACGTCCTGCTGTCACAGTTGAGAGCGCAGCGATGAAACTCTAACGACGATCAGTCTGTCGTGTTCTGAATCAACAATAGTTTTGAGAAATTTCCCTTCTCCTGTGCGTCAACCTACTCAAGGAGTAGTTCACAGATCGTCGTAGCGAAACACTGATCTTGAGAAAGCCTTGCTTTCCCAAACACTTCGCCATGGATAGAATTCGGTTCGAACAATTCCGTCAATTGGGCACATGTGACAGAAGCACAGATTCAAGAGATCGGCAGTACGGACGGAGAAAGGAATATTTTGAGTACAGTGATCCCCATGTCTTTCCTTCACGGAGACCCTGCATATGGTGCGATATTTGACATCTAAGACCGTACGTCACAGTGTTTCTTTGCTCCTTCGTGTGGGGGTGAAGTGGCGTGCTGTGCCGTAAAGAGAGGCGTTTCTGGTGGCGTCGAATGGGAGAGGACAAGCGCGTGGATTTCATGCAGTGTGGAGGGACTTTGATTTGCGTTTCGGGCAGGAAGGGAGGTATTATTGTGAGAATGAAGGCGTGTTTCCTTTGGGTTGGATGTATGAAGTAGAGATTGCAAATTTGGAAGGCACGTCTGTTGCGACTGCCAATTGAGGTTCGGAAGTTTCGTTTCGTTTCAGAGAAGGAAGGTGCGGTGCAGACAAGCTCTCTGGTCTTGGCTCGGGGGTTGACACTGTGATAGGTACGGCTGTGCTGCACGATCACACGCGAGTTAGCGAATGTCGTGGCACTGTGAGTGACATGCATGTTCTCCGGGTGAATCGTGGTGGTTGGCCTCAGGATTTGTATTGCCAGATCTATCAGATTTCGTGTGCAGAGAGATGCTCGCCTTCTGTTCTTGGTAGAAACAGTTCCGAGTCGCTGGTATGTCGGAGATATGCGGCCCTGCTGTAAGCCTCGGAGTGATAAGGGGACTATCCGGATTGGTATCAGCGAGAGAGTCGACTGGGTCGGGTCGATGCTGATTGCATAAATGCCCGAATGCTGATCTTGCTGCCAATGAGAAGAAAGATGTTGTGGATGATCTGCAGAGGTCCGATGGTCGCCGCGGTCGTGGTTTCTCGGACCTTGGGTGTCTCAATGCCTCAGTCTGGGGCGTGATTCGAGCAAGTATTCCTATCAATCGCGTTACATTCGAGTGTCAGTACAGAGTGAGGATTGGGCATTTCTTTTGACAGCCGTTGTGACAGCAGGGATGTTCAAACAGTGGCCGGGAAAGAATACGAAGTACATAGCTGTGGTATGCAGAGGAGAAGTCTACTTTCCTAGCTCCATTAGTCCCCGTTTGACCATGCAGGACGAGCATGTGAATGAGAGCTAAAAGAAGAAGAGGCAAGCGTGCTCCTGGTACCTGCAGGTCGCGTATGAAGAAGTGGTAGACCCGATAGCTAGATCGTGGGCGAAAGATGCTCTAGGAAGAGGTGAGGTGTTGCTTGTTCTATGCGGGCGTATGTGGGTGGCATTCTTGAGATGCTCCATTTGTTCGGGCCGTGAGGGGCAGGAGGGAGTGTAGGAGAGTGGTTCCGAGGCGTCGAGGGAGAGCCGAGCAAGTTGAGGGTATTTGGGATGCAGCCAATGCACTACCATCTCGGCTACGGTTGAGCAATGCTGTGCCGGGATGTCGATAGATGTCTTGGACGTGAAATCCGGAGCGTCCGTGTTGGTGAATGGCAGGGATGGGCGTCTCGGTGTTTGGGAGTTCTTGGTGCGGCGATAGTCAGACAGCGGGGGAGCATCCCGGTGGGCGGGACGGTGCGGTGGATTGAGTTTGCGCTTCTTTGCTAGGATTTCGCGAAGTAGTGAGTAGTGAGTTGTCATAGGTGGAAGATGGGAGCTCCTTTTTGTTGTTGAAGAGATGGTATTTCGATGAGGTTGGGGGTCAATGGAAGCGTCGGCAATGAAAGAGAAATGCATGGATATTGCTCCGGGTGAATGGACGCGCAGAGAGAGTAGAAGCAGTTAGCAGTGCTCGGCTGTCGCGTGCATCCAGCGTGGACTAGATTGCTGGAGCACATGAGAATAGAATAGCGTGGCCGTTGAGCTAGCGTGAAGCTTTCTGGCATGTGAGCTGGACCTCAGCCCGCCGAAGGAAGGATTAGGAGTGCATCTGTTATCTCGACCGCCAATTGCAACGCGCCGCAGTTAGATACTCGCATGCCTAATATCTGATAGCGGTCCACCTCCATCTCCACCACCGCCGACACCTCCTCCATCCCACTGCCGCCCGCAGCAATATCGCAACTACTCTGGCGCGGGGCGTCTCTGTCGTCCCCTACCATCCAATGAGTCTCGTCCACACCGTCTGATCGCCCGCCACCGATATCACCGACACGACTGCCGCTGCTAGCAGGGAGCACGACTACTACCAGGGTGCGATGCACGTCGGACACACCCTGCTCGAGCGCCTTCGTCTGGTTCCCGGCTCTCCGGATCAACTGCCCTTACAGGCGGGCTACCGCTAGACGAGCTGCTCCACTGCACATGAAAGGCGGCTCAAGACATGGCTGCGCATTCATCAAGGTAAGACTCACCACGCCGCACCGTCTGGCCCGCTACTGCCACTCCTCCCATGCCTCCGTCTCACCTCACTCGTTCCCCTCCGCCGTCATGTCCCTCAAGCATCGCTCCTCCACGCACCCCCCAAAGTTCTCGCTGTTTCCTGCTCCTACACCTGCTAAACCAGATGTCCTGCCCAGGTCCATCCGGGAAGCCACGCGGGCCCTGCAGTCCCACTTTACCGGTCCCAAAATCCCGCTTTCGCTCCCGAACGAACCCCGCCGCATGCTCCAGGCCTTCGTCGACGATTACGACGGAGCCGTTGAGCTTGAAGATGCCACGATAATCAGTCAAGAGTTGAGGAATTTCTGGGAGAGATATGTCAACGGCAGCTCGCAGAAGCTGGGTGCCTTTATGGGCGTACTCAAGGAGCTGCGACCTGCCATCACCGACGCGGATGATATGCTGCAGTGGTTCCATCTGGTTGGAAAGCCCATCATCGAAACAGTGAACACGAAGAAAAATGCGCTGGAAGATGCTGTGGATTTTCTCACAAGCATCATGGTGTACCAGGAGGATGGGAGCAATACTAGGGGCAGAGCTCGGACTTCGACTCGCATGTGCAATGACCTGTTGGACCTCTATATCGCTCGCACCCACACGCTGGCTTCAGACGACCAGTTCGTTGCTCCGGAGAATTATCAGATCGCTAAGCAGGTTGAGACTGTGCTCGTCAACTATGGCAAGAAGATGCCCCAACACTTCTTCCTCAAGATCGACGATCTGGTGCTTCGAGAGACTACAAGGCTGCAGGGTCTGACACTGCTCAGCACATTCCTCCAGCATCAAGCACCTCACCTCTACCTGGTCAAAGGAACCCAGCTTCTTGAAGATATCCTGAAGTGCCTCATGAACGACACCTCAACGACCGTACTGTCCGCAGCGCTCACATCAGTGATCATGCTCATGCCGCATATACCATCAGACTTGCACAAGCACTTGCCGCGGCTTTTCTTGATCTACAGCCGTCTGCTCTGTTGGGAAAAGTTCAGCCCGCTCAGCACTGAGGCTCAAAGGAGCCTCGTCACAGATGATAGAATCGCCGCTGATGACGGAGATCCTGGCGACGTGGGCATCGACCGCAACTGGGAGAAGCTGCGGCCGAAAGAAGGAATCATCGAGCCAGGCACGCCAGAATTGATGACCTATTTCACATATCTTTACGGCCTCTACCCGCTCAACTTCATGAGCTACATTCGCAAACCGAGGAAGTATCTCAAAAACGTGGATTTCGACGGAGCCGACGACTTCGACCTCGATCAAACTGTCATACGGAGCAGAAGTGACCAATTCCGACAAGCACACATCTTGCATCCGAACTTCTACAATTTGACCATTGACGAAGAGCTCAAAGACTCGAAGTGGCAAAAAATGGACCCCACCGATGTCGTCGCAGAGTGCCACGCTCTCGCCTTGCATAACAAGTCATCACTCATCAGTCCCGGTCCACCACCTACCGGCAAGCTGCCCGAGATTCCACCCATCCCTCCAATTCCAGACAGCGTACACGGCTCTCTCTCTCCCGCTATCAGTCACACGAGCTTGCGTTCAGGTTACAGCTGGCGAGACACCCAATCAACGGCAGTTTCCGCCACGAGTGCCGACCCAGAGAGCCCAGTGCTGGGCCCAACGCCCACAGAAGAGAAGATAGACGAGCTGTCACGACCCAGGACCGCCGCTCATCCTGGATCCGCACGACCGTCGCCCATGATCGACGATTTCCCCTTACCTTCTGCTGGATTTCCCGGCCTCTCGCCGCTCAAGGACAAGCGCGAGCCGCTCAGCAATATTGAGTACTTGCAACAGAAACTCTCGACTCTTCAAAACGATCTGAATTTTGAGCGCTGGCACAAGGCTCAGTACTCGTCGCATATCAGCCAACTGATGCGGAAGAATGTCAAGGATGCAACTGCCGAAGCGGAGACGCTTAATCTGATCAATGCAAACAAGGCCCTCAAGCAGCAGCTGGACCAGGTTCGACTTGCGCGCGAGGCTACCATCAAAGACTCTAACCTTACCCGAAAACAGTCGAACAACGTAGAGGCGCACCTGACAGATCGGTTCAACAAAATGAAGAGGGAGCAAGACATGTGGACGTCCGAGTCCGACGAGCTGAAGAAGTTGCGGACGGAAATGAAGAACTACCGCGATCTACTATCGGCTGCTGAGGCTCGAGAGCTAAACAAAACTCACCAAGTTGAGATGATGAAGCGTGATCTAGACCAGTTGCAGAAGTTACAAGTGCAGCTCCAGGAGCTTCAACGCAAATTGCGAGAGCATGAATTCCGGGAGTTCGAATACAACAGCGTCAAGCGCGACATGGAGATCGTCCAGAGCGAGAAAGAGACGCTGATAATGCGGGTCCAGCGCCTCGACCACGATCGAGAGCGGACCAAGAAGATGTATTCGGAGAGGATTTCGGAGCTGGAAGCGCAGCTTGGTACCACGTCGCCTGGGTATGAGAGGTCACTGACATCATCTCTGCAAACCATCGACAGCAATGCACTTCAGCAGGCCTTCACGGACTCCCAGTCCAAGCTGAATCAACTCAGGAAGGCTCATTCTCGTTTGCTCGAGAAGTACACAGATCTGGAGTTGGAGTACTCGTCTGTCAAGAATCAGCTGGAGACCATGCAGGGCTATGGCGATAGCATATATACCCCAAGCCGCAGCAACAGCCTCGCTGACATCGGATCGAACATTATGAGTGGCGGCCTGGGTCAAAGAGGTGGAATCCTGGAGAGTGTTTACGGCATCGAGAGCGAGTATGGCGCGCCTTCAGACACGGGTAATACCGGCATGAGCGCGAGCGATCCCACGCCGCAGCGGAATCTGCGTGGTCCTGGTGCTGTTCTCTCGCCGGGCTCTCAGGCTCAACCGCGCAGCACCGAAGTCAGCATGGACAGCCGAGTCGGTCTAACTTGGAAGGCCTCTCATCAATCGTCGAAGAGCAGGCAGAGCAGGGACTCCATCGACCCGCACAATGGCTACAATGCGACCAAACCTCTGGGCGCGGACGAACGCAGCATGACAAGTGGTGAGAGCAGCGGCACGCAACAGCAAAAGCAAAAGATTGCCGCGAATAGTGAGGTCCGTGTTTATGGCAGAGGTAAGCACGCAGCCACCCCATACGAGCTGCCAGACAGCCATGCTAACACGTGGAGCAACAGGTGGCGCACAGAATATCAAGATGAAGCCCAAAGACAGTCAAAACTCGCAACCAAAGTCCGAACAGCCGCAGAAGAAGGGTGGATTTAAGGCGCTAAAGGGCATTGCTGGACTTTAGTTGTCAGTAAGGAATACGGCTCGCTTTATGATGATACGCCCATGATGACGAAAAAGGGACTGGGAGGGATGGGAAGGAGGAGTTTTGATTTTTCGCTTCCGCTCTTTTTCGCTCGATACCCCTGTACAGGAGTTCTTCCTTTCGCTGAGCTGAAGTGTGTATGAAGGAGGGATGGGAAGTATATGTAGTGTGGAAAGTGGTCGATGCTGAGATCAGTGTGCCAGATCTCAGCCACGCCTTCGACGACGGTCCCCAGAAGGTCGAGGTGGTCGACGCCCTGTCGTGACGCCTGTGCTGCAGCTGCGCCACAATCGTCTCTCTACAGACCGACAATCTGTACGATCCACCTCTGAGGCGCGATTGTTCTACTCCCAGGCTCCAAATGCTCGGCAATTCCAAACTCACTCCACTACGGAGCTTTATTGTATCTAAAGTTCCCCGATGGTCGCGCCTGCATTCGGCTTCCCAGCTGGTGACTTCATCGCCATCATCGAGCTCCTTGCCAGGGCCGCGAGAGCTCTCCGGGAGACCCCTGGAGCTGCCCAGCAGTATCAGCAGGCTGCGCTGGAGCTGGATTCTTTGCTCGTGATCTTGCAACGAGTTCAAGCCTTGCAGCCCTCTGGCACCAACGACGCCACCATACAGAAATTACATATCTGCGGCCACATCTGCCACTTGCCGTTTCGACATTTCCTGGAAGTCGTACGGAAACTGGAGCTTGTGCTTGGAGCAGTACTCGTTACTAGAAGCCCGCTTCAGGCTTTCAAGCGAACTGTGAGGAAAGTCGAGTGGGCTGTATTGCTAGAGAAGGAGGTTGCGAAACTCAAAGCGAGCATTACGCCTAGCCTCACTGGAATCGGTCTGCTCTTGCAACTGGAAAACATTGAACATGGCGATGCGACGCACCGTTCGATCGTACAGAGCTACGCCACGACACAGGACATAATCGTAGAAGTGGATGTTTTCGAGTCATCTGTTCTGAAGCAAGTAGAGCGGCTGGCTACAAGGGATCAAGTAACAGTCTTGAATCGGCTCGTTGAAACGATATGCTCACAGTCAGGCCAGGGTGCAGCATCAATACTGTCGACCTCGCAGCAAGCTATGGCCCGTCTGGAGGGCATCGACGAGTATTTGCGACAAAAGGTAGTTCCGAATATCAATACACGATTTTACTCGATGGCTTCCAGTCTACAGGGCCAATTAGCTCCTTCTCTGAGCCAGCGCTTCGACGACTTGGGGTCTCTGATACGACAAATGCCGCGTTGGCCACCAAACAACAAAAAGTTTCCTGCTTCTCCATCTTCTAGAACAGTGGGCGTAAGATCGTTGACCTTGAACCGCCAACAAGCGACCCGCAACGACTTTTGTACCACTACCGTCGCCCGGTTGCGCACCCAGATCATGATACAGGCCGTTCATCAACGATTCACAGAGCTCATCAGCATCGTCATGATCTTCCTTGGATTATAAAGATTCTTCAGAACTGCATGCACCTTGATGAGAGCGCTGACCTTGCTCCTCGAGAATAACATTCAATTAGAGGATCCTCTCGGACGTACAATGAGCTTACAGTGCAGTCTTTTCCGGACCTGGTCGGCGGTACAGGCCAAGCTCGAGCAAGATTTCCACGGCCTTCCTGGCGAACTTTTCGTAAAACTACGATCATTCCACCTGGGGATTCCTCGCCAACTGAGTCTACAAATATTGACTTGGGAAGAATGGGATACAAGCATCACTCCTGGATCAAAAGTGCTTATATCAATGCGTGTCCGAGCGCCAATCCAGTTGCTGCAAAGGTGTCCCAGTTGTGTATCTACACAGAGCATTTCGAAAGGCACGAGCTACATCGACTGGTAAGGTCCAGGAGCTGATCAGACCATGATCTCGTTGACAACTGTATAGTAGAGTCTGTGGCTTAGCCTACAGGATACTCAATGCCCAAGCCGATGAGCACCAAGGTTCCTGTATAAAAGACGGAGGTTGCACCTCTGACAGAGAGCCAGACTCCGACAATGAGAATGATCTCGCTGAGAATGAGACTATCTCGTCAAATGGTAGAACGGAAAGCTCCTGCAGGATACCATCTAGTCATGTAAGGAGCGCCGTCGATGCCGACAAGGACGAAGAACAGACAGAACAGACAGGCGACCAAGATTACGACATCACGCTCCCCGAGTTGAAGTTATTCAAGCGAGTCCACGTCCTCGGTCCAACTTTCGAATACACGAGAGCCCTGGTGCACAAGCTAGCTCAGTTACGACAACGATATCGGTCTCGCGAATACCAATACATTTACTTTTGCCAAAGAGAGCTTTGGGCTTGTCAAATGGTAACGGCCGTAGCAGAACTCCACGAACGGGGCCAATGGCACCGCGCCCTAATCCTCTCCAGCATCTCCATCAACGCCAAAGACATCGCCCGTCTCGCCGAAGTCAACCCTGGCACAGTCGTCCCACCACGCTGGTTTCCCCCTGAATACGAAGACAACAAAATCCCGACAACGGTCGTCATGCACCACCAAACAAATGATTTCCAACTTGGGATGATCCTCTTCGCCCTGGCGAAACTTATGCCTGCGCCGGAAAGGATCGAGGGGCTGTATTTCTTTACGTCCGAGTCTCGCGTGCCGCTGTACTATCCCCGAATGGTCGTTCATTGTTTGAAGTTATCGCGAATTAAGAAGTCTGCGGCGGAGGAGCTGGTTAGGCATTTTCCCCAAATATTACGGGGAGGCGGGAAGGTGTTCAGTCGAGAGATGCGGTAAATCATTAAGGAGTAGTCCGTCGTTCTTGAGGAGACAGGGTAGGCGAGTGGTGACAATTTGCGAATGGGAAATTGGGAAGACGGAGTTGTTCATCTCAATGGTAAATAAGTCGCTCGGATGGCTCTTAGGCCTTGAAGTCGCTTCGAAGTTGTTGTCAAGGAGTAGAGGTGGAGGTGACGTAGAAGGCAAATGCTCACAGAGGTGTGGGAAGTGAATGCTCTTTCGTGGGTCGGGTTGGGTTGCTATTCCCCACATGAAGCCAGAGAGTGTGGTATCTCGACGGCGTGAAGGATCGTAATACTCCTCATACACTACGTAGAGGCTAAGATATTGTTGTTAAAACGGAGAGCTAGAGACGAAGTCATGAATTTTCGGAGGCGAAACATATCGGTTTATGATTTCACGGGGTTAGAGAATGGTACATCTCGAGGGAGCCGACGAGCTTTGTAGTATCCGTAGATTATACGACGGTATAGTTCCCATTTTTGCGATAAAGATGAGGAGGGGAAAGCGAGCAAGAGCCACCCCGGGAAAAGCAAAAGCTCGGACGTAATTGTATTGGAAGGGATATCACAGGTTATGATCTCTACATCCTCACCAATAGTCATGCCACTGATAGACTTCGAAAAGGCAAAGAATTTATCGCTACAACAGAGATGGGAACGGAAAGGCGAAGGGAATCCACGCTCTTGAAAGCAGACTTTTAGAAGTAAATGCTTTTGTAGGGGATCTTACTTGACAGTAACTCAACGGTAGAGACGACATTCATACAACTTATGGGCTGTGAAGCAACATAGAATCTATAGTTGAGACGGAGACAATAGGGCAAAGCGAGAAAAAAGCACCCTCAAAAAAGTAAGCTTCTCGAATGAATGGTTTGGTAAAGGAGCTCGCTCGAGCATAAAGAGACAATATCTTGACAGTATATACAACGTTTATACTGCTGAGAATGTATAGTAGCTCAGATGTCGTTGATAGTGTAGGGAGAGGTAGGGAAAAGCAAGCGAAATTCGTACCCGAAAATCTCAATTTGTAAGTAAACGACTCTTCAGGAGATCTCACTCGATGATATCTCGAGGGTACGAAAACGACTTCCACATCACTCGTCTACAGTGCATTAGCTCAGACTCCGTCGTTAAGATTGAGAGAGGAAGAACAGGTGAAGAGATCTCGTTCCGAACGAACGGGGGTTTTAGCAAGTGAATTGCTTCATAGTAGTGTGAGAGGCAATGCTATCTCGACGGCATATGCATCAATCATACCAATCAAAGACTTTTTGACGCTCTAGATCTAGACATTGAAGTTGAAAAGAACGCCAAATGAGAGAAACACCATCCTGAAAAACGGATTTTGTATGTGAATGTGCCTGAAATTGCGCTACCTCTCGACGGCGTATGTAGCAGCTGAACCATTGTAGACTGTGCAGTATTCTAGTTTTCAAAGCTAAAGCAGAGCAAAGCGGGAAATGAGAGAAGATCCATCTCGAAAACAGGTATGTAGTTGTGATCGTGCCTCGAAACTGGACTACGTCTCGACGGCATAGGCGACAATGATACAGCTCAAAGATCTGTCAATGCGCTGAATTCAATTGGTTTCCTTGAGATGGAAAGGGAAATGACAGGAAAGCCGCCCCGGATTTTGGATTTTGGATGTTGGATGTGAAAGTACCTTGGAATTGGACTCTTTCTCGACGGTATCAACGACAATGATACAGTTGAAATCGCTGTCGATGCCTTAGATTCAGTTGGTACCATAGAGATGGAGATGGAAGAGAAAAGAAGTCAACCAAGCAAAGTCTTCTTCATTCAAAACAGTGGGTATCTAATAGCGCCGCGAGCGCCAAGCAAGCCAGAAACCTTCCCACAAGACGAAAACGTCCCCCAAAACAGGGGCCCCACTCTTCACTCCGAATCTTCCTTGGTCTTCTCCATCCAGGCCGCGACGGCGCGACCAACCTTCTCTCGGACCTCGGGGGGCGTGACGCCCCGGAACGTCTGCCTCCTCTTGCGAGGCACCTCCTCCTCCTCCTCTTCTTCGTCGTCGTCCTCAACGGGAGTGGAGGCTGCGGCACGAACGGGCTGCTTGCGCTTGCCAAGGCTCGAGGTGCTGGCGACGGGGCGTGCGGGAGGGGGGGCGTGCGAGCGGACGACCTTGCCCTTGATGACCTTATCGACCTTGATGTCGTCCGTCACGATCTTCTCCACCTCCTCCACAGTCCACTTGCGGTGGACTGACTCCTTGAGAGCCATACCGACCGGCATCTTCTTCCCATGAGAGAGTCCAAGATGCTTCTGCACTCCCGAAGCGCCCTTCATGAAGGTCTTGCGGCTCGGGTCGACATTGGTGTCGCATTCTTTGCAACGGAGCTCGAAGTACCCTCCGCCCCCGTCACGATTCTCTACAAGGATGGAGCATGCTTCCACGTATCCCGGGTCCTGTGAACATTGTCAGTCAGTCCTGTATTCAAGAAATGGACAGATACGGCGGTTTAACATACGTCGTTGTAGGCGGCCAAGACAGTCTTGAATGTAGTTCCCTTCGCCGTCTTCTTCTGCATCTTCTTCTCCGTCTTGTCTGGCTTTGCGGCCGGGGATGGAATTGGGTTGTCTTTGTCGACGAGTGAGATGAGGTCGCTCGTGAGTTCTAGGAAAGAATTAGTTTTGCTCAAAACGTTTTCGGTGGCAGCAACGGCAGGCATTTCTGGGATTACGGCGCAGAAGATACGTACGTAGTGGCTGGAGAGCCTCGTGGATCTTCTTGTCGTCTCCGTTCCCGGTGAACTTATCAAGCTGGGCGCGACGCTCTTTGATGATAGTCATGTCGACGCCACGCACTTTTTGGAGCAGAGTGCTGCGAAGATCGGCATCCTATGAAGCGGAATCAGGCAATATTATGTATAATACGATGCGTTCTTACCTCATAGGCCTTCTTGGCCATGTTGACAGCGTCCAAGGCCTCGTCGATCTCAGCATGAATCTCCTTTCGGAGCTTGTCGCACTTCACAATAGCGCCGGCGAGAAGGGAGAATACATCAGTGGATCCCATTCTGGCTCTGATGTGTGGTTCTTTGGCGTGGTGATCTCCAAGATACAACGGGTACTGGTTTGTACTGTCAGTGATGGCGATGCGTAGACGTCCGTCATCTGTTTGAAGCTTACGGTCCAATGTGTGGTTCTTGGCGGGATGTTCGCGAAGATACGACTAGTACTGGTCTGAACGATCAGCGACGGCGGTGCGTAGACGTCGGTCGTTTGGTTGAAGCTTACTTTGTTCTTTGACGCAAGCTCGCGACGATACGGCGGGTACTGGTCGGTAGTGTGAGCGATGGCAGTGCGAACACGTCTGTCATATCTTTGAAGCTTACCTTGCTTGTAGATATGTATTGCTTGTGTGAAAGGGAGGGGAAACAAAGACTTGGACAATCTCCGACAATTTCGTTGTTTGTGCTTGTTTGACATCAAGCCGGCGACGATGGCGCTCGTGCTGTGTCGGCTTTTGGTGAGACTGGAGGTGCGATGCTTGTGATGGAAGGGTGGAGACAAAGCCAGTGAAGTGTCTGACAGTCGGACAGATATCGTATCTGCGTGGTCCAGCGAGAGAGAGAGGATGGAGGAGCTGCTGCAGAGTCTGATATCAAGCCGGCGGTGGTGGCGCTTGTGTCGGGTGCTTCTGGATATTGGCGCGATGCTTGCGATGCGATATCTTTAATAGAAAGATGAGAGCGATGCTTATGCGGTGTCTGAAACTGACAGATATGAATCGTGCGTGGTCGAGCGAGGGGGAGAGAGGATGGAGGAGCCGTCGTAAAGCCCGATATCAAGGCTGTGGCGGCAGCGCTCGTGTTTTGTTGTTTCTGAAGTTTGGCGCTTTGCTTGCGGTGCGAAATTTGCGATGGAAGGGTGGCAGAGAGGCGCATGCGGTGTTTGACAGCCGTTCGGGGAGATGTCGTTCGTGCATGGTCCGGCGAGAGAGGAGGGATGGAGCGGCTGCAGACTCTTCAGCAGGCAGCGCACGGCCGCAACAGGCGGAAGACACGTGAGCAGCGGCGGAGCGTGTCCTTCAACGAGCCACATACCACCACAACCACGTCTGACAGCCTTCATATGTAGTTGCTAAGTGTCCTCACGATGTCGACAAGCGTCTCTGATATCACCATCAACCATAGCGTGCGCGTTTGTCTCTTTATAGCCTTACAGGGGAGAGCAGCATGCCCGCGGCGATGCGGCGATGCTCATGCTTCCGTCATTGTGCGGCATTAACCGAGTAGCATCCCTTTGAGTCGCCGGCGAGAGCAAGAGCATGACATCAAAGAGCCACCCGAGCGCATGACAACAAAGAGATGTGCGTGTCACTACCTGTGAGCCGAGCCGATTCACATCACCGCAGGCCTATGGTGAATGATATGAGCCCGAGGCGGCCTTCCCGAAAGCCGAATTGCGCGCACAGCTCGCTGGAGGCGACTTCGAGCATACGACAAAGAGCTGGCGCGGCAGTATGCCTTCAACGCTGCTGCGTTGCATTCAACACGAGCCGAGTCGAGGCTGTAGAGCATTGTAAAAATGAGGATCGAGGATATTATGGCCGGCCCGAGGCAGTAGAGCATTATTAAGAGGAGGCTTGAGAATACCAGGACAAGCTACCAGCGCAGCGAACCATGAGGCTGTCGGACTGGCCTATTGCTGGCGATATCACCTTCGCAGGGCCAAAGCGAGGGAAGCAGACGCTCTGTCGTCCTGACGACGGGGTCTCTGAAGCGGAGACGCCAGTCCGAACGAACGCGTATGGAACAGCATATCCAGGCCTAAGAGCCAGTGCAGTTCGAGGCCTTCAAACTGGTTAATTTCGGTCGCGGATAAGCCGTGACTTTCGGAAAGAGGATTGAGGACACCGGATACCAGGACAAGCCAACGCACCGGCCCATCATGGGCGATAGCAGCCATTAAGAGCCGGAATGATGATCAAGCTTGCAAAGGCCGTAATGAGTTGGTCTCTGGCCCGAAAGATGCCAGTCGGAATCAACGCATATGGAACAGCACATCCAAGACGTAAGGGCCGTTGGCAATGGAGTATGCAGCCTTTGGGCTGGCCCATTGCGGTTCTGGATAAGCCTTGAGGGCCGGAGGAACAATTCAACTCGGTTATTCAGAGGAGCCAAAGGCGGTCGATAACAGGGTCTGACCCCAGGATACCGGACACAGATAATGCGTGTGGAAAAGGCAATTCCAAGTTCTAGACTCTTTTCCGGTCTCGCGTTGTGAAAGCGCAAATCGTTGGCTTTGTTTCGGTCTTCTCGTGTACGGCTTCAGGCGTCGTGAATGCATCGGTCCCGAAGCAGCAGTCCGGACAGATCGATAAACCAAATCAGTACCAACGCAATATGACATGAAGAAATGTAATTGTACTCCGTTTTGCTTCTTCTGCATAGAGTGGGAAGTAAACTGGCTGACGTGTGTACCCAGGTGGGTGGTCTCGGGGGTCTATGGCATGTATCCAGATCAGGGATCAAAGACTTTGACGGCTTCATGGGTTCTAGGATTCCACTTCAGGTCCTTCGATGACAGCACGGCTTGTTCTGTAGCGATGAATAGGAGCTCCCGAAGTCGATATACCAGACTCTGCCGTCGTCGCAGCGCCTGGCAGGCTGTGGACGGCGCTATTGTCGAAAGCTGCAGTAGCGTTGCTCTGGACACCACCCAAAATGCATCCTGCGATCGTGGAAATTGCAACGACGCTGTTGTCTGGATGGAGTAGAAAGAATAATTGTACTTGTTCTGATGGAAAGTGTGTGCAGGAGGCAAGAGGTGAAGTCGGAATCCTGCAACGGTAATGCCACCAAAATCGGGATGGCGTGAAAGCCAGCGATATCGGTCCCAGCCTCCTTGCCCCTTGTCTCCCAGGGTACAGCAGGAACGTCTGCCCCTTCTTTTTGGTAGCAACATTCCTGCTGCCTTCTTCTTTATCCCAGAACTTTGAGAACCGTTCTGCTTCTTGGTGGGATCGAAGATGTTTTTTCTGTTGTGTCGAACCATAAGAGGAGCTTGAACCTTCAGCCGCAACCGCAGCGAACGAGCGTATCCCTGTGCGTGTCTCATCCGAGAACGCAATCCTGCGGGTCCCGTCTCTGTCGCGATTACTTTATCTTGCTGGCATGCATTGATCAGGATAGATCGCCTTCTGTCATCAGATTGCAGCCGCATGTCATTAGGATGAGTGGACTCTTGGTGTTGAATCCCAGTGACCCTACCCATTTAAGACCCTGCTGTTGCCTCGATTCCAGCGTTGATCCGCCATCTCTCAAACATATGGACTGCAATGACGACCCTCGCTAGGACGCTCTGGATTGACCGTCTGCTGCCATCAGATTAAGGTCTCTTCTCATCAGGATGAGCGGAATCGTGGCGGTGAATCCCGGTGATCCTCGCCATTTAAGGCCATCCGTGTTGTCCTCAACAAATGCGTTAATTTCCGTCTCTTAGATAATGGAACTGCGATCACGACCATCTCTTGAGCGTTAGTACGCTTGAGGCGGCCGTGAAAGTGAGGCTGGTACCGGCTCGGGGACGCGAAGAAGCCGCGGCTACGCACTCATTCCCCCATGTAGGACATGCAGGGAGCCGTATGCAAATCACACCGTTCGCGTGAGGATAGAAGAGGAATGGATGCTCAAACCGAAGACTTCTTCGGCGATATAAGCATAAGACGCGCAGCAGCTGGAAGCACTGGGGATCTTTGTGGTGGTTTTGGCGGCAGCGGCGGATCATTACTTCGACGAGCTCTTCGCTGCTCGACTCCCGGACCACAATTTTCGCCTTGTCAACTTCGCTGCCGGTCGATCCTGACCTCCACATCTCGCTCCTTCTGACCTTACGATTACGCACGCACACTCTCCACACCATGGCAGACCTCATCGAGCTCCTACCCTCCCGTACAAAGGGCTTCGACCTCTTCGCCATCAAGGACATCCCGACAGGCACCCGCATCCTCTCCGAGGTGGCCATAATTTGCTCCGGACGCACCCAGGATGCTATCGCAGCCTTGCACCAGCTCGAGCGCCTGACGCCAGAGCAGCACGCCTCCTTCACCGTGCTCCCATACCTTTCCAGAAAATCCATGCCACAGCTGTTGGTTGACAGCCTCCGAAGCTACTTCTTAGCCACCCAGCAGTACAGTGGCCGGGGCTTGGAGCTCAAGGTCCAGAACATAGTCAAGGCGAGGATAATACGAGACAAGAGCAGCACTGAGATGGCGGGGCTGACGAGTGACGGGTGTACGCGATCTACGAGAAGAACGCTATTCCCTTCACCAGCGCTGGTGAAACCAGCATTTTCCCCCAAAAGGACCGCATCAGTGAGTGAAATGAAAGCGAGGAGCCATCCGATATCTCAGCCGCTTGCTGACACTCCACTCCTTCCCCTCCAGACCACTCTTGCCGTCCAAATGTCTCCCAAAACTACCATCCGACCCTCGATACCCTGACAGCCCACGCCCTCAAAGACATCAAGACTGGCGAAGAGCTCACGATTACATGTCTCACTTGCAGTCGTGCAGGACGTACGGCAGTCGGAGCTGAACCAGTTGGGATTCGGGTGTCGCTGCAAGGTTTGCTTTGCCGAGTTGCGTATCTGAAAACAAGATCAATGGGTGCGATTACGACATGCTAATAGAGCAGACCAAGGAACAGTTTGCCAGCGACAAGCATCGGGCCCGCATCTAAATAATTGAAGAGGCCAATGAGAAATTTGACTGCGAAGATGAGAACAACGAGGCTGACTATGTCTATTCAACGCAAACCGCACACCACATGCTGAAGCAGTCCGAAGAGCTGGTCGGTCTGCTGAAGACCAAAGGCTTGCTCGAGTGGGACCTCTATCATAGCGTACACTTCCCTCTTCCCTTTACCATCAAGCCGTCAGCTAACATTCTTACAGCTAACAATCATGCGCCAAGTACAGTAAAGATGAGAATTTGTGCTTCAAAACCGTGGCTCACGCCAAAAAGGAGCTGTAAATTGTGCGTATCTGTGTTCGGGACGATCTGGAAGGCCCCAATGCGAACTTGGATTGCGCGAAGCATTAGGTGGGACAGCGGGGGTCGTTGCTGGCCAAGCAGCAAGAGAAGAAGCTTCTAAGGGAGTCGCAGGAGTCGCAGGAGAAAGAGAGGAATAAGGGCTCAAGAATGCGAGCTGCAGTGTTGCGAGGAGCAACAAGAACTATGTGCTGGGAGGATGAAGAAAAGAGAGACTTGGCGGCGATGAGCCCGCACATAGCTTCGATAAGCCCCAAATATACGCATGCTTCGACCAGAACGCTCGGGTCTATACCAGTCTGTCGGTAACCATTGGAAGGTTCGTTGGTAGTACCCGCGAAACACTGGTGAGGGATGGAGCGTGATGCCCGACTGAAGATGCCGTTTAAAGTCCGGGGCGTCCATTCACGTAGCATTTCCCTGATCCAAGCTCGTGCGAAAGACCGGGGCAGTACATCGCTTCTACTTACCGAGACTCACAGAGACTACTTCAACCACAAAGCTCGGATCTGCGCCGACGCATCGGTAGCCATTGCACGGATCGTCGGTACTGGCTGTGAAGAATTGTTAGGGGTTGGGGCTCAATGCCCGGTACATTATCGGAGTGTTGACCATCGACGCACCTCAAACCTACATATCCTTCTCTCAGAACACTCGTATCTACGCCACCGCATCGGCAGCCATTGCGATGGACATTGGAACTGCTTGTAAGAGGACTGGTTGGGAATGGGCCTTGATGCCCGATCACGATAGCGTTTTAGAGACCGGTGATGGCCATCTACTTACCATTGGCTTCGCAAGTGACGATGTTCATAACTCTTACTGACGCTATATCGACCTACAGCTATCCAAACCGGACCCATGGCGCCGAGATCTTCTACGTTCGCTGATCTCTCCCAATCAATAAAACCTCCAAACAGCATAATCCCTCGCAGTATTCGGTCTCCTATACGCCCATGTATCCCACTCGGACTGATAACAAACACCACGAGGAATTGCGGACCATTTGCCGCGGGGATTCCTCCTCCATTGAAGCAGATCTTGACCTTCGTGGTGATAGCTCGAGCCAGGTCGGTAGCCATAATCCCCGGTAAAGGACTGGAAGGGGACATAGTTGGGCGGACGGCGAACGACGTCGTTGGTGCTCACCCGACGGCCATCAAACAAACATTGCCCTGTTTTGTGCGAGGCTCCGCCGGATTACATGACCGGTGATGGGTATGGCTGATGATTGATCGATGGGATGGATTGGATTCGATGCATTTCGTGGGGTTTGCGTGGAAGGATAGTGTCGTTGATGGATGTTGTTGGTTTTAGGAAAGGTAAAGTCTGTGATGGTCATCCATTGCTTTTTATATGCTCAATTGCTGGAATATACTCTCTGTGAATGAAGATGTGAGGCAAAACGCTCACACGTCGTGGAAATGAAGTCTTCTACAGGGAACTGTGACCGTGAAGATCACATTCCATTGCATGACAGGATTGGTCGAGATACTGTTGCAAAGAATGAAGAAACGTGCAATCATCTTCCAACTCACTGTTTACTCAGTCCATGCTTCATGTAAGGACTCTCCTTGAAATCATGATACGCCAACGTCTACACTTCGTCAGTAGAATCCAAAGGCAACGGCACAAAAGAGCTCACCATGTAACCGTTCTTCATACTGAGCTTTGTCTCCTCCCCTCCCCTCTTTGCCACCTCCTTGCTATATTCCGCCACCAGCTCCTCTTGCTTCGAACTGTCGTCCTCGATCTTCTTCATCATCTCCACGAAGTTTGAAGCGTCCTGGATTGCGTGATTGAGGCCTTGTCCGCGATACGGCGGCATTGGATGACAGGAATCTCCCGCCAACGTAACTCTTCCCTTCTTCGTATCCCATTCACTTGCAATCCAGTAACTGACATCTGAAAGCGGAAACACAACATCTTCCGGAATCCACTGGATCGCACTGCGAAAGGGTTCTTCGATCTTGCTACCCCTCTCTTGAGCCATCTTCTTCAATTCCTCCAGAGTCACATTTGCGGGCTTCTCCCCCATCCAGCAAATGAACAGGAAGTACACCCAATCCTCTGGTTTTTCTGAATCGGGTACATCCTGGATGCAGAGATAGGTGAAAATATCCGGGTGGATCATCATACTCCACACCGGATGAGCGGTCCTCACAAACTTGCTCTTATCTGCATCGCCGTAGGAGAACGTCGTTGACAAGTGGACCAAGCCTTCCATGGGTCTCACTTCTGACTCTTCGCTTCCCGCGAAGAGTATGGATCTCGTTCCTGATCTTGGTCCGTCTGCTCCCACGATCAAAGTCCCGCAATACTTCAAGCCGTTCTCGAAAACCGCTTCAATGAGCCCTTCTTCCGCCTCGTTGATAGCCTTCAAAGAGTGCCCAAATTGCACATCAACATCTTCACTGATCAACTTCCTCAACTTCCTCCTGCTCACTCTCAACAGCTTTCCCTCACTCTTCAACTCCTTCAGCACCTCGCCCGTAACGCCGTCGTATATGCGACTTCCATTGCATGGCTCAGTTCCATAATCCAGAGTCTTGTCAACAGTCGCTTCGCTCACAAGGCGGCTGGCGAGATCTTCTGGGAGGAGTTGTTCCATTAGGGGAACACCCCAATGTACTCCCATTGTCCACTCACGGCGCCGCTGACTTCCGGCTTCTTCGGCCTCGAAGATAGTATACGGGATGTTGATTTTATTGAGGCCATGAGCGATGAGGAGACCAGTCAAGCCGGCGCCAATGATAAGTACATGCGGTTCCGAAGCCATGGCAGGATCGTTGGCTTGTGCTTCCAGGTGGCGAGTATACTCCGCACGATTCTATATCACAAACGATATGGTGTCGCGCGTTATCTGTGTGTGTCAGTACTTGTAAATTGCAGGGTTGCCGGTCTACCTTTTTGAAACTATTTCGGACTTTCGCGGAGCCGTAGACATGCGGTCAGTTTACACAGCTCTTCGCCCGGTCTCGCTTGCTGCGCCAAGTGGAGTTTGAGCATGTAGGCGTTCCCGTAGCGTCAAAGGATTCCGAAGCCTGCGCTTTAGTTTTCGCACCTGCATATGATGTTGATGCACCCAAAGGCAGGATCGGGAGCGACGAGAGAGCGTTCGTTCAGGGAAGGACCCTCCAAATTTGTTTTTTTGGTTGAGTGAACAGAGTAAAGTTGATTGAAAATATGACAATCGCAGAAATCATACCGAGTCTCGCTGGCTGCTTCCTTCCAATGGACTACAAACTCCATCGAAGACTGAAGGTGACATCTTCGAGAGAAAAGGTGTTCCGATAACGCCGTATTTAGCAATTCACGATATAGCTCTGGATGCCTAGGTAGCAGTTGCTGTCCGGAACCGGAGATCCATTGCCCATCATATTCTCGTTACAGTTTTGGTCCTACACCTTGTGAGCAAGAACTCCGAAGCGTAACTCTGTGGGAATGAGCAAGACGTACGTAGTAGAAGTATGTTTGGCACTGAATCGTCGACAAGATTAGCCTCATCACCATTCAAGAGATCGTCCAGCAACTTACTCCGGATCCAGTGACCTGAGTATACCAAGAATCAATACCATTGATCGTTACGCAGGCGTCCATAGTTCCGGCAGGAAAGGAGGTTGGTTCATCGCCGGGGATTGCGCAGCTGGGGTCGATGAAGGTGTTGATATTGGCGTTTTGGGCAAGGGCCAAGTTCGTAGAGGCCAAGGCAAGGCCGAGGACGGTGATGAAGGCGTACATGGTGTCGGTGTTTGGTCGTGAGTGGAGGGAATGTCGGAGGTTGAGGGTGTGATTTCGAGTGTTGATGTTCCCGAAGGTGCAGAGAGGGAAATGTCGATTTATACAACGCCACGTTCCAGCATCGCAGATTTGATAAGCCCCTCTTGGTAAGTGATTCAGCCCTATTAATATTATAGCGACAGCGCCAAAATTGTGGCATATTCCCAGTAAGTCGGATTACCGTTGAAATGAAGGCGGTAGCAAGATCTAGCCTCAAGTGCTCAGTCTGCTGGAGAGCAGCAATACCAGAAGCAGTGTCCAGCTTTGCCTGGGAAGGGGAACAAGGACCGTGCTAGAGGTGAGGTTGGAGCTCTTGAGGCTAAGCAAGTTCCTCCCACGTGCCTCCTAGAAATAGGATGTCGTGTTGAGCAAAGACCTAATCGGGCAGTTGGTCCTGGAAGTGGTATATGGTGACTAAGGCGGCTCTCCAGCCACGAATGACAATGGCTGAGTTCCAGAACGTTGTTGGGCAAGCTCTGGAATAAGTAGTAGCTGGTTTTCCAGGAACTGCGATAAATGGTCAGTGCAATCTTTCGTCCCGGCGATCTTGTGATGGTCGAAGTCGAAGATTGTCTCATTGCATCCCTTCCCTTGCAGCATCTTGCTTATAACGTCATGAAAGCAGCGGCGGATTGAATGCTATAGGTATAAGAACGCTGGGAAGATATTGCAGGACAATGAAGTCGCGAAGCGATTGGAAGCACGTAGCATTGTTACCGTCGAGAGCTGAACACCGGCAACCATATCGATATCACCCTGGTATCCTTATGTCTAGCAGTCCACAAAGAAAGTCCTGACGCCGTTGTAGCAGGTGTCACCCGCGACAAAACCGTCGACGTTGACAGCGTTGTCTTCACAAAGATAATCCTAATATATGCGTCAGCAAATCCCTCACACACCCATAAAAGAGCAAAATCCTCAGGAGCAAGGAACCTACAGAGTAGAAGTAAACATTGCACTACATATTGTCAGCCTCATAGTCCCATGATTTCTCCTAGTAAAGGACGACATACAGTACTGTTCGGACCAAGCTGAGCACTGCTCGTCACATTCTCCATCGAGACGATGTGTAGAGGGCTTGTCGTAGATCATCGTCGTCTTTGGCATTCTGCAATGGTTCAAGCCATATTGGAGTGTTCTGTCGCATTGCAAGATACGTGTTCGGAGCATCTTTTCTCTCTCTTATGAGTCGAGCAACTTGCGGGAGCTGTCGTAGCGAAATCAGTAGCCAGCGAGAGGCCGAATGGTGAAGACGTTATTACTTCGCCGTGGAGTCAACGGAGCAAGTAGTAGCACCAAACTGCCCTCGTCCGTTTCTGGTTCCTCTCTGACAGCATGTATCTCGTCGCTTGTCGCCAACGAGGCGCTGATGGTGAGGTGAAGACGTTTTGCCACCGTCCATCGCAGGCCGTAGGGATCCGGGTCGTGAAAACCGTGTTGCCGCGAAGACAGCAATCCGAAGTGAATGAAGTAAGGCGCATCACCAAAAGATGGGAGACGGCGCCCAATCATGCCTTCAAACTCCAACCCTATCCTGTCCGTTCAAGCAAATCCACAATGTTGACATCGACCGCGTCTCTCGACCCCTAGATCGTCCAAGAACTGAAGTCCGCGCTCGCAATCTCACTCGCCAGGTTCCTAAAAATCTGCGAATATCTTCCAGAAGACGCGCTTTGGCTGTGAGAACTGAAGGAAGTCTACGTGCCATGGATTCGAGAACTGAGATTCCTCTTCTTCATGGTCATCGCCAAGGGAGCCAGGCTCGTGGAGCCAGAGGAAGAGGCGCACGATTAGGACGTCGAGTTAGGTGTTTGGCTGGATCTTGAGTGAAGGCCAGGAGTGCCCGGAGTCGTGTGATTGGACATCCAGATGGTAGGTATTCGAGTTCTTGCAAAAGATACCAAAGCCACGAGTCATCCAAATCGCCTGATGAATTCATACGGAGAAAAAGCTCGAGGCTCTTCCGTCTTCGTCCTGCATCACTGCCCATAGCAGCGTGGTTATGATCCAGGGTCTGAAAGTCTGCCGTGAACATAACATCTCGCATCACCGACAACACACTCAAGCAGCCTCTCAACCCTCCAAACTCAGTGCCTCTAACCAGTACCTCCTTCCTCAAATCACGGGTAGCCGGTCGCTGGCGATGAAGATTCGGTTCCGGTCAACAGTAAGTCTATCAAGCCAGGACGTCTGCGTCGCTCATACTGACAATTCCCGCAGGTTCCATAACCCGTCTCTCCCCTGGCGAGGTCAATAGTAAGTCGAGTTGCAAGCCAAGCTCTCGCGTCATTAGTACTGATCATACCTTGCGGATTCCGATCCTCGATTCCTCCCTAGCGGTGTCGAGTTTGTCCAGGTCGACGGCCAGTCCGCCCTGAACGCTTTTCTGAGATGGGCTGATCGGCCCGCAGGTTGAAATTGGGCGCCGAATTGTGCTACCAGAGATGTTTGTTTGCTTACCTCAAAGTATGGCAGTGATTGGTGGGTGATCGGAGGAGGGTGTGAGAAGAAGAGCTCACGTCGATTCGATCACTTTTGGTGGTAGACGTTCCAGTACTTCCAAGATCAGGACGCAGACTCCTCCTTCACCCCAAGATCATAATCCGACCTAACCCCACAACCCTTCCCCTCCACCTCTCCCTTCCTCCTCTTCTCCCGCATCTCCCCAATCTTCTCCCTATTCTCCTCAATAAACCTCTTGCCCTTCTCCCTCTCCTCCCTACTCAATGGCGGCGGCAAACTATTCTTATCCGGATGAAACATTTGCTCCCTCGAAACATTCGTCCCATCCACGCCGCGGTACTTATCCTCGATTTCCTGGCGGAAAGGCATGCGGTCGAGGAGAGCTTTGATGAGTCGAGTGGGTAAGCCGACGGCATTGATGACGTCGCGGTCGGCTGTGAGAGAGCGGAGCACGCCGTCGGTGCCGATGTCGACGCAGCCTAGGAGGTCGGAGTCTTGGTTGAAGGTGGACATGATGCGGTCGAGGTTTTGCTGGTCTGGCATGAGAGTTGTGGAGAGATTGTTAGAGGTTTTTTCGGCCATAGTTAAAGCAACTTCATGGGCGGGAAAGTGGTGGAAAAAGAATGGTCGCAAAAGCGTGTCTTTTGGAGGGAAGAGGAGAAGAAGGCAACTCGGTGTCACTTATAGACGATTCTCTGGGCTTCAATTGGATCGTTCGCGAGGTAAGCATGCCTGCTAAAAGGATACGGCGTAATGTAGGGCTATATGTGGAGACGACGCACATGACTTTGTACGATCGAGCTGCAGGTCGAACCTCTGAACACAGGTTGCTCCCCAAGACCGATCAAGTAGTACTCGCCTTCTTCCTTCCCTTACGATCGACCCGCTCGTCTCTCGGATCGAAACCACCGTTGCCCCAAAGCGCCCATTCAGGTGTCGGTGCTCCAATATAATCTTCCGGCGCAAACGGTTTGCCACTTTCGACACAATTGAAGAAGTTCGGGTAGTCAATCAGCGTATGCCACTTCCTCTCGCCATCCTCATCGGAGACGTAGAATCTGTTCCGATCGGCCAGGAGAATGCAGCAGGAATGCGCATGTTCGGCTCCGATACCATATTCCAGTCCTCGTCCCCTCAACTCCGTTTCAAGAGCGAGGACGAACGCTTTGACTTCTTCGTAGAACGGGACATTTTGCATGGAAAGACCGGCACCGGCGGCTGTGGAAGTGCCGCAGTATGTCACACCCTTGACTTCGACAAAAGCTGGCAGCGCTCGCTCAACAAGGTCTGCGTACCCAGACGCCTCCTCGTCGATGTTGAAGCCTTTCACCAGAGTGAGGCGGAAGACAGTCCGATGGGTGAAGCGCTTTTCACGAAGGATGTCCATGCATCTGATGAAGCGTTCCCAAAAGTCGCGATGTAGAGGTCGATCAATTTTTCGCAGCATCTCTTTATTTGACGCATCGATCGAAACGTAAAGCTGGGTGACAGGGCCAAGTGAGGCGAGCTGGTCGGGGTGTTGAGCATTGCACACCAGGAATGAGCTGATGTGCTCTTTGTGTAGCATGGCGAGGAGCTCGTTGATGTGAGGGTAAAAGATGGGCTCTCCAACTAGACTCAACGCGCAATGTCGTATTCGCATCGCCTCGCTGAATCTTTCGCTTCTGACGCCGGGAACGCCTCTCATCATTTTGATTTTTTGGTAGTGGCCTTCCTTCATACCATCGAAGATGAGGTCAGGTGGATCTACCTGCCAGCGCCAGGTGGTGCCAACCGGGTTCGTGCCGTGACGCCAGCAGAAGACACACTTGTTGCTACAGCTCAGCGATGGTGTTGCTTCCATGCACAGGTGCGAAGAGATGCCGTAGAAGGAGAACTTGTAGCAAGAGCCTCGACCTCGCAAGGCAGACTTGGTCCAGCGGCAAATCTTGACGCCCGAGTGAGATCCGACAATGGAGTATCCTTGCTTCGTCAAATTGGCGTAGGTTGGGGAGGTTTTTGGGACCATTTCCTTGGGCGCGTTCGAAATTGCACTGGCGTTGGACTTCCTTGTTGTGAAGTCGACGGGTATTGGCGCCTTGATATCCTCCAGATCAGAGCCTTGCGGCTTCCTCTTTGGCTTCGTAGACATCTCTACGTCTTCCTCGTCGGCATCGTCTTCATCCCCACTCTCTGCTGCATCTCCGCTTCCCACCACGCCCTCGCCAAGACCTTTGCCTTGCGCAAGATCTTGCATGATATCTCCCACACCTTGAGTCCAGTCCTTCAGGCATGATTGCAACTCCTCTCCCTTGGTGTCGCCCATGCCGAGAGGAAACGCTCGTTTTCTACCCGTCAGCCGGGCCATCCACTTGTCGACCTCAATCGCTTGCACGCAGAAGCCTTCTTGCTCGGTACGCCATTCGTGCTGGTCACCGAAACCGAAAACACTATACCCCGCCAAGCCAGAGAGAGGAGCTGTGTCGATCCGGAAGTCATGATGGGTCTCTTCCAGATGGCACAAGAAGTTGGAAAGCTCAGAATCGATGTTGTAGGAAGGAATGAGAATGAGGTAGAAATTGGCAGTGCTCGGAGAGCTTGCCTTAGGAGACGAGATGAAGAAATCATCGTAATCGACTTCAGCCAAGTCGTGCACGACTGGAGAGAGAATGCGCTCCTCACCGTCGGGAGTAGAGTACGAAGCAGACAGCTGCTCGGCATATGACCGGGTAGAGCCACCCAGCGAGAAGTAGAAGATGTACGGCTGTATCCTCTCGACAATGGAGCCTGCATCTTTCTTCTCCTGCGCCTTCTTCACGCCTTTGACTCGTCGTGGGCCTTTTGTCTTGCCTGGCGCAATCGTACGGCTCACATCTTTCGAAGCTGCCTTCGCATCTACGACCAATGGAATTGGGTCAATATTCTCCTCGGTCGGGGTGCCCCGAGGCGATGCCAGGAGCACTTTGGCTTTGGTGCTTCTCCAATGCAGCACGAGTCGGGCAACGGCGAGCAGGACGCCCGCGGAGAGAAGAAACTTGGTGCGGTGGGCATGCCAGAGGAGTATCAGCTCGTCCGGGAGCTGCAGGATCGTCGAGACGTCCATTGTGGGGGAGACTGTGAGGGAGTGATAGGGCAGTTAAGCAGTCGCGAAATTGATGCGTAGTCGGCGAAGTGGGGACGAAGAGGCGGATGAACTTTCAAACGGAACGCGCCTGACAGCTTCACATGAGCAGCGACAGCACAACAAGACAACAGAAGCATCGTCTTCCTTCATCCGCTTCATCGTTTCCTCGTCCGCTCCGCCTCAGCAGCATGTAACACACCGTCGCCCATTCATGCCTATCCATTCCAACCACAGCACACACAGCACACGTACACACACGTATACACACGCACGCACATTCACAACACCACGATGGAGCTCTACTTCGCCATGTTCTCGCCGCACTGCGATCCCCTCGCTGAGCCCTTCTGGGGCACCACAGCGCTGGCTGCCTTCCTGGTGGTGGGCATCCTCGTCTCGTATGTGCCGCAGCACGCCAAGATCATTCAGCGAGGCACCTCGGAGGGACTGTCGCCATACTGGGTGCTGCTCGGCGGCCTGAGCTCTGTTGCAGCCATCGGTAACATCATGACGCTGCCTGCCAGTCGGGCGGATATGGCCTGCTGCAAGGAGATCAGCTCCGGCGCCTGTGCTGCCGCCTTGCTGGGTGTCGCTCAGATCGGTGTGCAGTGGACCTGCTTCATGATCATGTCAGTCCATCGCTTCATACCCTTTCCTGATTATCTACTCACAACAGCAGTGTTCTGCTCTACTTGGTCTTCTATCCAAACACATCGTCCGAAGGAGAAGACCTCACCTCGTCTACCGCCTCCCTCACTCGCACCAATCCCGCCAAGCGACGAGACCCACTCATTGTTGGAGGTAGCATCTTCATCTCCGTCTTCGTCGTTGCTATCGTCTCCGTCGCCCTCGTTTTCACCTTCCCGAAGCACACCCAGACCTGGGCAAACATCCTCGGTGCCATTTCAGGCATTCTCGCCGCCATACAGTACCTTCCTCAGATATACCACACCTGGCTCTTGAGCGACATGAAGAGCTTGTCTGTCTTGACCCTTGTCATCCAGGCTCCCGGTGCTTTCCTGTTTGCCTTTTCGCTTTGGCTGAGAGTCGGCTGGGAAGGCTGGAGCACCTGGCTTGTGTACCTGGTCACGGGTCTTCTGCAGTTTGTGTTGCTCGGCATGGCTGCCAATTACTGGTCTATCGAGCGGCTGCGACGGAAGCACGGCGACGTCTCGGATACGGAGGATGAGTCTGACGGTGAAGAGACGAACACGCAGCAGAATGGTGGAACAAATGGACACGCTACACCCCAAGCCAACGAGCGCACGGCTCTTCTGGCCGCAGACAGGAAGCAGCCGAATCAGACAGCGTCCTAGAAAGACCAGACATCGTCCTAGAAAGACCAGACAGCGTCCTAGAAAGACAGCGCTCCTGCGAAACTTCTCAGTGGTGCTCACAAGTCCAAAATTGAGCAAGATGATCTCGTCGGCAAAGACCGTGTATTGCGTAGATTCTCCTCCCGCAAGGGCGTCTTGTCTTGGAAGCGAAGACGAGCCCAGCATCACTTGAGATCCTGCGTTATACCCGGAGAGAAGTGGAGCTTCATGCCCAGTCTGCCGTGGTGGGCTTCAAAGCTGTTCGGCAACCAAGACAATTCCGACCTTTGGAATATGGACGTCAAAGAACTGGCGAACGGCGATGAAGTGGTGATCTGGCCTCGACCACGGACCTTCAGCAGGAGAACCGGTAGATTGATCGACCCACCAGCGCCCGTCAGCAATGCCACTATTAGCGAGGCCCATCCTAATGAGCTGGCCTCTGGGAGGTTCGATTTGTCGGCAATACCCGGGAGCACTTGGGAACGTTCCAAAGATGCCGTCGGTAGCATGCTTGGGCTTGCGGGTCCGAATCGATATCGACGATTGCCAAGCGCTTCGTTGGTGTTTCAAGATGTCGAAGACCGCGCTGAACGTGGCGACTTCCGTCTCACCACAAGTCCAGACCCTTTGATTTCGGCAGAAGAAGTTCGCGCATATGGTCTACATCGCCCACTCTCATATGCTCGAGGAGACAGTGCAAGTCTGACCCGACATCTGACCCTCAATCGCATTGAATATGTTGACTGGGGCGATACGTTCCAGGTGGCAACTCGCAAACTTATGCCATCTTCTCTCGCAGGATCCAGCCAGGAGAGCTATTTCAGTATTGCAAGGGAGTCACAGGTAGCCAGCGAGACAAGCCTCGAAGGGTTGACGAGAGACGAGAAAGAATTGCGTACGAACGCAGACAACGCTCCTCCGATTTACGGTGAAGCTGTCTTCAGCAATACTGACGGAGTGGAAGTGGACGTAGTCGAGCTCGCATCGTCACCCGAAGAGTCGCCTCCCTGGATCCCCAGAGACGGCGCTCAAAGCTTATTCCCAAGCTCACTGACTATTTTGCCCAGCGACGACGGCTCCTTTCAAGAGCCACTGCCACTGCGCCTCAACAATCGCAACGGACGTATCCGAGGGAATGGTAGTATCTCAGAACAGCCCAACACGAACTTCCAGCATGCTCCACAGCCACCAGAGGCTGCTCCGCCTAAAAACGTGAGGACATTGGACGATCCCGAGGACGATAAATTTATCTCCACACTATGTGGCACACATTCTCTGACGGCCGCCGAACCTTCACTCCCAGAGATAGACCGGCAGAGAAGCACCCTCAACGACAGCGACCGATCTGTCCGTAGATCGAGCTATGGAGAGGTCGTGCCCTTACCCACTCCTCCGCCATCTACTCCCGAAAGAACGACTACTCCCGGGGAAAGGACTACCCCCGAAGAGGCAACATCGAGCCGAAGCCAGCGCAAGATCGCATCTTACACCCAGCTGATGACATACAATCCAATGCCAGCTTTGACCAGATCAATAGAAGCTGCGAGGAAACATGAAGCAGAGCGTAAATTCCAACGTTGTCGCCCCTGCCGCAAATGTTTCTTAGAGATCTGCCGTGATCCAAATATCAACAAAAAAGAAATAATTGGCAAGCGTCAAAATGAGTATCCGTCTGATCGAGAGCCGACAAGGTTTCCACCTACTCCAATCAAGGAACTCTTCGGGCCAACCGGTCCACTGGTGAGAGGTCGTGACAACGTTAGGGCAGCTATGGCCGAGCGAGCGAAGATCACCAGAATGCCACGACAGTCGAATGGCCTAGATCGCCATGATGCTGTTCCACCCCCTACGCCCCCGGCATGGATGCGCAACAATATCGACGACAGCGTAAAATGGCCGACCCAGAAGAGCATGGTCGAGAGAATTGCCAATGTCCTTTTTCCGTCACCGCCGCCGCCGCCAAGGGCCATCCCTGCACGCCGAAACACAATGATCTCATTTGATGAATTATTGTCTGAAGTGCGAGCCCCAATTCTGGCGAAACAACGGCGAGGTACTTGGGCTGGTATCCTTCAGCAACAGGTTGACAGACGGTTTTCCTGGAACCCGGTTGATCTCTAGCGACGACGCCCTAGTGTTCCCGCCACGACACCAAGCCCAAGCGTTGCTGCATCAACTCCGAAGGCAAGCTCTTCTCGGCAACCAGAGAAGTCTCCTTATAGAGTTTACAGCGGTGGCAGCGAGGAAGGCATTTACACGCATTCGGTGCGGTCGGGCGACATTGAAAAACTCGTCATCAGCACCGGACCACCGCCGAACGAGGCCGCGACAACGCCACCTCAGATTACTACTAGCAATCCGTTTACGGACACTCCGTCGTCGACCGGTTCTGTACGCCGGTCTATGACCTCGCTTATGCGAACACCGAGCGGCGTCATTCCCTTGGGTGCAAACGGTACAAATCTGCAAATCTCGACGAGCGACGCCGAGGCACTATATAGAGAAGCACAACGTCGGCACTCCAGTCTCATCAGCCCGACTGACGTTGTCGGCTCTGAAACAGCTGGCGTTGTGGGCTCTGGGACTGACGTTGTCGATTTTGGATTGCCGCTCAATCAGGAGAGTCGATGCGAAGTCCAGCGTGACCAGGAGCTCGAGAGGCGACGGCAAGGAACCCGTTCAACGACTTCAACCCCAGAAATGCATGGCTCACTAACATCTATTGTCGTCGAGCCACTGGTTGACCGAGGAAGACAGCCTTCTGCCATCAGTCCAATGGATACAGGTGGGAACGAAAATCAGCGTCCTGACTTCAATGACGAACAGCCATCACCGTCGGTGCGTTCTGCGCAGGCAGTACAGGCGCAGCGCATTCAACAACAACAGCGTTCGAAATCAAGGACGCCTTTGGGTCTGCCGCCCGCGGAGACGAGTCAGCCAGGAAGCCCGAGAGCGAGACGTGCGAAAGGGAAGGGGAGACATGAAGACGTTGGGTTTTATGAGCGCAATAGAGCCAACTGGATCGGTGACGAAGAGGATGGACAGTGAATGGGCTTGAGTTCTATCATTTACAAATGCAGTCGCTATGCATTCTTTCTGCTGTCCCTGGATAACTTTTAGGCACATCATTCACCAGACCTTTACACAAGAAGAAGTTCAGAACGCTTCTACACGCCAGATCGACCAAGGCAGCAAGACTAAGCGCTCTCTCCGCATCCTCCGCGTTCCCAGTCTGGGGAAGACGCGGAGGTGGAGATCTCCCCCAGCTTTTCACGCGGAATCCTCGTGCCATTTAGCCGGCTGCCACGCCTCCAGGAGGACGATCTTGGACTGATTTTGTCGTAGTCTTTACCGCTATATTGGGTGGCTAGGTTTGGAGGAACAGGTAGGTGGGTTTTTTTCTTCTCTTCTTCTTGATCTTCGGCCTCATCTGGAATTGAAGGAGGACTTGCTAGGGAGCAGACACGACGATGATCAAACTCAACCTCTTCGGACGGGGATGGAGACTCCAGGCTGCGATTACGATTGGGTGTCAGTTGGCTTTTGTTTTGTTCGGTGAGTCCAACCTCCTACCTGATCACGAGCAGGATGCTGATTTTGGGGGGAATAAAGGATATGATCAAGGTACGTCTGAGGATTGAGCGGATTTCTGATGCGCCCCTAACAATTACAAGGCGTCTTCTCTGGCATCGTCGGCAACGAAGACTGGCTCAATGTCTTCGGTCACCCGGGCAGCGCGCTCGAAGGCATTATCGTCTCGATCTATAACCTTGGGGCTTTCAGTGGATGTATCTTGACCTTCATATGGGGCGAGAGGTTTGGGAGACGCTTGTGTATGTGGGTTGCTATGGGGTGGATCGTGAGTTACCAACCCTCCAGATTTACGCTGGGCTGACTGGGGAGGTAGATCGTCGGCGCCGTCCTGCAGACCAGCTCCTACTCCGTCGCCCAAATCCTCGTTGCGCGGTATATCACGGGCATAGGCACTGGCATCGAAACTTCTACAGTGCCTATGTATCAGAGTGAACTCTGCGATGCGGACAAACGCGGGCGTCTCGTTTCCTCCGAACCACTCTTCGTCGGCGTCGGAATCGTGATTTCCTATTTCTTCGACTATGGGATGTCGTATGTCGGTGGCCCTATTGCTTGGAGGCTACCGATTTCTTGTCAGTGTGTGTTTGCTTTTGTGGTTATTGGGCTGGTTTTTGGACTGCCGGAGAGTCCGCGCTGGCTCTATGCGAGAGGACGCAATGAAGAGGCGCTGCAGGTTATGTGTGATGTGTGGGACAGTCCACCGGATGGAGAGAAAGTTGTCAAGATGCAGAGTGATATCCTTGGGGCGCTGGAGTTGGAGAGGAAGCATGGGGAGTATAAGTGGAGGGAGGTGTTGAAGAGGGATGAGGTGCAGACGGGAAGGAGAGTTCTGTTGGCGTATGGGGTGAGTTTTTCGTAACTAGGAGTGTTCCTGGTGGCTCAGATCTTCGGGTAATGATGCTAACCACGTACGAAAGATGCAATTCATGAACCAGATGGGAGGGATTAATTTGGTGGTGTAAGTCTCCCTCTCCCAACCCTTTCACATATCTAAGTGACAGCACGCAGATACTTCGTCCCCTCGGCCCTCCAGTACAACATCGGCCTCTCGCACAACCTCGCCCTGCTCATCGGCGGCGCAGTGCAAACCATGTTCTTCTTCGGCTCCCTCGTCCCGACCTTCTTCCTGGACCGCCTTGGACGTCGACGTCCGATGATGTGGGGATCCTTGGGTCTGGCTATCTCCATGATGATGCTTTCCGTTCTGCTCAGCTTCTCGCGGCCACAGTTTTCTGAGACGGTGAAGACGAAGACGGCGGAGGCGAGTATTGCGTTCTTTTTTACTTATATGCTTATCTTCGGAGCTACGGCGAATTGTATACCTTGGGTTTACGTCCCGGAGATTCTGCCGCTTCATGCAAGGGCGAAGGGAACTGCAATCGGAATTTCTTCGAATTGGCTTTGGGTGAGTGGCATCGGAAGGAATTCGGCTCGCCGGTATACTTACATCTCGACAGAATTTCGTAGTGGTTATGATCACTCCAACGCTGATCAACAACGTGAGATTTCCTCAACACTTTTGAGCAATTGTGTCGACGCTGACCAGCTCCCAGCTCCAATGGAAAGGCTACCTTATCTTCATGGCCTTGAACTTCTCCTTCATACCGCTGGTATACTTGTAAGCTCTCGGCATCACGACACACTTCTCCTACTGACCACTGCATAGCTGCTACCCAGAAACATCCAACCTCACATTGGAAGAGATCGACTTCTTGTTCACGAAAGACGGCAACACAGGCCTGAGGAAATTCACGCGACGCTCGCAACCAGTGCAAGAGAGCCTGAAGCCAATTGGAGAGATCGAGAAGGATGCTGGATTCAGGAATCGGATAGAGCATGTCGAAACGCCATAGATGAGCGACTGGGGCATTTCACTGGCTTTTGGAGCAGGCAGCAAGAATTGAGATCCTTCAGACATCCTTCTGAGGATGGACCAGAACATTGATCCTTTTCAGATTCGATGCATGCCAAGAAGCAAGGGAAAAAGGCCGTTGCTCTTCGAAACTCTGGGGCTCTTATTGAAATTGGAAGGGAAAGCGAGAGGTTCTTATATCATTCCGTCCAAAAAGAGCTCTGACCGCGAAGATCGACACGGGACTGCGAAGTTCACGGCCGAGGCATACGGACGTAGGCGGAGTGAATCCTACAAGCCATTGACTTCAGCCAGCTGTGACGCAGCCAGGCATCCATTTAACAGAGCTTGACAGGCAACGATATAACCATATTAATCAGTACCAGACTTGCAAATTCTCGTCTCAACACCAGAACTACTGAAGGCAGCCAGAATATCTTCTCAACAAATCATCTCTACCTCGGCATTCAATCGCCACGACTCTCTCGAAGGCAGCAACATAAAAACGAAGCGTTAAAGATGTGCCGCCGCCGTCAACAACGTGTGCTCGAACAGCAAAGACAACAAGCCGCACCAAAACCAACTGCACGTCGAGAGTCTCACAGTTCAAACGCAAGCCTGGCTTCCTCTGCAATCAACGCGGCTCTTCGTTTCCCGTCTCCAACCCGAGACATCACACCCAACGTCGAAGTCCTCAAGCGAGCCGGCATCGCACCTCCAAGCTACGACAGCGTCATGACGGAAGACAAACCCGCGCAGCCGTCGTCGTCCAAACCAAACGACCGCGAGATCGACGCTTTCCCAGACAACGCCACCGTCTTCTCCGAGGACCCAGTCATGTACACGCCTCCCACCACCCGCGCTCCAACCGTCATCTTCGACCATGAGCATGAACGTGACGAGGACTCGGATGTTGACTCGGTGATTGAGGAGTTCCGGAGGTGGGAGAGTCGGCAGAGCTTCTCTAGTGCTGCTAGCTCGAGAAGGGAGGAGAAGTGGGCCGAGTATGCGAGACGCAAGCAGGTGAAAAGGGAGGAGAAGGACTTGCGTAAAGCGCAGAAGGCTGCGAGGAAGGCGGAGAAGTGGGCTGAGAGGGCGATTAGAAGGGGCCATGTGTTTGAGCCGAATTGGTTGAGTGAGAAGACAAGTGTTGGTGTGGTTGCTTGAGTGGTTGCTTTTGTTGCATTGGGCGTTGATATGGTTTGATGGAGCCTCTTTGTACGAATATATTAACGGTCGACATCTATCCAAAACTCGATATTTCCTCTCAATGTCCTCGTACTCAGACGTTGGCAATGCTCATATGATCGGAATAAGCTGTTCCAAAGGATCCGACCAGGCCTCATTACGTCCATAATATCGGCGAACGGGATTCGGATTGAAATTCACCAGCCCAATAATGTCCACAATGACCAAGCCTATAGCATCAACCACAATCCATATGCAAGCCCCGCCCAGCAAGCAAAGCCCTATAGGAAGTAATTTCATCCCCAGCTTCGACTCGATTTCCTTCCGAAACAGAATGACCATGAGCACTAAGACTCCGTAGAGAACCCATTCCAGTGGTGTGTCGGGAGCAATAGCCCAGATCGACGTTGCGTATTTCTGGATTTCGTCACCGTTACGAGTGAAATGCGCGGCCGCTTCCTGGATGAGACCGGCGATGATAAGTTCGATCAGGAGACGTCTTGTCTCTGGCCATTTCGGTAGGGTGAGGTGCCCATGGATCTCCGGTTCGAAAGTCCACTTATTACCCAGCACGAGCAGAAGCAGAGATAGAATGCTCGAAATGACCGAACCACAAGCCATATAGAAGTTCCGTGAGTCGAGGTTCATCAAGGCATCCATTTGAACACGTCGAGCCCAGAGCGCAATCGTGCCGGCTCCTTGCGCCATCACCGTCACCACAGCAGCAACTCGGCCGATTCGCTTCCAAGTCCAACGCGGCTTCTCATGCCGAGCGATTTCGAAATCTCCCAGCTGCAACAACCTCGTACTCTCCGAATTCCCAGAATCATTATCGTGTTCCCTTTTCGTAGCGCGAACACCTATTATCCCGTGCAGAAAGAACTCCAGCGCTGGTAGGCTCGTCTCGTCCGGGTTTTGCAGGAATCTCAACAGGACGTGTAGAGCGTCGATGAGCACGGGAGCCAAAGCGATGGTCGGAAAGAAAAGAAAGATGACGACACGGAAGATGTGTGCATTGTGTTTGGTCGGTATGCGCAGGACGCTGCCGAGATGGCCGAAGTTGATGAGAGCGAAAATGTGCACTAAGAGTGTTTTGATGAGGATGGAGGTGAGGTTGCGGGTATTCGACATGTCTTCGGAGGGCTCTACTTCTTGCTCACGGAATCGATCCATGCAGGAAATTCGATCAGGATTGTTGAGGAGTAGTTCTTTCGATCAGATTGTTGAGAGAGAAGTTGAAGAGAGGTAGGACGTTGAAATATTTGGATGGACGAGCTGAAAAGGTGTGGCGCAGCCGCAGCACGCTTCGCGCCCAGGATCCGTCGCCGTCGATCCTTCGTCCCGGATTGACCACGGCGTTGTGTCTAGGCGCCAGAATTAGCCGACAATGATGAAATGCGAGCGTAAAAGACGGCTGTGCACAGTTCGCTAGACGAGTATTCTTCATCAGTTCGCGTCAATTTCATGGTATTGGGCTGGAACATCCTTTCCAGAAAGCCGAGCCTCCATGTTACACAACTTCCTTCTCTGTTGAATCCATGCTGAACTTGTCTTCCGTAGTCTCAGCAACGCGAACAACATTTTTATGATCAGTCGGAGTAGCAGAGCTGTCCATACCGAAGCTTTTGCTGCATCTTTCTCCACATCGCGTGCATTTCGACATCGACAACTCGCTACGAAGCGGTTTGGTGGTCGAGAGCTGGCGATTCAACTCGCAAGTAAAGACATGGTCCGGAACATAGTCGTCGGCCTCGTCAGAGGACGCGTGCTCTTGGCCATGAGCACGATGTTTGCAGTGCCTGGGTTGACGCATTCCAAAGCTAGCACTGGTGGTAGGGCTGGTAATACGACGATGGGATCTGGTGAAAAGTGGTTTGATCGCTGCAAATTTCGGTCAGTTCAAGGAGATTGCTCTCGGCCAGTACTGACTTACCAGCAATTGAAGCGCAGCAAATAGCAATGTAAAGCTCGACGAATGACCATATGTTAATCGGAGCAGCGTTCCGTATCCTGTCGTCCGAAAGTGTGTATAGTCGAATTGAGTAGAGCCGAATGCAGCTCGCAAGAGTTGATATGCCGCCGGCCAGGAAGGCACACGTTACGGCTACCTTCTGACCACGGGAGAGCTGGGCCTTCCAGATTGTCGACAAGGGGAGCGCCATCATGATGAGGTCAGTCACAACGGTGAACCCGTTTGAGCTGTAAAGAAATGCCGTAATGTTGATGCAGTGCCCGGTGATCCGACGGTCGAAATAACGTTGTAGGGGAATACACTGTACCGCAGTCGCAACGATACTGGCAACGAACTGCAGAACCAGAGCAGCAGTGACGATCTGACTTCCTCTGTAAAGAACGTTCCTCAATTCGGAAGCTGAGAATTTTATCAGCTTGACAATTCAACGGATCTCTTCTTGGCAGCTCACCCAGTCTGAAGTAGACCAGCAAGACAGAGAGCTTGGTAAAGAACAGGGCGATGAAGTAGGTAGCTTGGACTGCATAGAGTGCCTGAAAGGTATGTCAACGAACGTCAACCATAGCCCGACAAGGATGCTATGCTTACCTGGAAACAAGCTGTGGTCCAAGAGAGAGGCAATTGTTCTGTTGGAAGGCCGACGCCCCATCGAACTGAATCAAAGGATGCTGCTGCAAATCCAAGCGAGGCAAAGTATGCCGTCCAGATGGCATAGTCATCGTACCCAGTCGTACGTTTTCTCAACAGGGAGCTCAGAACCCGTAGGACCATGGTACTGGTCCCAATCAGTGTGAAAACCACACCTGAGCACGGACTCATCAGCAACATATCTTGAAATCGGAAGCAAGAACTTACCAACTGCGACAAGTGAAGTCCGAGATGGATTCATTGTTTCAATGGGAGCGATGCCTGATTTTCTCCGTGTGAGTGTGTTCAACAGGCTTGAGGTCGACCTATCCGGCAGAACAATGGTTGAAGCGAGGGAGTCGCCTCATGGGAGCATCTAAATATCACAGCAGAGTATCGGGATCCTTGGCCTTCGAGCTGTACCGGTATGTAATGCAGTGGTACTTCTGGAACCGAAAGTATGAAGCGCAAGTCGGCCAGTAGGCCGAGGCCAACGTGTGCGGCACGAGAAAAGACTTTTGTACGAGGCATGCTCACAATTATCCGTTGAAATCCAGCTGTGAGTTGTCTGTCTCGCGATGGATCGGCATGCGTTGTGGATCTTTTTAAGGCACAGTATGCGTTTCGGTGCCGAGTTGGACATGGGGCTTGTGCATGTACAAGCTTGGCAGTCCACTGAGCGCACGACTAGCTGCAGAATCGCGGCGGCTATGCAGTATGAATGCACAATTAACCCTTTGATGCCTTTTCCGACACAGAAGTGTCCTTTATTGCATCAAAATGCCTGCGCTCGAGAGGTTCTTCAGCGCCAGCTGATCGCCAATGCGATTTCATGAAGTCTCAGAGATCCAGGATACCATCCAATGCTGCACTTCCGGGAAGATGGATCGTAAAGACATCATGTGCATCGTTTGATGTTATTCTTCGACATGTCCTAGTCTCAAAGGATTCCAGGGTGATGCATACCATTGCAGTAGTAGATACCCGCTTCGAATATCAGATTACGAAATCTTCACTTAAGGTCGAGCCGGGACCGAAATGGCACTTGAACAGCTTGTCAACGATCGAAATAATTAAGCAGCGGCATCAGTGCCTGTAGCATGCGTTGTATCCGCATCATTCAGTTTTGGTCTGGGTCCGGTATGCTAAACGCATTCCATCCTGAAGGAGTCGTGATCCTGGCGGGGAGCACATCATTCTGATCAATGCGCACAAACTCTGGGGAGCAGGCTCTATCGAGTCTTGCTGTTGACTGCGAGACTGTATGTTGCGACGAGTATGCATCTTGCTGTGCCAGATATGATATCAACAAGGGCGGCGCTCTGCCTCTGCGTGAAAGCGAGATTAAATATTCTTTGCCAGGGGTGGACAGGACCCAACAAGACGTTCATAGTGGTAATTTCGCCGTCGGTTTTTGTGCTGATGTGGATCTGAAGGCTTTTCAGTGGATCGAGACGGTGAGTATTAAGTCGCCTTCGTGAGGGGCGTCGGGGCCCACGGGTATGGTCCGGGGAAGCTCCATACTGCAAGGGTAGATGCCTCACTGCTTTCTAGTGCGAGAGACGGTGAAGGCATCCCGTGGCAGTGATGGAAGGGATGGCGAGGTGAAGTTTAAGTTGACATTGTGTTTCGAAGGAGGGAAGGAGGGTGTGGGAATCAAGGGAAGGAGAAAGGAGGCTGGCGGAACCGTGCTAGCGACGCTAAGGACGGTTAATCCTTCAACCGAAACTATCTCGACTTCAATTTTCATCCGATCGAAAGACAACCTAAAGCCATCAACTTGCGGACCATCACCAGCCTGGGATGTCGAAACGCGAGCGACCTGTCGACGAGGACGAGCGGCCGCCAAAGAGACTGCGCCAGGAATTCCAGCCGCCAAAGGTCGAAGAGATCCATTTCGCCCGCCAGTTGCAAGACCTGCTTCTCTTCCGTCAGGATGGCGTGCAGCACATGCGGAACGGGATCGCCTCCTTCAAGACGTTTCTGGAGAGTATCTTGTACCACAAAGAAGAAGATAATCGCGCGCGACAGGTGTCCATTCTGAGAGAATACCTCGACACCCAAAAGCCGGCAGAGGGAACGGACCTGGAGCGGCCATTTTTGTCGCAAATTTGGCAAGCTTGGTCTTTCGCCAATCAGAACAACAATGACCACGTAGCATCCTCGGTGGCGGCTATACTGGCCCTCTTGCTGAAGACTCTGTCCGGCATTCTGGATCTGCGCCAACACGGAATCCTACTCTGCCGTACCGTATTGCAACACCAGCACTTGCGACTCGTGAAGCGATGCCTGGATGCACCAAAGCACAAGGACTTTGTCATCTCGCCCTCTCTCAGACTTTTGACTGAGGTCGCGAGCTTTGATGGCGGTGTTCTTGCACGAGAGGTGTACAAGCGGAGAGAGCAGACTTTCGATTTTAGCACGTTAAGGCGGTGCCTGGGCCTATTCAAGACAGAGTAAGGTTTTGCGGGATGTTCTGTCAAGTACGCAACTGATGAAAGCGAGTAGTATCTCTGAAGAGGAGGCGAAGCGTAAACCCGCCATACGCACACTCGCGTTACGATACGTCTTGTCGCTGCTGAAGTATCTGCACGAAGGCGGCAAAGCTGATGTTCTCAAAAACCGCCCATTATGCCATGCGCTCTTCTCTGGAATCCATCACGACCCTTCCGAGCTTGTTCTTGATTTGTTGAACACCACCGAGCAAAGTGCTCTCAAGGACTCGGAGCTGCCACGGTCCGCTAAAGCAGCACTGCTGACTACGCAAAATTTAGAGCGGGTGACAGAGATTGCCACGCGTGGTGATGGAGAGCATCTCGCTGCTCAAAGAGCCTTCAACTGGCTGGTGACTATCTGTACAACACCTGACTATGGTATTCTGAGACAGAGTGGATGGTACCCTCCTGGCACTGCCAAGACAAATGAGCCTTTCAACGAACAAGCTATCAACCTCGGACTTGACAGCCTTGAGTTCTATGACCGTGGTGAGCCGCCTAATGTGCGCAATCCGGTTCTCCTCGCCTGGATGCGAACCCTGCGTGCGCATGCCAATGAGCGTGAACGGGATCTGCTTATCGCATGTTTCACTTCTGCACCGGAATTGGTGGCCGCCTACTTCATTGAAGCAAAGCTACAGATGGAACCAAAGCTGTCGAATACTTGGATCGGATACGCATCACTGATCTTCGAGCTGATCAATATACCAATACCAGTCAGCCTCGTTGGTGATGACGAGACCCCGTCGTTGCCCCCTCAGACGTTGATTATGATCGAGAGCATTCTTCCCCGACCACTATCACAAGCAATTCTCACTCGCTGCCTCAACCAACCCAGCGACCTCATAGCATTCTTCGCAATTCGAATACTGGTCTTGGCATTTAGGAAACTGCGCAGCGTCCTCGACTGCTTACAGGCCCGGTCAATTCCGGATACGTCTAGTCTCTGGGAAGAAGCGAGGGAACGTTTGATACAGCGATTTATGGAACGCTGTCCCCCGATAAAGGATGTCATTGCGCTCTTCCGCAAGATACCAGATGATGCCGAATATGCGTTGCAGCGTGAGGCCATCACTCGACTGTTGCGTCTGTACCACGAAGTCACTCCTTTGCAAGCGCTGGAAGAGCCTTTTGATATCTCCGTCTCCCTCACTGCAGCATTGATCCGCCAAGAGAACGCCACCGATGATACCGAACAAGAAATCCGAGGACTCTGGTCGCTTCAGCTTGAGCATCTTCTGGTGGTCGCGCAATCGAGCATTGGCATGAAGTGGTTTACCAAACAGGGAGGCCTGGAGTATACTCCAATCACCACGCTTCTTCGTCTTCACCAGAAAGACGTTTCAAATCGCCAGGTGCGGTCGTTACTGGAGCACGTACTCACTGAGCATGGCATCTTGAATCCAGCTGGCACGGCATCCAACGAAGCGCCATCAACTGCACTTGTTGCAAGTGTGTTGCACCTCAATGGAAAAAGCTTGGCCTGGGAACTCATTGATGACTGCATTGCACGAGGAAGCCGAAAGCCGATAAAGTACGTCGATGACCTGGATGCTATTGCGGCACAGTGCCAAGAAAATGATGTCTCTAATCCAAGTATATTGGCTGCTGTGCTCCTTGAGCAAGCACCATTCGTTGCGACTGCAATAGCCGACGTAGATCTGGAAAAAGAGAAGGCAATTTGGATAGACCGGTTCTTGGGCATGCTCAAGAATACATCGGATGATAGTGCTGTCCTGCACCGCCTTGTCAAAGCCGTATCAAAAGTTCCAGGTTGGAAGACAACCAAAATCAAAAGCGCAGACGTCGCCGAGGCTCTGAAGAAAGCAGAGCAACCAGGACTGGCCCAAGAATTACCAGAGTTAGACACGAAGAAGACTGCCGAGGACGCGGCCGATCGGAATCCTTTTCCTTTCACGAATCCCCCTGTGGAGCCAACAAGTCACCCCGAATTGACGCGCTGGCATCAGAAAGACTTTGACCTCGCAACCGAGGACGGAGACGTAGACGCGCTGCTCATGTGCTTATGCTCTGCACAAGACGACATCAGAAAGCAAGGCTGGACACAGCTCAAGAAACTCCACCTCACCCTCCGCTCGGCGGCCTCAACAGAGAACGCACAGCAGATATCCCTCCTAATCGGCGAAATAATCGAGACCTTCGAACAACAATACCTCGAGAATAGCCTGGCTCTCCCATACATCGCCGGCTCCTTCGCCGTCCGCGCTCTCCAAGTCCTAACCCAGCCCCATCACTTCATCTACCCTAAACTCAACCGCTTCCTCATCCGCGGCCCCGAATGGCGCGTAAGCAAACTTCCCACCTACTGGCTCTCAACCACCCTCCTATCCCTCCCCGAAGATGATGACGCATACTGGCGCGAAGTAACCTGGGTGTTTGAGTGGCTCGTTGACGGACTCAGGACGGCTGAAGACCTCAATATCCTTCGTCGTGGGGATGTTTTTGAGAAAGTTATGGCTTTGTGGCATTCGCCTGGAGCGGAGAGCCATAAGGGGATAAGGGAGAAGATGTTGGAGGTGCTGTGGAGGGCGAGTTGGGTTGAAGGGGGGAGTAGTACGCTTGTGACGAGGACGGGTGTTCTTAGCTGGTTGGAGCTCATCTCGGGTCCGGAGGCTGATGTACCTGCAGCTCTGAGGCGGAGGATTTCGGAGACGTGCGATGGGGATCGGATTCAAGCTTGGAGCGGAGGCAAGTTGAAGACTGGTTGATGCGCTACAGATACCTGACACTTGTCATGTAGGACTCCTCGAGCGATGGCCAGTTTCACTTTGCCTCTTTCGTTCGAGTGTAGACATACAGCTTCTTACACTTCACTACTGTTGCTTCCCTTTTCTCTACCCGGTAGTAGATACGAATATATCCATCTCCTCGTGCACATCCATAACGAACCCGCCCTCTCAGCAAAAGCCTTTCAATACAGGACAAAACAGATAAACGACAGAGAGCCCACATTCCCTATGCTACCCATTCCCATGGCTTCCCACGCTAAATACGCTCGACAAAAACCACTACTCGTACCTTGAAGGGTGCTTCGACTGCTCCCCCAACGCCTCCGCCCTGAAAGCCATCGCATCCATGACGACCTGCTCATCATCCGTGCTCTGCCCCTCACTGCCCTCGCCCCTCACCTCCTGACTCTTGACCCACAGCCTCACACGCTCATAATTCGCAAACCAAGTCTGTTGCGGAAGAAAACGAAGTTGGTACTCCAAACACATGGGAGAATCGTGCGGAGGCAATCTATAACATTGACCAGTGCCATCTCCATCTCCATCGAATTGCGACACACTGCCCATTCCGAGGTGTTGGCGTTGTCGTGCGTTGTAAGGCCGGAAGAGCCCGCTCTCATCTATCCATCCGTACTTTGAGAACTGAAGGCTTGAATTTGGCTTTGGCTTCCACAGTAAACCTCCCTGCACCGGTATCTGCTGCAGCCCATCCCGTGCCTCCAGCTCCTAGCGCCTATGTCCGCCATTCATATCCACAAATCCATTGTTCATTCGCATTGGTAGGCCCGGTGGCATTCCCTCCGGACGCATCTGCTGCATCGCGAAGCCAGGCGGTACAGCGCCCGGTGGGAAGAAACCCGGGGGTGCGTTGTTGCCAGGTGGGCTTTGCATATTGCCCCAATTCTGGCTGGGCGGGGGCGGACCCTCACGCTGCTGAGGTCCTTGGAAGATGTTCATGCTGTGAAAGCCTGGTGGATGGCGCGGCATGTGCGGGTTGAAGCCCGGAGGAGGAGCTTGGCCGCCGCTAGGAGAGGTGAGTTGGTGGAACTCGGGTTGGTACTGCTGTGGAGGAATCTGCATCTGCGGAAGACTCGGGTGTCCGCTCATCCTACGATTCGGTAGCATTTGTTGCTGCTGTGGTGGCGCCTGGGCCGGGCCGTTTTCAAATTGACGGCGCAAGGCTTGCTGTTGTTGCTGTTGCAAAAAGATAGACTGTTCGTCGTAGAATCCCGGCGGTGGCGGTGCACGTTGCGAGGTGCGTCTATCCTGCAGATTAGAAATGCCTTGTGGAGCTTGGTCCTGATGTTGTTCCTGACGAGGGAAGTTTCTCAGGAGTTGCTCTTCAAATGCGCCTGGACCGCCCTGAGGGAGTCGCGGCTTCGGTGCGTGAGGCTCAGCAGGAATGTTTGATCGCTGCTGACTCTCGAGCCAGTGCTGCAGTTGCGCTTGGTCCATACCAGGGTTGCCAGGAGCTGCCGCCTGCGATGGAGGGCGCGAGTCCTTCTTGAGCAGGTTGAGCAACTGCTGGCTTTCATTACTAGTTGGCGGTGGCCGCTGTCTCTGCTGGGCAAGCAGATGCTGCATATTGATCTCTGGCGATGCTGCTCCGCGTGAAGGTGGGTCAAGCACGAGGTCGTTGACGCGGCCAGATTGAGGACGCGGTTGCTGCTCTCTCATGGCATTGAACGGGATGCCACTGGTGTCAGCCGGTAGCATCGACTCTGTGGCTTGCCTGGATGGCTGCTGCTCGTTAAATTGTCTCTGCACTCCGAACCCGCTTGGTGGCTCATCATGCATTGCACGACTATCGCCGCCAAAGAGGCTGTCCAGTGGTATGCCGCTCTGCTGCGGCGACTGCGGACTCTTTGCTGCAAACGTGTCTGCAAATCGGCTCTTAGGCTTTGACGTGCCATTCGTTCCTGCAGCCTTAAGTGGAGGCGGCGATGCTGGAGTCTGGTCTTGAGGTGGTGTTGGCTGGCCCATTTTCACCGAACCCAGCATCTGCAGCACTCGGTTGAAGCCAGCCTGGTCTTCCGCTGATGCTGTGGCCATGCCGTTTGCTGCTTTCTGGATACTGCTCTCCTCAACGGCGGGCGGAGGTGGTGCAGGTACTGGCTCTTCAGCAGCTGGCTTGAACATTGAAGCAAACCGACTTGTCTTGCCCTTTCCGGGAGCAGCAAATTTCGGAGCAATGGTACTGCCAGGTGTCGCGACATTTGGTGTGGGAGCGGCAGTTCCCCAGCCACCAAAAAGGCCATTCTCGAATCCGTCCAGCTTTAATGGAGCCACCGGTTGCTTCGGCTCGGGCAGTATTGACGCAGCAGCTTGAGGCATGATATCCTCCATCGGCTTCTCTGCCTCTGCCTCCGTTTCTCCCTTGGTCTTCTTGCTCATGCTGTCTTTCCATCGCTGAAAGTCCTCTTGGGTCTTCGCCTCCCCATAGCCGAGCTCCTGGTCTTTCTTGACAACCGGATCGTCCATCCATTCGGGTTCTCGCTCGTTGTGATGTCCGCGGTGATCGCCATCTCGATCACGTCTCTGCTGTTCTCGCTCACGCCAGCCACCGGTAGTACGGTCACCATTGCGCCGCTCATCTCTGTTGCCGCCCCATCTGGGATCATGCCGCTCTCCATAGCCGTTGCGACGCTCGCCGTCCTCCTTGTCATGTCTGCCAAAACGATCTTCTCGGTCTTTCTGACCCTCACGACGCTCGCGCGCACTTGTCCAGCTGTCACGATTGTCTCGGCCGTCCTTCTCGCTGTTCTGACTTCTGCGATTCATTTGGCGATCTGAGAAGAAACGACTGCGCGCATTGTCGGCTTCATCGCCAGGTGTGGCATCGCTGGTAGATTGGAAGTCGGACAGTTTCGACACATTGCGGCTCGAAGGGAACATAGTCCGCGGCGGACCAAGCGAGATATCATCTGCGCGATCACATGAGCTTCCCTTCAAATCTCTCATAACGCATATATACTCACCACCATCTTTGCCCCTCATAGTCGTACTACGACTTCCCAGTGTCGGTCGTCCAGTCGAGAAAGCTCCCATGGGACTGCTCCCCTCCGTAGTCCCTGCGACCGCAACCCCCAATCCAGGCCGCTGCTGTTTCTGTCTGCCATCTTTCTGCTGGTTGTTGGGATCGCGCCCACCGTTCTGCTGCGCATCACTATGATGAATCCTTAGCTTTTCGCGCGTCCCGTCTGCAGTCTCCAGATACACGTACTCTATCCACTGCTCAATGGCCGGCAGATGGTCAGGTTTCACCACCAGCGGCGATGAGCGCAGCGCAAGGAGCTGCTCCCTCGTGTACTGGCGGATCGCCATCAGCGCGTGTTGTCGTCGATCAGATGTAGCTTATGATGCTGTTTGTGTATGGATTGGTGGATTTGCAATGGTGCGTGCTGCTGCGTACGAACGAGGCGAGGTCGAGGGGTAGAGGCCCAATGTGCTGGCGGAAGCGGTGTACGCAGTTCTGGCGGTAGTATAGCCCTCTTCTAACCCTTTCTCGACCTTGACGCAGTTGGTGGCAGCGAGTAGACACGGACTGAGCGATACCGTGGTCGTCGACAGGAATCCCGCGGCGGAAACACTGAGACAGGGCGGTGGTTGGCCAAGCGCAGGCGGATGGGACCGACGTGCAGTAGATTGGGTGTTTGGGGGCTTGTGCTCTCGTGATTGCGATGCAGGTGAGTGTTCTTTCGTCGATGCGAGAGTGTTTCTAGTGTTGTGTTTTCGCGAGGGTGGGTGATGTTGGTGATTGCGATGACGCCGTCGCTGGGTGAAGACGGCGGCTTGGTGGTGTGGAGATGAACTTCGAAATGGACCCTGGCCCTGACCAACAACGGATGCGCGAGATATGAATTCGATTATGCTGCGATTGATGAGGTTTAGTCTCATCAAGAGTTCTCCACTGGTCTGCTGATATTGTGCAGTTAGTTCCTTCTCTTTAGCGCAAGAGCATGCGATGTTCAATGGAGGGAGGCACGAGGGCGATGGCATATCAGCTCAGCCTTTCTGACCTTTTCCTCTACCGCACGATATGAGACCTCTCTTCTCACCCCTCGAGTCCCGATCCTACAAGGAACCTCCTATGGCTGATACTATTCGGAGTCAGAGTAGCGATTGATCTCCTTCGGGACTGACACAAGCCCCTGAAGGCAAGAAACTGTATCCGCACAGGCCGCTAGGAAAAGAAGGAATTTGCTTCCTCACGTTCGACTCTGATTTACCATGTGGTAACCTGAAGTGTACCCTGAAGCAATATGACACGTATTTCGAAGACATAATCCGACCGCCTTACACTGCAATGTCATGCGTGTGGGGAGATCCAAACATCATACTACCAATCACCCTTGATGGGCATCAATTCAATGTCACAGCGAATATCTCGGTTGCTTTGAACCACATGCAAGGCTATAACAGAGACAATCATGACCTTCTTGCGCCGCCCTTATATTGGGCCGATGCCGTCTGCCTCAATCAGAACGACGTACCCGAACGGAACGAACAGGCCCACCGTATGTGGCGTATCTATTCTGACTCATAAAAAGTCGTCTCCTGACTTGGGGATTCAGGCGCGTATCGATATAAGTCTTGGGCGAAATTCTTTGCAGCGCTGGAATCCGGACAAGACCCAACCCGAAGCTACCAAGACGACTTTGATCGCGGAATTATATTGACCTTCCGGAGAAACGAGTACTTTTAGCGTACATGGATCATCTCTGAAGTCGCGCAAGCTCGTGAATTGATACTCATGAGCGGTGAATTCATGTTGGATGCTCGACATCTGATCAGGAAGCTCCTGTGGATCATTCTGCCACCCTCGCTGGTTAATCGTGTGATGGTACATTTGCGTGATGTTGTATCCACGGAATCAACTTCAGCTGCACCAGAACTAAAAGCCGAATACGAATCGAACAATCTGCTTCTGCTGTATTTCCGCTCAAGATGCCTCGACGTCCGGGACAATGTCTTTGCCATGCAAAGCCATCCACGAATGCGGCAACTAGGAATCCTATCGTCACTCCAACCAGACTACTCACGCGACAAAATCGAACTCGCCTTCGACGTCGCCGAGAAGATAGCGAGTGTGGCCGGAAATTTGAAAGAGGCTCAATCTGTTAACCACGTTTTAGTCAAGTTGCTGAGGTCACCAGAGAAATAGGAACCTTCCTACTGGCAAACATTCAGAGGATCGGTTCTTTCTCGCAACTTCTCCACATGGGTCGCTCCGGACGTTCTTGTGCTACGAAGCGGAACGCGAATATCATGTTCCACTCGCATCGCACGAGCCTTTGTGGAATTTGTGTTTGCAGGACTCCTGTTCGATGACCCCAAAGAGGATACATATTGTTCGGATTCCTCGGATCGGATATTTACCCAGGACTACATACGAGAGGTAAACCTTAGGCCAGAGATGGAGGCACTGCTGAGAGCATGCCCTGCCATTCTTGCAGGGTGGAAGACGAAAGAGAATGAGAACTATCACGAGAAAGAATGTGATGAAGACAAGCATGTGCTAGATACAGAATACGAGTACTTGGAGGGGATAGACGAATTGTTCATATGAAGGCAAGACTAGTCCAACAGCAACAAAGCATTGTCTAGGTAAGGTAAGGACTCGGCTGCAGGTGAAGAGCAATTCGAGTTGTCGACCGCTTGTTGCTTGTGACTCGATCTAAGAGCGTATCTGGGCCTTCGAAGGTAAAGAGCAACCCGAATTGTCGACCACCTGTTACTCGTGCCTCGATGCAAAGGCATGTTCGGGCTCTCGAAGGTAGGAAGATACCCTTTTACCCCGTCTTTTAGCCGTCAAAACAAGTCAAGACTTACATCCCCTGTCACCCTGCAAATGAAAGGTACATCTGCATTTGCATATCGCGATGAAACAGTATCTCCGACACCACCAAACCAACTGTCGTACAATCCACCATCATCTATTCCTCCCACCCAGAGCTTGCGCATAACCTCATAACATAGCATACTCCCTCCTCGCCACATCACCAAGACGACTAGCCAAACGATCTGTTCCGTCATCAGCCACATGAAAAAAGGGTCTTCATATAACTAAGCGAGTACATACGGTAACCACGCGGATTCTGCAGCACCAATATCAGCATCTACCCAAATCAAAACCAAGCAATCGGCGTACTGGATGCTTTCTCATCTTCAAGCTCATCCGTCTCCTTCCAAAATGCCGTCGGTCCCGCTGGCCCGTGCAAATCGAAGTCCTTGTCAAACCAATTGCCGAGGACTCCTCGAGCAGATTTGAGACCGCCGACTTGGATGCCTTCGGAACGCCAACGCTCTTCGCCGTGGAAGATGGAGAAAGTCGTCCAGCGGATTTCGCCTTCGGGGGTTTGGCGCACCGAACCTATACCCGTCAGTCATGCAGTCAGCGCATAGAAGAGATACATACCTCGTATGCGAGAGTTCGCATTCGGATCCCAACTCGCATGTAAACTCCGGCTCGTGCCCCTGAAATGCACAACAGGCAATCGTTCGCCCGCGAAATTAGACCAATCCAGGCCATCATCCTCGTCTTCGCCTTCGTCTCCGCTTCCGGGAGGATCGATACGTGTGACTTGCAGCTTGATGCGAATCAGCCTGATAGCTACGCAAAATGAATATCCGTCAGTACACTGGGTGAACGTACGAATTCGATAAGGTCGATCAAACCTTCTTCTGTGTCAATTGGATCTCGCGGCCGATCGTCTGATATTGGTTCTGAAAAGTTGAAGGCGTATAGATCGTTGTAGTCGAGGAAGCAGACGACTCGCATCCAGCTTCCAGATACGCCGTATGGGTCTTGGGCATCGAGAGATAACGCGAGTTCTCGAATTTGGCTCATTCCTTCGTCTTCGTCTTGCTTGGGGCCTTCGATGCGCGGTGGACTTTGATAGGAATTCGGTGTAGCTCCCATCCAAGTGTCCTTCCATACCAGTGGAAACGTCCCATCGCTGCGAGTATGGAATTTCCGTAGATTAAATCCTAGGACGATCATGATGGCCTCGACCTTTTCCCAGTCTACGCGCTGGCTTCCGTCCGCCATGAAGGGACCCCAGAGCGTATTTTCGGTGTACTCTCGCAGATCATAGACTTTGCTTCGTGCAAAGGTGTGTGTCATCAGCGGACGAGCGTGAGATCGTGTACAGGAGGAAGGCGCCAATGTAATGCTGCCTTGAATGATCGAGAGGTATACGCGACTGGGAACGACATCGATTGGGACGCCAAAGAGGCAATGCAGTTTCGCGCTCAATTGTCGCAACTCCTCTGTCTTCGCAGGTTGCTGACTCTCATTGCCAGCCCGCTCGAATAACGAGCTCGCGCACAGGAACGCATCGATGTTTTCCACGTCGTGGAACTTCTCCGTGAGGAGCGCCACATTCTTACTCTCATCGTAGTCTGTGTTGGCCGTCTCGATGATACCGCATATCTCTTTTCCCACAAACTCCAGATTCTCATCCTTTGTCTCTCTGCTTTCGCTGTCCAACAGCTTCTCAAATTTGATTAACCGATGGAGCGCCTCTTCCCAGTCTGTCTGCTCTCCGCGTTTTGTGGGCGCTTTTGGCTCGTCATATCTAGTGACGTAGAGGTCTTTGTGCAGTAATCGGTTGCCATGGATGTAGCTCTGAAGCGTTCGGCAGCTTCGGGATAGAGCAGACAGGTCTGCAGGCTCGATCTCAATGAAGATGCAGTGAAGCAACTCGTGTGAGAGTTCCAGAAGGGAGGCCATTGGGTTGGTGGGAGGAGCTCCGGGAGCTTCGGCGTCGGCTGCGGCGGATGATGTCTCGTTGTCGATGAAGTCGTCCATGCCAGGCGATAGAGAAGGGAAGATGGGGCGAGGAAGCGCAACTGGGACAGGGGAGAAAGGAACGAGTCGATCAATCACGTTATCTGCTCCAAATGGTAGTAAGTAAGAGGTAACCATATCTCCGAGCGCGAGTGAGTGAGGGGAACGGCAACGGCGATAACGACATCCGACTAAGGGACCTCCTTCCTCGACCTCTTCACGACCTCACCTCCTACAAAATGGAGAATACGCCACTGAGGCATCCAAGCCTCCATGTACGCCACGAGCACTGTCCGAATCTCAAAGTGATGCATATGCATGTAGGGCGGCCTCTCGGCTGGGCGATGCGGCACAGCCTCTTTGCGCCTATTACATGTCGCCTTGCGCGCAACGCTTGGCTTGACAAGTTTCATCGAGCCACTATCCAGCCCAGCTGACAGGAGTGACAGGAAATTAAACCACCACTGACAATATGGAGCGTCCCACAAAGAGGGCACGCCTTGCAGAAAGCCATCATTCTGCCACCGGTTGCGAAGAAGTCGAGGACTATTGTTACGATTCCCACCAGGCGGGCTGCATGCGCATTCTCATACTCTACCTGGCGGACACACAGCAAGCACCATTGCGCAGAACTCTTCACCTAAATATACTTAGTCATCCCACCGAGCAATCCACGGCTTTGAGACGAAGGAATCAAAAAGGAAACAACGATGGCATCGCATCCTTAGAGGAACCGTATGAGGCGATATCCTATGCTTGGGGAAGCACAGAAAAAACCTCGGTCTCTTACCTCGACAGAAAGCAACTTCCCCTCGGCAACAGCCTGGAAACAGCGTTAAGAAAGTTTCGTCACCGGGACAGTTCCCGCCGGCTCTGAGCAGATGCCGTCTGCATCAATCAAAAGGACAACAGAAAAAACAAAGCAAATCGCAATGATGACTTCGATTTACGCATTCTCCATGAGAATCCTTACGTGGCTGGGACAGGATACTGCCGATTAGGCCAGGCGACATGTTATCGATTTCCTAGAATGGGTATATGAAAAACGACAAGTACCCTTCGAGGCTGATCCCTTCGAGCAAATGATGTCACGTTGCCTCAAAACATCTGGTAAGGCAATCTCCAGAGAGTGGTTCAGGAGTTTCTGCTCCGAGGGTTGTTTCTGCCGCCAATGGGTGGTACAGATTTCCGTTGCTAACAATGTCGAACTCTGGTGTGGCAAGTCGAAGATTCAGCTCTTTCCACTGCGCATTGCAATGGGCCACCTACTGAGCGAAGACGCGCCATTCATCGTCACAGATCCGAGCATACGCTTGGTTAATGCGAGATCTATCGTTTTATTGAAGCGAGGAGATGAATCCGTTCCAGAAGCGCTGGGGAGCACTCAGATCTTCCAATGCCGAGACGCTCGAGATCGAATTGCCTCATCGGTGTGGGTATTGTCCAAGGGGCCTGACCGCTTTCTTACGGACTTTCCCTTGTCTGAGTTGGATAATTACGTCGAGTTTGCGTCGGAACTCGCTCGCTCTGGGCTGCGCACCACGAAATACTACCTCAGTTCAGCAGCAAGGAGACGGCACGCAGCCGACCCGGGATTGCCAAGTTGGGTTCCGGATTGGAGATTGAGCCCGCGCAATAGTGACGCAAAGGTCTACTCGCCCGAAACTCGAAGCAAAACAGATGTAGCTGAGAACCCGAACCGCATCGTGACTTACTACGTATTGAGGGAATGTCTCTTCAGAGCTGAGGTGGAAAGTCCTCGACAAATCGCCTTCCTCGCTACTGGGAGACACTTTCTCAAGAAGACGTGGTCGGTAGAGCGCATCACCTCTCCGGTTCTCGCACCAGGCGACAACATCCTTGACCTTAAGGAACCAACACCTGTAGCCAATGTTCCCAGGGGGGCCCCCAGGTCTCCCTTCTCGGATTGGGGTGCGTTCCCTATTGTGATCCGACCTACGTCAGCGCAGTGCGAAGGCTGGAAGATCGTCGGTGCCTTGCGGGCTTTTGAAGCTCTAGACTGGTCTCCTGGCCATGATGTCTCAATAGAGAGGGACGGGCGGCATCGTATACTCTCAAATGGAGAAGCAGTCGCTTGTAGTAGGGAAGAGGCTGAAGACAAGCTGAGTTATTTGAAATATGACGAACGCCCTGACTGGGTTCTGAGAGAGCCCTTTGACTTTGGAAGCTGTGGCCATATCAAATTTTTGCCAGAGTAGAAAGGTTTGGATGAAAGCTAATGTGAACGTCGAAGTTGACCCTAAGTAGATGACAAGGACGATCATACAAATCTTTGCCTCGATCCCCTTTCCCACAAAGCTTAGTGACTATGCCCTCCATCCTTCAAAGCACTCACTACCCTTCCATCGCCCTATAAACCTCCACAATGCCCTCGTTCCCAAACCCATGCGTAATCTTCTTATGAAACTTCACAATCTCCACATCTCTCTCCCCATACACACTCACCCTACACCCACTAATCTCCTCCCTTTTCAACACTTGCTCATACACCCTCGCAAACCGCCTCGAATTGATGAACGGAACAGGCACTTTGCTGCCTTCGTGGTTAACATGAAAAGAAACATAAATTTCGTTCACGCGGACGTTTGAGTTCGAGTGTGTGTTTTCGAGGATGGCGGCGTTGATCAGGGAGACGAGTGCGCCTTGCGAAATGCCCGTGATGCTGACAAGACCGGAGTCCGCGGAGGCGCCGGTGGTTTGGGTGTAGGTTGCTGAGAGGGGGGAGAGGGAGAGGAGGTATGGGAGGGTGGCGGTGTAAGTGTCTTCCACATCAGCAGAGATGGGAGGGGAATTGGGAGGATAGTGCGTACAGAAACTCGCCGTCAAATTAACTTCCATACACTCACGAAACATTGCAACATCAACACTCTGAAGTGGGAAGACGGGGTACATCCTCCCAACTACCCAATATCAGCTTCCCTTCCCCCTCAACCTCATGAGAACAACTCACCGCAACAATAAACATGCCGAAACCCCGGCAACTCGCCCCTCTTCACCTTCTCCACCACACCTCTTACCCCATCTTCCTTCAGCACATCTGCTTCTACAGTCGTGATATTTTCCCGAGTGCCCACATGTCTGAACATTTTCTCCGCACTCTCCTGGTTCCGCACGATGGCGAGGACGTGGCGGTTTGTGTTTAGGGTTGCGATGACGGCTGAGACGCCGACGCGGCCTGTGGCGCCGATGATGAGGACGGTTTCCATTGGTGTGGTTCTACTAGGGTGGGTTGTTTTGAGGATGAGTGGTGGTTCTGAAAGCGAAGCGATGGTGGTGTCGTGATGCTCTGGAGAAAATGGCAGGGGAGGTCATCCGCTGCCAGGGTGTTCCCGGTATCTCCCAGACTCGGACTGTCGTAAGCGGTAGTACAGGATATGAAGGTCTAATGTACAATGATCACGACGAAGTCAGGTAGCCGTCGACAGGCGATCACCAATCAGGACTTCCATCCACCTTTCCCATTCCCGTCATCAAAGTTCTTCCCGGCTCTCTCGCGTTCCGTCCGGGCATCGAAATCTTTCTGGGCCTGACTCCTGGCGTGCTCCTTCTCCTCGTCTGCAGTCGAGAAAGTAAAATCGTCGATGCTGGAAGATCCATTTGCATCTTTGGATGCTGGCTTTGGTGCGTTGGAAGACGCCTGTCCTTGTCTCGAGATAGCCTGCTCTCTCAATCTGTCCCACGCGCTCCCACCTTGTGTCGAGGTCGTCTCTGACTTGGCTGTAGGTGATGCGTTGTTGCTACCAGAAGGCTGCGAAGGAGCTTTCTGCGCAAATTCGGCCTGTCGGTCACTCTGCTGTCTCGTGATGAGCTGAGAGTCGCTCATCAACTCATTGTCGCTGCTATTGCTCGTGTCGAGAAATTCATCTCCAAAGCTTCCGCCGGTAGGACTCATATCATCGATAGTGTCGCCCCTCTTTGCCCGCGCTTGCTGTTGCATACTTTGCACGCCCCGCCTCTGGCGCGCCATTTCGAATGTCTCGGTCGGCCGTTGTCCGGGTGTTTCGTCGATCTTTCGTCCACCGGGTGTTTTACGGTTAAGGCGATCCTGTCGCACTTGTTGCGCCCATTTCTCGTTGACCTCTTTCAACCGCGGGTCTTTCATGTGTTTTACAGCCATCACTGTGGCTGCATACGTAGTGCAAAACATGAACGAGGCAATCGTCGTAAAGGGAGTATAGATTATGTATCTAGCTGCTCGCATTCCCAATGTGGGTTTCGCAATGCTGAAATCGAAATTCCGCCAGACAGACTTTGGTCCGGGGGGCGAGAACGGCTGTTTACTGTTGCCTCTGTACGCCATGAACATTCCCAAAGCTGTGCCAGCGGAGAGACCAAGGGACACGGTTCGGTTGGCAGCCGCCAAATAGTATATCATTGCCTCTGCTTCGTCCTGTCGTAGCGGCCTGCCCATCATCTCACTACGTTCTCGGCACACGGATTGCAGCGATCTGATGGTGCTCTGCGGGAGCTCACTGGTCCACCACTGCCTGGGCACGTCACGTTTCTTGATGTAGACTCCAGGTGCTGCGAGGAAGTATGAGGAGTCTCGTGAGGGGAGGACGGTGGGGTCGCGATCGCCGGCGTACGGGTCTTGATCGCTGGGCGGTGGTTGTTGTTCTTGAGAGGCGTCGGATGAGAAGGAGTCGGGCTCGTTCGAGCCAGAAGCCTCGGGGAGAACCATGGTGTGATGATGATGTGCGGGATGGGAGGAGGGCTGGTGAATGCGCGAGCTTTGAGGTGATGTCTTCGAGCTCTCAGATCCACATTCAATGGCGCGGCTCAACAGCCACCGCCGCATGGTGCCACGTGCTTCGTCTCGCCTTTCTCGACATGCATCACGATGTTGGCAGTCGCATTTACCTCCGTGCCATCTTTGGTCCTTGAAGAGCGCAAAAGTAAAGATCAAAGCGAGCGGCACAGTGTCGGTCGAATGAACGTGACCGTCGAGTTCTACCTCCCCAGCACGAGAAAGAGCCAGAGCCAAAACAGACAAGAACTGCTGCACCTGGTGGCTGTTTGACGACGAATTTGATGAGACCAGCGCGAAGACTCATGATACCGACGAGGCGGATGCGCACATGTGCCGTGAGGAGCAGCGAGAAGGCAAGAAAATAGGCCGAGAGGCCTCATGGTGGATGTGGAAAACACGTTGAATCATAGGAGACGGGCAACATGGAAATAAAAGAATGGCCAAAGCGAAGGCCTCCTGCGTGTGAAGGTGGGATGGAGATCCTGATCGAACGATGGGTGCATGTGGGTGGGAGAAGAGCACAAAGAAGTGGCAACTCTCGAGGCAGCTTGAACTGACTTCATAGCACCATCAGGTACTGCTGACATGAGTATAGACGACGGCCTCTCATACCGCAATCTAGCAGACTCTGCTACTGCGACCGAGGGCAGCTATATCTCTGAGTAAATGTGTTTGAGATGTACCCGTTTCGATTTGCACGGACACGACTACTGCTTCCGCCTCGTGGACTAGCGCGACTGCCTTCTCATATTCGAAGCTGCCTCTCCAATCCTCTCCCTGCCACGGCACTCGTATCCACCACCACGACTACCCTCTCAAGATGGCGTTAGTCGCAGCGACGAACTTCGCCGAATAAGCACTCCCACCCTCCACACTGCATGCTCTTGCCACTAACAGCAACAACAGCTCGCTCAAGAAGAGCGCCGACATCCGCATCTACGCCGGCGAGCGCACCGCAACTACGCAGCCGTACATCGTCGCTCGCGTCCTCGTCACTTCTGCGCCCTATTTCGCCAATGCCCTGGACCCAAGATTTGAAGAAGGCAAGTAGGGCGTGCTACACTTTCCCGACGACAGCGGCGGCGGGTGGCATCTCTTACTGTTCTGGCTGTACCATGGCCGTGTCTCGCCGAAGACTTCTCTCTACGGCGAGAGGGGCACTGCAGCTATGGACTTCACCCACGCTCTCATGGAAGCTTGGGTTCTGGGCGAGAAGTACAATTTGACGGCCTTTTAGTATTCTCCCGGTGGCAGCTACCTACTAGAGGCATTGGGAGACGGTAAGGCTGATTTTCGCGGCCGATGGCAGTCATGAGATGTGTGACGCGAGGCTTCGTCGACTGCGCCCTTCACAACAATTACCTTTCTCCATCAACCGTGGCTCTAGTCTTCGAAGATACCTCTGACGGCTGCGTGCTCCGGTGAGTGGTGAGTCCAACACGGCATATATCTGTCTGTGAGATCTGCTGACCTTTTACACTTTTCATTAGGTGGCCGAGGAAGTTGTCTACGCTGTCAAGGTCATCAAGCTCTGCCCGTGGGCTAGGTTCGAGGGCGTGATGTCTACTGTGCCGACTTTCATCTCCGGGGTCATGAGAGGCAGGGATTTCTTCGAGATGGGTGGCGACTCTCCTGCACATTCCTACCTTGGCGAGTCCACTGGGGGAAAGAAGGGGTACATGGTGGATGAGGATGCTTGGTGAGCATGAACAAGGATCATACGCCATCAGCAGCGGCGAGGCGCGTAGCCCGGCGCATTGGCAGTGAGACGACTGGATTGAACCTGACTGGCGGTGGTCAGTAAATGCGGTAGTCATCATCGCAATCATAATGCCTGGGCCCGCACATCCTCTGTCAATTCGCTCTCAGATTCGCTTACTACAGCGTCTTCGAACGTCGGAAGAGAAAGAGTCGGCCGGACAGGATTCCTAGCTTCCTACCGCAAACCCTCGACCATGGCATCGCCCTTGCTTTCATTGGCTTGAAACGGAAGCGTTCTTCTGAGCGAGATATTGCGCGCAAAAAAAGGGTGCTGTAGCTCAGCCTTCCGACGCTGGCAGAATGCTGTATGTCGCAGTAACGTCAACGCCAGGCGAGTGAAGTGTGCTGACTGAAAGAGGCACTAACTGTCCCAGGACGACCTATCACATGCACGCAGCTAGCCTCGGAAGGAACACCAAATGGCGGACCAAACCTAATATGTATGGAGGCCTGGCGGGGTCCCCACGAGTCTGGAACCCTGATGGATGTAGCGCAGTTCCTCTTCGAAGGCCTGGCAGTGTTTCTCTCAGGCGGTCTGCTTCCTGACTTCACTTCTCTCGACAGGCGCTGTTCCTTGTCTGTCAAACACAGCAGCAACATGTCGTCTTTCAACCTCAGCCGCTTCGGTCTGGAGAACACCACCTACAGACAGCTCGCCGTTTCTTTTGCTGTGGGAGTAACCGCGCTCTACATCCTAGCAAAGGTGTTTCGTGAGGTTGCTCATCGACTGTCGCCAAGGTATCTAAGCCTGTCCCTTCAAAAGCAGCAATCCGCTGACTGCAACACAGCTGGGTCCCTGGTGAGCCCAACACCGCTCTCCTCGCTTCTCCGCGTCGCAACAATGGCGAAGTCACTGCCTCTGATGTCTCTAAGGCTCGCGAGTACGATTATGTGATTATTGGTGGTGGCACAGCTGGGTGTGTCCTCGCCAATCGCTTGACTGAGGATCCAAACATCACTGTTTTGGTTATCGAAGCTGGACATTCTGATCTCAAGCAAATTTTCAGTCGGATTCCTGCTGCTTTTGGTCGCTTGTTTGCTACTGTTGCGGATTGGAATTATTATACTGAGAAGGAACCGGGATGTAATGATAGGAAGATGTTCTGGCCGAGGGGGAAGATGCTGTGAGCGAACTATCTCGCTTCTCTGGCTTGTTTTAAGGTACTGACCATTGTTCAGTGGAGGCTGCTCGGCCATCAACGCCATGATCTACAACAAAGGCGCACCCGACGACTTCAACGAATGGGAGAGACTCGGCAACTCCGGCTGGAGCTTTGAAAAGGTCCAGCCATACATGCAGAAAGCAGAAGGCTTCGACCAGAGCTCCCGCTCGGCTCTCACCAGCGAGGACCTCGCAGACCACGGCCGCAAGGGACCTTGGCAGATCGGCTACTCCCACGCCAACCCTCTCTCCAAGATGTTCCTCGACGCCTGTGCTGCTTGTGGAATCATCAAGATCCGAGACTTCAACTCGAGCAAAGGCATGAACGGCGCTTCTCTCTTCCAGACCTTCATCGACCCGAAAGGCCAGCGCTCGTCCACTGCCGTTGCGTATCTTACCAAAGATGTCGCCAGTCGCAAGAACCTCAGCATCGCCACCGGCCAGACCGTCACCAGAATCGTCTTCGACACGAAATTATCCGCCGAGCCTCGCGCTGTGGGAGCCGAAATGTCAGCTTCCAGTATCTCTCCGATTCGCTACCTGGTCAAAGCCAAACGGGAGGTCATTCTCGCCGCTGGCGCCCTCCAATCCCCCCAAATCCTCAAACTCTCTGGCATAGGCCCAGCCGCCGAGCTCCAAAAACACGGAATCAAACTCATCAAAGTCCTTGCCGGCGTTGGGGAGAATCTCGCGGATCATTTATGCGGTATGATCTGTTTCGAGTCGAAGCAGCCTTCGCTTCAATATCTTTTCCATCCGATGAACTCTTTGCCGGCGTTGATCGAATGGTTGAGATTTGGCAAGGGTGCTATGACGACCAACGCTGCTGAGGCAGGTTGTTTCCTGAGGACGGCGGATAGGGAGGACGCTCCTGCTTCTCTGAGGGAGAATGATTTGTCTAGCGGTCCTACGGCGCCAGATCTTGAAATTCTCATTGGTCCGCTGGCGTATATAGATCACGGACGTCAGGTTGCACCTACGACAAAGGTAAGCTCACTCGTCCATCCATATCCGTCAATACCTCATACTAACAAAAACCAGGACTTCTTCTCCATCGGCCCCATAATGCTCCGCCCCACCTCCCGCGGCACCATAACCCTCTCCTCCCCATCCCCCTTCGCCGCCCCCCTGATTCACGCCAACTACCTCGCAACCCCCCACGACCGCGCTCTAATGACCTACGGCATGCGTCTAGCCCGCTCCATCGCCCTCTCCGCTCCCTTCTCCTCCGCTTTCTCTTCTTGGTACTTCCCCTCCCCGGGCGTCTCCACCATGACCGACGCCGAGCTACTCGAGATCACTCGCAACCATAGCGAGACGATTTACCATCCAATGTGCTCGAATAAGATGGGGCCCAAGGGGGATCCGGGCGCGGTGGTGGATCCGGAGTTGAGGGTTTATGGGGTTAGGGGATTGAGGGTTGTGGATGCGAGTGTTTTTCCTATGCCGGTCGCTTGTCATCCTTGCGCAGTTGTTGTTATGGTTGCGGAGAGGGCGGCGGATTTGATCAAGGGGGACCAGTAGATGGGTGGGTTTAGAACTGTGGTGTTGGGATCGAGAGTAGGTAGAATTCTAGATTTTTTCTCTCGCGACATATCTGCAGTCGGACTCACCGACCGTGACATTTCCTGATAATCATTCACCCATAGCAAACAACGAGGGTGTGAGTCAAGGGCGGAGTGCTTTTGAGAGGGAGAGAAGTCGAAACGAGACAAATACCAGGGAAGTCTAATCATCGTGCTCTGTAGAATCAGGATTCCACATGCTTCTACACTCGATAGCATCTTCATTCGAATTGAAGTTCCTGGGACTGGCAGGCTAGTTCGATGCCGATGTGGTTCATCTCGAGAACGATATCTCAGAGGATAGCATAGCGTAGTCGGAAGTCGCTGCCAACGAGAGTGGCATATCGATAAATTTGACAGACGTACGATGAATGCAGTCATCTGAATTATGCGACGTTGCAAAAACGCTCTGGGCAGCTGACTTGTCTTTCCATAAATCCACAAACCTCCAGTATTCGGAAGCACAAGAATCTTCTCTTTTCTGGAATAAATCAGCAAATCTACGCCAAATACCATGTAAGTATGGAAACGGCCCAGAAAACCACAACTCCAAATCTCTCAATACGTTTGACGGTCCCAGAAAAAATGTCACAGCAACAGCCAATCCATATTCGTTCGGACACCGACACGTCTCCGGCAGAGTCTGATACCTCATTGGGTCCACAGCGCGAGAAGTCCATGGATCCCGAGATCGAAAGTCTGCTGAATCAACCAGCGACGTGATGGATCCCCAAGCGTAACAGCAGGGACGACAACTGCAGAGTAGCGCGGACCAGGCTCCTTCAAATGGGACGTCACAGTCTGAAAATGTCATAAACCCGCTGTTCAGCAATCTAATCAATCCCCAAGCGCAATAGCGGGGAAAACAGCGGCGGCGCTCGAAGAGACCACTCGACGAGTCGATCAATCCCCTGCTCCGCAATTCGATGGATCGGCTGCTCAGCAATCCAATGAATCCCCAAGCGCAACAGCAGGGAGGACAGCCGCAGCGCTCGCATGGTCGCCCGGTTCAGGGTCCTTCAGATGAGACTTCACAGTTGAGTGAATCTGAGTTGCCGCCCGTCGATTGTCCAAATTGCTTTGTTTAATCGTAATACGCAAGATGAGGTCGCTCACTTGAAGACATGCACCTTTTTCAGTCGTAACAACTTCCGCGACAGTCTGAACAGTCAAAATGAGATACGCTCTCCATTCTACGATGAAGTTCTCCAACCTCCTGATGAGCTGGGCTATCAAGCTGTGGCTGAGATGCGCACTGCTTTGGGTAAGCATATCGAAGGCGAGATGCCACGCAATATCTGAGGCAACTACTGATCCTTCGTCTTTAGACAACATCTGGAGCCTGTTTGTGACGAACGAGATTCAGGGAGGTAGCGAACCTGTCGCGGTTCTCGAGTCCATTGAGGACCAGACGTTGGGTTCGTTCAAGTGTACTGTTCAGCTGTACAACACTCTTCTGCAATGGTTGAGTCAGGCCAAAAGTATCACAGCGGCTCTCTGTGCAATCGAAGACACAGCTTCTGGGTTTTGAGACCGGTTTGGAGCGGTTAGATATGGCCAGTTGCCAGGGAACGACGTCTTCCGAGGAGAGCCATGGCATCAGGACGGAATCGACTGGTTGCGGACCAATTTGGAGGGGTACATGCAGCCGCACGAGACGGAGAGAACTTTCGCCTATCTCTTTGCTGCCTCTTACCAAAGAACACGGGATCCTGCGTCGGTGATGCTGAAGATCGGGCAGATGAGGGGCAATAGGGATAGGGTACCGCCTGTACCAGCAGCATGGCCGGCACTTCAGATTGATTTGTTGGGGAGTATCGGCGAAATAGAGTGCGCGAAACCCGGAAACTGTCGTCAGCTGGTATATACATGCCGCTAGGAACGATAAGTGGAGAATGCGATCGCGAGAGGTCATTTTGGCCAAATTGCGAAGCATTCGGGAGGAAGAGGCCAATTCTCAAGATAAGGGTCGTTTAGTTTGATTGGATGTGTCCAAATCGAAGTGGCAGATCTCCAGAACAGCCAAAAATTCATGTCTGCTAGTTGCATAGCGTAGTCGTTCGCAACTGCCATTACGAACTCCATATTCGTGTCTCCTTTTGCCACGACACATGCTGCTGAGCCTGGGGATAGTTGTACGTCACCGTAAGTATTCTTGAGATGTGCCATGTCGTCTTGGACGTAGCCTGGTGACGAGGTGAGAATGAAATGATGGATGTTGGGGAAAGGAAGATGGTTTTAAGAGGAGGCAACAGGTCACAGCGGAATGAAGTCGATAGTCCTGTCGATGCCTCAGGCCACAATTCATTGAAGCACCTTCCTTCTAGCATTTCCTTCACTGATCACGCACAAACAAGCCCACAACCGGCCATGGCGCGCCCGAAGATCGTACTGGACGCGCAGAAAGGGCACATCGAGCAATGGGCCCGCGACGGTATGCGCAAAGAGGATATCCAGCGCCGTCTTCACGAGCAAAAGGTCGAAATCGGCCTGTCCACGCTTTCCACCCAGCTGCGCGTCTGGGGCATCAAGTACAACCGCGCCCCTATCAAGAAGACCGATGCGCTGCGCGAGCGCGTCAAAGTGCTCTTCCACAAATCCCCAAAAATGCGAGACGAAGATATGGTACGCCTGCTCCAGCAGGAGGGGTTTCAGATCAGCGGGACGCGAGCTTTGGCAAGACTAAGAAAAGAATGTGGATTGTATAAGCGTGTGGAGAAGGATCAAGAGGAGAAGATTAAGGCAGAGGTTATTGAGGCTTTGAGACAGGAGTTTGGCGACAATTTTGAGATGCCGGAGGACCTGGCGACGAGGGATTTGTCGGTGTATCTGCGATCCAAGTATAACGTGGTGGGACGGTATGTCAACTTGATCAATGTCGGCTGCCAACGCGCTGACAACGTTGCAGTGACCGTATTCGCCGCATCGCTGCTGAGATTAACCCGGAATGGATTCAGCGACGTAAGGAGAAAGGCCGATTTCCTCGTCCAGCATCGCCCTCTACTGAGCCAGACGAAGAGACCGTTCAACAGAGCCTTCCTGCCGTACCTACTGAAGCTCGCATTCCTTCTGAACACGTCGACAATTCTGCAGGTATGAACGACAATGCTGTGAATGAAATCTCGAGGTTGTCGGAGCTCTCTCGTGCGCAACATAATATCTCCAGGTCTAGGCCATCCTATCCGATGCCGCATTCGCCTACTCTATATTCGCAGAGCGAGGCTCTTGAACAGCATCTCCCTACGGAAGCTCGCTTTCCTTCTGGACACGCCGAAAACTCCACAGCCATTAATGACAATGCTGTGAACGAAATTTCAAGGCTGTCAGAGCTGTCTCATGCGCAAAATAACGCGTCCCGGAGCAGGAGCAGGCCTTCCTTTGCGATGCCCTCGCACAGCTTTAACATGGTCCCCGACTGGCTTGATCCGTCTCTCACAAAATTCGGTTGAGTGACACGCGAGCACTGCCATAGAGGGATACGATCATTGCTAAAGTAAGATACAATCGCAGGGTATCGTCTCCACCTCTCTTCCTGGATATCCATATTCTTGGCGATAAGGACTACTGGTTATCCATGAACAGAAATAGCCCATCATCTTTGTTGAACTCGCGAGGAATGAAGGCTCGGATCTTGGAAGAGGCTAGTTTGGCATTCGGACACCGGGCCTACCGAAAGTATTCTTCCCGATCATCCCAGCATTTTTCTGTCACTTATTTTATGAGACTTCGACCATCTGGACAAGACACAAGACTGCCGAACGCCTGGAACGTGTGGGTCGTACCAAAGTCTGGAGAACTCGGGGAAAGCGGAGTGCTCCCCACTACTCAAAATCCCTGGTCAAACTCTCTTGCCGCGGCTGCGCGGCCGCCTTAAGTCTCGTCGCATCGCCTTTTCGTGTGCCTTTGCCGCCAATCCTCGCACTTCACGAGCAGTCTAAATTTCGACATCCACAACCTGATTCGCAGTCCATTCGCATTCATATCCAAAATGGTAGAAAACACAACACCACCACTTCTTCGCCTCCCTGCTGAGCTCAGAAGTGCAATTTTCGAGTTGGCATTAAGTGACTGCGAACTTGACCTCGACTGCTGGTACCATCGGTCTCGGACTCCAGCGCCTGGTCTCGTCTTCGCTTGCAAGCAGACCTACCGCGAGACCCAGGCCATGTACTACACCAAGCTCACTGCGGTGTCCAAAGATGGCTGGATTGTCGAAAAATGGCTTGTCGAACACTTTAGCACATGCCAAGTTTCAGACCACTTCGCGCTCATCAACTCCATCAGATTCGACAATCGCAATCGATCGGAGCAGAGTGCATCTCTGGGATCCACACAACGAATGGCTCTCAGCTGCCACAGCGACATCCGCCTGATTTTGCTACAGACTTGGCTCGCAAGTAACGAGTCTCGGGACAGCAAGGTTGAAATAAAGGTTTGCATTATGAGCCCGAGACAGGAGCTTGTTTGGACTACAACGCCAATGGCGCTGAACGAGTTACTTGAGGAGAAATATCGAGGTACGCAGATCAGCTTTGATGAGACCATCGCGACTGACAAAGATCTCCAGCCTTGACGGTCGAGCAGAGGGAGACACTCACGATGGAACAATGGGCACCAAGTGGAGTTGATGGTATTTCGTGGAGTAGAGAATGAGCTCGGCGTCAGTGCTCTGAATTGCATCGCACTTGCCTTCATGGCAATGTCCAATTATCACCTCCAGCCAGCACCTTCTACTCGCGGACTCAGCCTACTACTTGTACTTCATCCGAGGCCCGAAGCCTTCTTCTGCCCTTCCCCATCTCTCGTCAACAACACACCACATCGATCAGATCGCACTCTTGATCTCTTCACAAGTCAATAGTCTGCATCCACAATTCAGCATGCCTACCTTACCGATCAGAAGCGCAGCAAGCAACCCACCGCAAATTAAGCTCGACCCAGGCAGCGCCTCGCCGATTGAATCCGAACCTTCACCACCAACTGCTCCCCAGCCGAACGACTCAACACCTCCCAAGCCTGAGCCGAGTCGGCGAGAGTCACTAGACGTCGAATCCGGCGAATCAGACACGAGCAAGTGCGACGACTCAATACCAGCCAAACCAGAACAGAGCCTTTGGGAGAGCACGAACTGGCAAAAGGGGACACAATCACCATTCATCGAAAAGCAGTCGCCAGTGACCCCGCGTGCCCAGGTCGCCCGAGAGATTCAAATGCAGCGTCTCTGCAAGGAGATCTTGGCTCTTGTGCGGGACATCGTGGAGATTGAGGAACTTGAGGAGGAGCATCTGGCGAGGATGGGGAGGCTGGCTTCGAAAGGAGTTGTACAGCCAGTGCAAAGTCAGGATCAGGCGACGCAGACCCGGGATTTGAAGATGGGTGTGCAGGATCAGGGGATTGTTGAAGAGGACTGTTGAATGGAGCGAGCTTGAGCGATATCTGTGGGATATGTTGAGGGCACAGTGTGGCATGGTACGGTCGTTCGCAATGGTTTGGGGAACTTGGTCGTGTTGGCGACTCAACTAGATATGTGTCTTTCTTGGACTTGTCTTCACAGTATTGCAGCCTCTATGGCTTCAGGGTTCGGGCACGATGCTACTGAGCATTGGAAATCGCTTATGACGCCTAGTCGGTTTGCAGTAATCTCAAACTCTAAAGTCCTCCAACCCATATGTCCTCTACCGCTTCCAACACCAAGATATAAGAGTCGCACGACTCCCCTCCTACATCCATATTCCTATTACCGACCCGCAACCTTCAACCACAACGATGCCTCAACTCGCCACCAAGCACCCTCGCATCTCGATCACCCTTATACGCCCTCCTCCTCTCGACCCAGACTTCACCCGACCTCTATCCGCCGTCACCCTCCCCCTCGTCATCAATAAACTCACCGCCGTCACCCTCCCCCTCGTCATCAATAAACTCACCGCCATCCTCCCTGCATCAAACTCCACCCAATCCACCTCCGCCTTCCTCACCCTCCTCCCGCTTGAGCTCCGCCTTCAAATCTACAAAAACGTATTCGAAGATACCGTCGTTCAGTTGGCGGAATGGTCGAGAGCGAAGTCGATTCATGAGCGTCTTGGAGGGACGGCGCCAGGGATTCGTGGGTCTTTCTCATCGGTTTTTGTGGGGGTTTTGCTGATTCGGTAGTCATGGCCTGTCGCGAAGTCTATCTGGAGGCTTTGGAGTCTTACTGGAGGAATGTCACGATTGAGGCGAAATTTAGTGTGGATTATGCGGACTTCCGTCTGAGGATACCGTCGTTGATGATCTGGAGAAGGCGTGTTAGACCGAATCGGGAGGGGATGCTTTCGAAGTTCAGGTTGTTGGAGGATAGGTGCGTTGCATTCTGTTCCGAAGTTGCGAGTTTGATTGAGTTCTGACTTGTCAACAGGGAGAAAACAAACATGGCATCACGAGCGAACCTCGGGAAGTGTGCGAATAACAGACAGGTCGGCCAGATGCTGTTGATGACCGTTGATGTGTGCACGCGGCTGAACAGGGATGTGTTGGAGATTGAAGAGACGTTGTTGATGTCGGATGAAGAATTGGAAAAGCATGCCAGACGGGGAAAGCAGAAGAGATTGACAGAGGAAATGGAGCAAAGGGAGGAGATGATGGGAATAGACGCTTCAATGCTGGATACGTTGGATGTTGGTGGTATGGACTTGAATTGGCATCAGGAGTATCGGGATCGGACGGCGAGTGTGGAGGCTTGGATGCAAGAAATGAATGTCCATGGCATGTCATATAGGGCCTGGGCGGAAGCAAATGCGTAGAGAGCTGTTGGGCTGAATCGGACGTCAATTGAAATTGATAGCGAGGCGTTCTTGAGATTAGGCGAAGGACAATTTGAAAGCAGTGTTGGAGAAATCACACTTACGATTGTATTCCGACAAAGCTAGGGCAAAATCACTTCCTGCAAGACGTTGCGTGTATGTGTCCCACCTTCAAAGCACCATCTCCCAGCGAAGAAGTCGAGCAGCGCTCTGCAGGCAGGCTGGAGCGATGTCCGAAGACAGCATCCCCAATACTTTTCGCTAGGTGTTTAACTGCAGAAAGCCACGAGGAAGGGCAACCGAGTAGATAATCCTAGCGGTATGTTATAGACTCACCTTCATCCAAACATATTTTTGAAACGCTACCACCCACCTTGTGCATCGATGAACTTGAGAGGTTGTTGTGGCTTTTTGAACTGTTTTCTGCAAGGGAGGTTCGAAGTCTCGTGTCCGCTATTCCCCTTCTCATATCAAGCGCCGAAAGAGGCCAGCCAGACGCTTACGACCTGACCGCAGTAAGCCAGTCGAGCAGCGCCCATTCCATCAGTCAGAAATGCACAGCCAGCCAATCGCAAACTCCATGCCATGTTTCGCCCATTTCATATCATGTCAATCAAAGAGCCGAGCCTCTGATTTATGCCTCCCGCTTCTTCTTGTTGAGGTCGCGGCCCTTGGCGATGCGCTCGAGGATATTCTCGCGGTCCTTGTCGAGCTTGAGCTTGACGATTTCGACCTTGGAGGGTGCGATGCCGATGGGGACGGATTGGCCGTTGGACTTCTCGCGGGAGACGCGCTCGATGTGTACGACGTATTTCAGGCGGTAGACGGAGGTGATCTTGCCCTCGCGGCCCTTGTTGCTTCCACGCTTGATGATGACCTCGTCGTCCTTGCGGATGGGGATTGCGCGAACCTGCGGGTGGGGGATTAGTACGGTCTAGGGTATGCTGTTTGGCGGGGCATATGTACATTGTGCTTTTCCCTGAGTTCTATAAGGGTGTCAGTATACGTCAAAGTATTCCGGTATTTGCAGATATTTATGCATACCCTTTGACAGCGGTGCGCTCATGATCACTCTGCGGACGGACGACGGGGCCTGGAAGTGAGCCTTGCGGCTCTTTCTCCGGCTGGAAGATAGATTGGTGTTGATCTTCGTCATGGTGGCCGGCGGTGTGGACGAAGAGATGTGCTGCGGGTCAGTAGATGTCGTCGTCGTTTGAGGAAGCGCACATTTTCGAGACCGAGTGTGGATGTCCGTGCACGGTCGCCGCCAAGCTTTGCGGGCCAGGCCGCGGCGGGATGCGCTTGCCCTCCGACACTTCCACGACTTCACGATGGCAGAGCGTTCAGGGGAGTTATTACGTCCCAACGACGATAATGTATTTGGCCAACTCGTCGCCGGCTTGGGACACCTACGCGACACGGACACCGATCGAACAAAACCAGTCCGGGCTCGGTATCACGTGGAATCATCACTTTCGCGGCCAGACGATCAACTATGCGACTGCCCTCTCATCAACGACTCGCGCAAACATCCGCGACCTGCCACGCAGCGGCCGCTCCGCGCGACCATGGCCCCGTACAACACGTACAGCAACTACGACGATCCCGCGGGCAGCCAGTCCACCCAGTCGCAAGGATATACGTACGCCAACCAGCAGCAACATCAGCAGCAGGCGACGCCCTCCTCGACGAACACCCAATTCCCCAGCCAGACGGGCTCGAACTACCAGTCGAGCTACAGCCAGAACTACGACACGGGCTATGGATCGCAACAATATGGCACAACACCGCAACAACCTCAGGCACAAGCACAGGCACAGACAGCGTCAACTACCAGTCGCGCGGCCTCTGCTTTGAATGCCATGAGCAATCAGAACTACAGCCAACCTGCGTCTGACAATCGCTCGAGCAATACGGCTCAGTACGACAGCTCTTATTACTCTTCCGCGGGGTATGCGGCGATGAACAATCGGTCGCAGGCGAACGAGTCTCCCATCTACGCTTCAAGCACTGGCGACTCGATCTTTGGCAGATTAAGCCTGCCAACCCAGTCGCAAACAGCCTCGAACCCATTCGGCACCAGCCAGAACTATCAGGCTCCTGCCTCAAATGCGAGTACTCAATCCTACCAAAACGTGCCTTCAAGTGCTAGATCAAGCCATCGAAAGTACCAGACTGCTTACACTCAGCCACAGACCCAGCAACAACCACCACAAAGGTACGCTAGCCCGCTGCAAGCTGTGCAAGCTCAACAGCACCAGCAGAGTCACAATAAACAATCTTCACGACCCTCCAATCACGACCCTTCCCCTCAGATGGCAGCACGTAATGCGCAGCAGCACATACAACAGCAGCACCAGCGCCAGGCAAGTGCGTCTGTAGAAACTTCACTCACGACCGTCGATCCGTCACAAGTATATGACATGCGCGCGGAACAGCAGCGCAAAGCACAAGTCGAAGCAGAAAAGCGGCGAAATGCAGACGCACAACGCAAAGCGGAAGAGCAAGCTCGTGCTGCGGAAGAGGAAACGAAGAAGGCTGAAGACCACCGCAAGGCTGAGGCAGATCGTATTGAGAGAGAGGCTCGAGAGGCCTGCGAGGCCGAGGAAGCAGCGAATGCCGAAGAAGAAGCGACCAAGAAGAAAGCGGTTCAGGCCCGAAAGAACGAACAGCGGCGAAGGGCGCGTTCGGAGAAGCAACAGAGCAAAACCGCTGCTACTGCTTTGACACAGATGGCTTCGACACAGGTGGGCCCTTCGAGCTCTGCGGACGCGACGATGGCATCCATGGTTGGGGACATGTCTCAACCGCCGGCGAATGCGGAGGAGGCTGAAGTGCGCGCCATGTTTAAGAAGATGCGCGAGTTCAATGCGCGCAATCCGGATCTGCTTTCAAAGCTGTGGGAGGAGGAGAGAACAGCACATGCTTCGGCGGCGCCACCTGCGAACACATCCCAAGCTCCAACACCAGCTTCAGCTTCGGCGGAGCCGAAGCAACCAGTCGCGCGCCAAAATGCAACTCATACAGCGACACCGTCAGCTCAGAAGGGAAGTCAACAAGTGCGACCGTTCAAGCAACCAATTCCAGCGAAGTCGGCACCACCTCCAGTAGTGGCGCCCGTGCAACAGACGAATGCACAGTTATGGCCGACCGACCAGAAGGGCTCCATCGCAGAGACTGCGACAGTTTGGTTGAACAATTACCCTCGAAACCAAGCTTCTGGTCGAATGGTTCGCAAGGACGAGATCCACAGGCTTCTCGACGCCAACCCGTCGTACGTGCAGCTATGCGAGTCGCTCGAGGCGCAAGGCGTCAAGCTTGACCGTCCCCTTTTTGCCAAGGAGTTGTTGAAAGCCATGCCTAAGGACACGCGCAATAATCAGTCTAGTTCCAAGGCCAGCGTACCTGCGCCCGCTACTGGGATTACAGCTCAGATGAATGGAGCTGCTGCTCCAAACGAGCCTGCAAAGAAGTACAAGAGTGGCCGACCTCTTAAAAACGGATCTTTCGCATACAGCGTTCCGCAGAACCACTCCAATCGTTCCAACGCTGGAGGAGTTGCCTACCAAGCGCCCAGTTTCACCTCGCTGGCAGATGCTGCTCGAGAGGTCAACCAAATTGGTAACGTGACTGCTTTCCCGCCAAATGCGCCGGCATCCCTCGCTTCCGCCATTACTGGCAGCAGCTCGCCATTTGGAACTCCCGGAAAGACGCCTGCACTTGGTGAGGCCTCCGGTTCCATGAATCGTCCACCTTCGCAGTCGCAGGCACCTGATGTCAAGTCAGAGTCGGTGCCGCCAGAGCCGCAACGCCCGCCAGCAGATAAGGAGGAAGCTGCTCGAAAGCGTACGTTCAACGACCTTGTCGACCTAACCAAGGCCGATTCGGATGATGAAGCACCGCCACGCAAGATTCAGCAAATCTTCAGTGGTCCAGCGACCGGTGCTATAAGGCCTCCACCTCTGAATGATCACATGAGAAGGTCGATGGATGCTACATCGTATATACGACACACTTCCCACTTCCTAATTTCAACGCCAGGACAGGGTGCTTACGCGCCGCCGACGAGAGCAAACGCTTGGACGAATCCTGTAAGACCTGTTCAGCAGCCGCCTGTGGTCCCGTCACAGCCACAGGCAAAGCCCAAGGTACCGACTGAAGAGCAAAAGCAGCAGGACCGCCTGAGAGGCAAAATGCTCGTCGAGCCTATCATGCGTGACCGCGTCGCCCGGAAGTCCAGATACGATAGTCGCACCATTGCTCGGGATGTTCTGCTCGCAACCGGACGACATCCCGATATGCGTGCTCTCAACGCTCACCTGAACAGCATGCAGAAAATTCTTGGTGATCACGGCGGTGTTGTTGACGGCGCAGGGAACAAGAGCGATCTCGCTACCATTCGTTGGGACATTATTGATCCTGGCGAGCCAGCTGAGGAGGCCAAATCTAAGATCAAGAGTGCGGCAGCTTCACGAGAAGAATTCGCTCAGTCAAGTTCGTCCGCTGCTGCCGCTTCTGCCGCTGCCGCCGAAGAGACTGAAGATGCCCATGATGAGAGTGATGAGGCCTCGGCACGCGCTACGTTGTCTGGACAAGTCACAGACAAGCTGAAGAGACTTCGTGAGATTGCAACCGACGAAGAGCTCTTGAACATTGACGACGAGCGCGTTTTGAAATTGCTCGCAGTTCGACTGAAGCAGCGCGAGAGAGGGAAGCGAAAGGAACAAGCCGGGAACGGCAATGGGAACGGCAAGCCCCGAAAGCCAGGCCGACCTCCAAAAGTCGCGTCTTCTGACAACTGCACGCTCGAGACGGACATCATCACTCCACGCATTCTCAACAATAATAAGACACGTGCCGCCCCTGCGAACCCGAAAACCAGCACCCCTTCTCACAAAAGCTCAGCTCGATCGCCGATGTCGACTGGCGGTGCTGTTGGCTACGCGGCCTTCCGCCAGGTTGACGCGGATGGCAATACGATCAAGAAGAAGGGTCGCCCCGTCGGTTGGCGAAAGAATCTTCATTCTCGCGCATCTCAAGGACTGCCACCCGCCACGTCACACAAGGCTCTCTCCCCAGGAAGTCGCGTCCGCAAAGTCAAAGACACTGGTAAAACAGACAGCCTGGTGAAGCCCCAGTATCAAGTCTACAAGTGTCGCTGGCAAGGATGCACCTCCGAGCTCGACAATCTTGAGCGCTTGAAGAAGCACGTGGTGAAGCTCCACGGCACGCCAAACGCAGATGGCGGTTTTGAGTGCCACTGGCCTGACTGCCCATTGGCAGGCGACCACGTGGACGCGAATGACCCCACTCGCCAAGGTGATGAAGGTGTTTCGAGCTTCGAGAGTATCGAGCATTGGCTCAAGCATATTCAAAAGGAGCATCTCGAGGACATCGCGTGGAAGCTGGGCGACGGACCAAAGGGTGGATCGGTATTAGGTGAGCAAGATGAAGAGTAAAAAGCTCGCTTGCGCTGCTGTACATAAACATCGTGCTTGCGCGTGTCTTTCTACATATTTCTTGTCGCGATGCTGATCATCGTGAACACGACTGCAGATCGATACACAGACACGGATTCGTACCTTTCAGATGTCCATGGGCGCAGCGTGACGCCACTCATTCTACCAGCTTCAGAGCAGCCGAAAAGTGACTCGACCAGCCTCCTAATTCCTACATCAGATCTTCCAAAGTTCAGCAACTCAGCTCGACGCCCTACAATTGCTGGCATTGGTAGCGGACCAATGTCTGAGGAAGAACGCGATGCTACTACTGAGATACAGCAGCTCATCGACCGGAAGCGCCTGGAGGGACCAACTATGGGACAACAAGGCAGCATGCTGGCGATTGACCAGCGTCGCCGTGGTTTCCTGGATGACGAGGACTTCGAGGATGTCATTTCGGAAGACAACACGTCGTGAGGAAGGCTGTGTGTAAGGGAGCTGAAGGTGTTTGTCGTGAGGACAACACAGCAACTCTCGAGAGATATCGGGCCATACTAGATGGCATCTCTAGCATATTTACCCAGCTATTGGTGTGCATTATCCCATTGCCGTCTCTGCTGGTCCTTGAATCTTGTCTGCCTCTGTAATGTGACAAGTATCCCAAACGCCGCGCTCAAAATACCATGCCATGCGGTTTCCCCATCCACTCTCTTCGCTTCCATCTAGTCCGGACGCAGCTCTTTCTTATGCGTTCACGTCTCTCATGCCAATCCTCTGTGCTCCCATCCCATCCGCATACACTTCCCAGCTATTTCGCCATGCCCTGACCCTTTCCACTGATTTGCGACGCTGGGACGTTGTCCTTGAGAGGCCCAGTCTTGCCCGGCGCGGGGGCGTTTTGGTGCTCGTCGGAGTTGATCTCGAGGAAGTGGTATCTTTGCGACTAGTCAGTAGAGTATAAAGGTTGAATGGGATGCGCGAGCTGTACAAGACGATCATGAGCATCGATGCCGCTCCGAGGAAGACGGCTAGGGAGTAGAGGGAACTATCGGATATCATTTTGGGTGGTTCGTGATTGGTAAATGGTGTGAGTTGTTCGGTGTCGCGACGATGGGAGATCATGTAACTGCTGGTAAAGAGCGACTTTGATGTATTCGTCTTCACATGCTCCTTCCAATGGTAAGCTGGCATCTCGCCAAGGATCGTTCCTGCCTCAGGATGACACTCCGCATGACGCACATTGCACTACTTCACTTCTCCAGCGGCGCAAGAAACCTCTCTCCTCCTCCCCAGCAAACCTCCGCTTGTAACATCCTCCCCCGTCCTGCGAAAGCTACGAGCGAGTGTACACATGGAGAGCTTTCCTTCGCCTCTCTCCTGAGTCCACTCGTCTTCCCACACCACCCCGCAGCCTCGCGCACACGACCACGACCCCCACACCCGAAGCACTGGAAATATCTGCCCAGCATGCCGCCCAAAGGAAAAGGGGGCAATGAGCCCGCCAAAAAGAAACCCACAGTCGAGGACAAGACTTTTGGAATGAAAAATAAAAAAGGCGGCGCCGCGCAAAAACAGATTAAGCAAATCGCCGCCTCGCAATCCGCGGGTTCATCTCCAGCCGAGAAGAAGAAAGCCGCTGAGAAACTCGCTCGTGAGAAGGAGAAGTTGGCGGCAGAGAAAGCACAGCGAGAAGCGGCCGAGCTTTTCAAGCCTGTGCAAGTACAGAAGGTGCCGTTCGGCGTGGATCCCAAGACAGTCCTGTGCCAATTCTACAAAAACGGACACTGCGAAAAAGGCAAAAAATGCAAGTTCTCGCACGACCTCGACGTAGGCCGAAAACAAGAAAAGAAGTCACTATACACAGATATGCGCGAGGGCGACGAAGACGGCGAAGGCGCCGACGGGGACCAAAAGAAGAAAGATAACATGGAAGACTGGGACGAGGAGAAATTGCGAGCCGTGGTGATGAGTAAACACGGCAATCCCAAGACGACGACAGATAAAGTCTGCAAATTCTTCATCGAGGCCGTGGAGAATCAGAAATACGGCTGGTTCTGGACATGTCCGAATGGAGGCGACAAGTGCATGTACAAGCACTCCCTACCACCCGGTTTCGTGCTCAAAACGAAAGAGCAGCGCGCCGCGGAGAAAGCACTGATGGATAAGAGTCCCATGGCCACCCTCACACTCGAAGATTTCCTGGAATCCGAAAGGCAGAAATTGTTGGGTACGTTGACGCCAGTGACGCCGGAGACATTTGCGAAGTGGAAGAAGGAGCGGCTGGATAAGAAGGCTGCGGAGCAAGAGGCGCAGAAGATGAAGGAGGCGACGGGTCGGGCTATGTTTGAGAAGGGCGATTGGGAGGAAAGTGATTCGGAGGGCGAGGAGGATGATGGTGGTTTTAATTTGGAAGCGCTTAGGAGGGAGACGGAGGCGGCAAGGCAGAGGAAGGAGGAAGAGAGGATTGCGGCGCAGGGTGGTGAGGCGGGTGTGGAGGTTTGAGGGGGGCTTTTGTGCAATGTGCATTTGAGTGGAGTTTTTTGGATGGTGGGGTTATGGGATGGGATGTGCGATGTGTACGACGGAAGGGAATGAAACTTTTCAGTTCTTCCTATTCCTGTCTCTCCGTTTCTGCGAGTACAGTATCATATTGTGGAAGCCTGGTTCTCCAGCAACAAATTGCCGCTGTAGTCGCCTGATGCTTCTCGACACTACGCCCAACCTTCAAGTATCAATCAAGGCATCCAACCTCTCAATCTTATCGTCCAACTCATCGAACCTCTTCCCAACAATCAGCAGGCTTGATTGCGAGACATAAATCATTGAGGTTGGCATCACTTACCGAGAGAAGTGAGACGATCGTCTGCTCTGAAAGGGAAAAAAATTTCTGCCCTGCATCGTTCATGATGGAACTGCGAGATGTAATTCTGTCGATGGTGGTGATTGATTTGATGAGAGCCTTGTACTCAGCGTCGACTCTTTTGATCCAATGGACGCATGTGGCCCACCCGGTGATGACGAACTTCGAGGTGTAGTATGAAGTGAGCTGCTGGTCGCCAGTGGCTTTGTTGATTTGGGGGAGAGCTGAGTTGTGGTGGTTTATGAGCTGGGTTTGGTCGGTGATGCGTTGGATGGTGGGTTTGTCGGCGGTGCTGAAGACTTCGATTTCAATTGTGTCGATGAGTTCTTGGGGTAGGTCGTGGATGCGGTCGATGAGGGTGGGTTCCGCGGGAACTGGGGTGAGGTCTTTCCCCAGGATTATGGGTGCTGTGGACTTTAGTTGAGTTTGTGGATGAGTCGAGTGGGGAGTGGGGTTGGAAGTTGAGGTCGATGTGATGTTGAGAGTGTCATATGCAAAGGCGAGGCGGGAACTCTTAGACTAGCATGTGATCGAACTCGTTGATTATGTGGAGTATCATATTCTGCACTTGAAAGCCTGTCGGGTTGTCAGCGCTCCTCTCTGACTCAAGAAGGGGCAAAGCAGACCTTCAACTATCCTTGCTCTACATCCGCTCTTCGAAGGCGACGACCTTGATCTCAAACTTCTCGAGTCCTCGCTCCTTCGCGGAGTGTATCATGTGGCGCTGTACTATACCCGGATTATCCTGATTCAGGAGCCGGTAGTGGTCACTCCTGAACCGAAGGCGAACTTGCCCAATGACGGCTGCTTCTTCTTGGCTGATTTTTCTCATCCACTTGAACACGTGGTTGATAGCTTCTTCCATCACGTAATTTTACATATACCATGAGATGTTGAACTTGGCTCGAGTGGTTTTGCTGACCGTGACAAGAACTTTTGTATCTGGAAGGCGGAGGAATTTAAATGGGGATTGTGCTCGCCCTCGCGCTATTTTGTCTAGCCCTCGACGCTCCGGGAAGACCATATCGATTTTGATTTGCGAGTACCTGGCGCTGCGGTGAAGACATACTCCTGGATTTCGTGGATGAGCTCCTGCGGCAGGGTTTGGACATGGTCGATGAGGTCGGTGCCGGTATCGTGATCTGCCATCCCTGCTAACGTGTAGGCTCGGAGTTGTGGATGACACTTCCTTCATAGCACCCGTCCTTCATCTGCGCCATTCTGTGTACGCTGCCCGGTTTGGATGCTCACCATATCCTTCTCGACTCACTGTAGTCCTTCGGTGTACGCTGCCTGAATCTGATCCACGGCTCGTCTTCCGTCTTGATGGAACGAACAGTCACTTCAGACCGCTCATGAGGTTGTTGGATTGTCAGCGAATCTTTGACCGCCTCCGTCCCTCAACTTGACGCCATGCCTACATCTTGTTCTTGTCCATAAAAACGTCTCGCGAATTATTGCACGTGCAGTCTTGCCTAATACGGAGTCTCCGAGAATGATCTTCCTGACTGCACCCTTTCTCTAAGAGAACAGGTGATTCGAGCTTCAATTACCTCTGTCGCGTGTCTGTCCAGGCGGCCGATACATCCAGTCCATACACTGTAGCTTTCTACCACAAATACAACCTTGAAGTAGGATGAAATAAAGGCTGCGCGAGTGACCTTGCTGATGCGGAGAAGCGATCATGACTCAGGCTTGCTGAGTATTATCCTGGCTCGGCGAGTATATGTGGGATAGATGCCGGAGTCATTGACATGGCGAGGGCCCAGGACAACAGTGAAGACTTTGGCTCGGATCAGGTTTTGAGGTTCTTGACAGAGTGCCTGGATGCGCTCGTCGAACGTGGGTGGGGCGCCGTCCGGGTCGGGGTCGCGTTCGGCCATGTCGCGAGGCATTTGTGGTGGTTGAAGTTCGAGGAAGTAATAAAGTTGAAAATTGAAGGAAGGAGAAAGAAAACTGCGCTTGCGAAGCTCGCTTAATTCCACACTTTTGGGGCTATCACATGTACGCTCTTATTACTAGCGGCATTGACGACTGGAAGACGGCGCTCCAGAAAATGTAGTTACATGCTCGTCTCCATCCTCCAAAGTCCGCCTGAGTCTCCGTGGACCCATTCGAATGAGATTTCCATACCCATCTAAAGTCCGGATATGCAATCCCTTGCCGCGCTGTCACCAGGATCGCATCCCAACGCTCTCCTGAATCTATCCTTCGAGATCCTTCAAAATCTACTCTTGTTGGTCATGGATGCAGTAAGATGAAGACGTTGATTCGCCTCTTTCTTGATCCGAATGTGACATCGAGCGCACGATTTCCCAAAACTCCCATGTTCCGTTGCATGCCCGCCACAATTGACGACCAAGTCCGAGAATTGTCATCCCACTGACTTTCCTTCTTCTCTCGTATCACTCTCAACGCCGCGACTAGATTCATAGGACGAGACACCATAGCCCTCAAGAAACGAGGGCCCATAGAGTCCGTAAGCTCCAGAGTGATGATGGCCGATTGAAAATACGACGTGATGAATCTGGCGCGGGATGCTTTGTTGACACAGACTAAGGACTTCGTATCCAGGCGAGCGAGGGGCATTCGGTATTCGAACTTGGGGCTTGGGTCATTGGGCGGTTGGTAGCAATACTCCTGGGCATCGGTGATATGATGACTTTTGGATGAGCTCGTGAAGACGAGATCCTCGATTAGATCGGAAATTTCTTGCGGCAGGGCCTGGACGCAGTCGCTCAGGGTCTGGTTGTCCTTGATAGACTTGCTTTCGGTTGTCATGTCTTTGATGGTCTTGTCTTTATAGGTCGTGTGTTCGATGGTCATGTCTTCCAAATTCGAAGTCGATGTGGTTGTCGCATTGAAGGTTGCGTGGAAGAAGAAGGTCGGTGTCGAAGTCAAAGATATCCACATGGTCCAAGCTCTGACAACTTTTTTTCACATGCTTTAGCGATCAGACGCAAGCCATTCGCAGGTGTCGACACGGACTTGGGCGGTCATGTCAAGGCTTCTTCGCATACCTAGCAGAATCAATTGACATGCCCGAGCGACCTTTCGCTCGAGTTCAAGAACTTGCCAGAATCGATGCGTGGTAATGTTGATTGCTTCCCAGACAAAACCAGATATCTCGCCTGTAATGATCAAGAGTGTACAACACGAGAGATGTCTAGCAGACCATCTTCAAGGCGTGCAAGCAGCGAACACAATATCGATGGCCGCATTCCTAAGGGGGCAGGACTTGTTGGCCCAGCAAACTGTGCGTCCCTTATCTCTCCCTCGAAGACCTGGTCTTGAACATCCTATTCGAGGCCAAAGCTTGGCACGATGAGAACGCTGAATGGGCTTCGCAGGGATCGCTGACTCCCACGCGATCGAGCGGATCCGGGTTGCTTGATGGCGAGACTGGCGTTCGTTCGATCGGCCAGTACGTGTCACTCCATATGGTCGTAAGGCCGAAGGATGACATGTGACGGCGAGTGACACTGGAAGTGATGAGGTGAAGAGGGCGCGTAATTTCTTCTACTGAGACCGCCTCAACAATTAGCCGTCACCCTGGATAGCGTATTTCTTGCCGCGACTCCATCTCTTGAATAACAACATCAACCTCGACCTTCTTGATAACCATCAAGGCGGGACAACGTCGTCGCCCTCTCTCGACCGGGGCATCATCAAAATGGCTCTCTCGATCACGCAAGAAGCCGATCCTTATCGGCGCACAACCTTCCTCGACTTGCTAGCAGAGCTGAGAAACTGCATCTACGAGCTGATATTCTCCGATCACCAAGTCGCAATCCTGAAATCCCTACCATTCGTCAAAAGACCGCCGTGTTGTGCTCTCATAAGTATATCCGCAATGAGGTACTCCACATCTTCTACGCGACAGCGGTGTTCGAGACCATCTATTCCAGTCGGCTTCGGCTTCTTGCGACAGGATTCTATCTGAAGCGGCTTGCCATGATGAGACAAATCCACAGGGAAGAAACTTATGGGATGTTTGGTAATGTGAGATCTGTGAGAAGCGCACTGGAGAGATTGGGCCGAAAGTTCGAGGGCACTGCGTTACGCCAAGATGCTGTCCGCATACCTCAAGCTATTATCTCGGAAGAAACGGTTCAGAGCCTCGTCTTCGTGTCGCTAGAGAGCTGGCCGCTTTCGAGAATGTTTTTTTCACTCCCGCAATCGACTTCACGCGCACAATCTTTCTCAAAAAGAAGGGGACACCAACACCTGATATCAAGGATTCGACGTGCCTTTACGCTCTGACTAATTCAGCTCATGAGCTGGAGCGAGAAGATTGGAACCTGACTATGCGAGAGAAGCAGGCCGTAAGGTAGCGTAGAGCGTAAATACCTTTCAAAAATATCAGAATAATGGCGAAGGGTGGCGAAGTTTCCATGGGTTGCCCTTTCTCACCGCAAAAGCGACTCCAACAAGCGCAGCCACAATGGCTCGACTTGAAAATAACGCATCTCTCTCTGTTCTCTGTGCTGGACGAGGAGGACCGTGCTGCTGGGTGCGGTAAGGATCGTAACAAAATGCTCAATAATATCGAGATGCTAGCTGTGTTTTCCTTGATTTGCCCCTTTCCTATTCGTTTGTTCTCTGCGCCGAATGAAAAAGATCGTGGTACTGGCTGCGACAGGGGAGTATCTAAATGAGCAACGATGTTGAGATGACTGCTTCGTTTTCCTTGATTTGCCCCTTCTCACTGCGAGGAAGGGAAGCTGAGCGGCGCCAAGGACAATCTTAGGCGGAGTCGTTGGGAGGCCGGGCCTTCTCTCACGGTCCACGGATCATCTTATGCCTCTTTTAGCTATACTTTTCTTTTCTTTCATGCATACCTCTTGGCCCAAAAACCTTCTGTTCGGAGTATTGGCAAACCCTATCTCTGGACGGTGAATGCAGGATGTCCCATAAGTGCGGTCATCCATCAGGAAAAGACAACGAAACGCCATGTCCATCCAAGGAGAGGCGTGAAATGAGGCCAAACAGGACGAAGCGATAGTTTGACAAGAAACGGGCGATACGAAGCCAGAAATGAAGAGGAAAGGGGTGGAGTCTTGAGGCCAAGCCTTGAGCCGCGAATATCCATGCCCGATGACGGTGACAAGCATTGCTCCCGGTACCGGAAGCTTCGTACCGCCGTAACAAGACTACGACCAAGACAAAGACTTGGCTGTGAACGTCTACGTCCGGCGAACGGATTCCTTCAGCCTGAGAAATTGCACATCACGAGAGCACACCGTGTCGCCTCCGCCGTGTCGTACATAATGGCCTTTCCCCTCACCGCCATCGTCGCGATGTTGTTTCCTCCTCATTGCTCACAGCAGAATGAGCACGAACAATGGCGACTGCTACCAAACTCACCTTGACCTTCTTCAATTTGCCTGCGGAGATAAGAAACGATATATATATCCAACACCTCTGCTCAGACGGTCCGATAGAGCTACCTTACGCCTACGAATCCGAAACCTTCGTCGAACCTGCGCTCCTCGCGGCCCACCCTTCGATCCGCCGCGAAGCAGCTCCGATCTACTATGGATGCAACACGTTCGAGACGCCTTCACCGGCTTCGGCACAGCACTTTCTCGGCCAGTTAAGCCCTGAATGTATTTCCTGGATTCGATCGTTCAGGCCGCTCGACTTGGTCTTGCCGGTTACCGCTCGTGGGAGATGGTTGGAGGCTATGAGGGCGAATTTGAATAAATTTGCTGCGGGGTGTGGGAAAGGCTCTCTCGCAGCTGAGGCGATCCTTGTACCCTGGAAGAGTGAGAGTGGAGAGGTGGCGTGGAGGAGATTGAATAAGATTGAAGACTTTGATGTTGTGAGAGGGGAGGGCGGAGCTTGGAGGGTTGAGTGGAGGAACGGTAAGTCACGTGAGTGAGTGTGAAGGGGGCAGACCACATACAAGAACACACACGAACCTTTGAGTCACAATGATGGGCCTCTCCAATCTATACGTTGGCTCTACGGAGCCACGGCAGCACGTAGTGTGGCGCTGAGAGACCCGTCTGTCTGCGCTGGATCGCATTCACAGGCGACCAAGAGATTCCATCCTTTGGATGATTTGCCAGACATCAGAGAACAACAGACGAATCGTTGTCGAGCTATTCATGTCGTTCCAGGAGTCCATCTGATAATAATAATATATTGGAAAGGATAGACGATCGGCCGAAGTTCGGAGCTCAAACGGACCCACCATCTTTCCACACCACTTCATAACCTCTCCTCTCTCTTACTCCAACTTCTTCCACTCTGAAACCCGCCAACATGGTAGGAACCTTAGCCTGCGGTGAGTTTGCTGCAAGCGCCGCCCACGGTAATTCATAGTTGGGCGTGTATTGGCCTGAGATTCTACAGTCTCACCGGCGACATGCTGCGCCACAAATTGCTCTCATCGGTTTCCCGCAACACCCTCAACATGCTGAACAGAACGTACTCGTCGGCATGAAAGTTACTCCTCAAGTATGTCGTCGGGCGAATGACATTTGTACGCATGCAACGCCGCGCCCGCCATGGAAGCCGTCGGGGCAGCCAGCAGCGTCCTCCAGGTCGTGCAAATCGGCTTCCAGCTCGCCAAGACTCTCTACACGTTCGCCTCGGATGTCAAGGACGCTGAAAAGGACGCCAAGGCTATTGCACAGGATGAGAGACTCACCACTATCGTCCTGAAGCAGACGCATGACCAGGTCCAGTCGGACTCCAAGATCTATACCGAGAACGCTATCAGACACTTTGATCAGATCTTGGCCAGATGCAAAGATGCGTTTCAGGAAGTCAAAGACAGTCTCTCAACGCTAAAAACATCCAGAACCAAGCTTACCGTGTCGTGACAAGCCGCCTGAAATATGGTTTCAACCAGAAGAAGAAGCTTTAGATTTTGCGCGCCAATTTGGAGAAGCTGAAGAGCACACTCCTGGTGATGCTCAACGTGTCCGTCCTGAGTCGCATGATCGATCCCACGTCTGCTGGCCGTGACAAGGAGAAAGTTGAAGGGGAGAAACTCCAGATCGAAAGCTTGGTCCAGGCCAAAGACGACGCCATGCAAAAGTACGAGGAGTTGGTTCAGTTTTTCTCACAATGGGAAGCTCGCTTCTCGAAACCCAATCAAATTGGAGCACAAGGCACTTTGGAAGCTCTCAATCAAAACGATCACTTCCTCTCTGGACGGCTTTGGCTTTGTATCTCTGCTGCCGCGCGACTTTCGAAGAGTATCGATACTCCTGCTACCCTATGGCTCGACAACAGGCTCTTCGAGATCAATGCCATCGACAACAGCATGAATGCTGCGAGTAGAGAAGTTGAAGAGTTTGGTATCGTGCGCTCTCAACTCTCGGCCAGGAACTGCACTTGCCAACTGCGAGAATGCCAAGCAATTCGTCCCGGAAGCCCAGGATGGGTGGAAACTGTATGATGACAATACGTGGCATCAACCGACAGCAGCCACCAGGAACAGTTCAGCGGATGAAATCCCGTGGCGTGGTAGACACAACAACCAGTACACTCTCGACAGCAACAAAACCTATCCAGACGGTCTTCATCTTCATCGTTTATCCGGAACGGTCGCGGCGCCCGTACCTCAAGACAATGAAGACTACCGCGCTTCGCAAATTGAAATTGGCGAATCTCACGATGCGATTCAATGGAGGTCTGGGCGGCAACTTCCTGAGCTTACCAAAGACGAAAAGTTTGTGAGGAGCTCGCGCCGCCTTATCGAAAACGAGATCATTTTCAGAGCGCGAAGAACAAGAACGCCATCACCATCGCCTGAGCCACCTAAACCACCATTACCTGAGCAACTATCAGAACCATCGCTCCATCAAGAAGTCGTCACGCATCACCGACATATTGATACGAGCAAAGTGTAGATATGGAGGAGCAAGTGGCTTTGCGAAAATGGCAAGCAAGAACATCGATCCCATATCAGAATCCGGGGCCCTGTTTAGTCGAAGGCTCAGATGCCGATCGACGCTTTCTGAAACTACCGTCCGCCCTCCAGGGTCTCCTCAACCGGCCAAGGTTACCAATTGAACTGAGTTCTCCCAATGGCAGCGAGCGGGTAGACGGAACTCCAGATTTGAGTCAATTGCTAGAAGTCGGGGAGACTTCCGCTGCCAGAAGTGCTCTGGAGAATAGGCTGTTGCGAAAGCGGACGAAGACTGGTTGCTTGAGGTGGCGGACATGTCGCATCAAGCGCGGAGAGGAGTGGCCTGTGTGTCAAAACCGCGGAATTCAGAGTCCCCTGCAATCCAAACCCTAGAGTACGAAGATGAGACTGATAGCGAGGACGAAGATGCGGAGACTTCGACGATAACTTCACAGCAGTACCGCCTAGCGGTCCTCGTATCGCAAACGCACAGAACGCTCCACCCGGGTATAAGGAGAGCAACTAAAGTTTTTATAGCAGCACGGATAGACGACCGCAAGAGCACCAATTCCCGTCCGGTTTTAGTAGCCTGTTACCTACAAAAGGCGATTCAGCGAGTCCTCCGTTGACGGAAGCATCTTCGGGAATAGTAGCAGCTGTAACTACCACCAGACTAACACTTAAATCCAGCAGGTTCTCAAAAGCAGTTCCTGCCGACGACTTTGACGAGTTCGACGACCTCGAAGATGCCATTCCTAATATCCCGTCGTTTCAAGAGAATATGGAAGCATTGGCAGACAAAGAGCATGTGCCAATGTATGAAAGGTTTGAAAACAAGAATCCCATTTCTGACTCGGACAAGGATAACCGCACATGCAAACTCCCAGAGTCAAATGATGAAGATGGAAGCGACCTGGGTCATGACGATTTTGCTCCCTTCGCAGCTGTCGACAGCCTTCTAAAGAGATGGACGAAGGTGTATTCACAGCATCGCGTCGAATGGCAAAGTTCCTCTCGATTTCTCCGTACGATATCTACGGAAGAATGCTGTTTGCATGAAACGCAGCCCTGAATGGGGACGGCACGACGGGCATTCTCCTTCGGATAATCATATTGCCGGCAGCGGGATGTTCGGTGGAGCTGAACGCTGTAGCTCCAATTCCTAACCTCGCCACCAACATCGCCGCCGACTGCTCCTCAAAGCATCGGACCTGATACCAAAATCGCACGCACAGCAACGGGAATGGCTGAACAAGACCTAATCTCCTTAACAGGGTCTACCGACTTATGCGAGGACGACCGCTTCCTCGTACGGCTCAAGGATGAGGAGCGTCTCTCCTGGCCGGATATAGCGACCCGCTTCCAGGCCGACAAATGGAAGAACTTCCAAGCTGCGGCGCTGCAAATGCGATACAAGCGTCTGCAAGAGAAATTCCGAGTCTGGGAGGAGCAGGACCTGCAGGCGTTGAAGCTGGCTTGCGAAAATTGGGAGAAGCATAAGTGGCAGATTGTCGCAAACAAGGTAAGTTGATGTACATTGCCTTCGTAATCAAGGGAACCGAATCAACTGACTCCATACCTTGCAGATGCTCGAAAGTGACGTTGTAGAATACTGGCCCGCACGCCGCTGCGCTCACGCATGGAAAGAACTCGAAGCCAAAGGGAAGCAAATATCGAACGAACAGGATCTGCGGGCGTTGAAGCTGGCCCACGAGTACTGGCAGAAGTACAAGTGGGAAATCGTCAGCGAAATGGTAAGACTCCATTCACATTCCCATTACCACACATCTGACGTTACCCCTCAAAGATGCTCGATCTCGGCCAGCGGATCTACGAACGCTGGCCTGCACGTCACTGTGCCCGCAAATGGCAAGAACTCGAGGCCGCACGCGAACAAGCGTCTCTGCGCTCGAAATCGGCAATGCAGGAACAGACATTTAAGGCACCCAATAGCCCAGCTCGTGAGGCAGAAACTACAAGCAATGAGGGCGCTGGTCACCGGCCGTCCATATCGAGACGTTCCGACGGGACCCGTAGCGAGACGACATCTGAAAGCGACATGGTAGATATCGTTATCTTACCGGAGACTGAAATACGCTTGACACTACACTTTGAGGTGTAGAACTCGCAACGTGGACCCAAGAAGACCGGTATGTCTTCGCAACCGACACACGATGGCTCAAGATAACTGCTTACGAGACCTACCTCAAGACAATCCTTTTCAAGGACAAAAACCATGATGACGATCAATTGCTTGACATTAAAGTGTCTTCGCTCGTTCCAAGAGAGTACGGACAGTTCCTAATGAGTAGTCGCGCGCTTATGCGCAGCAAGCTTGGAAGCGTAGCGGCGAGTGTGAGTTTTGTCAACAGCGTTGTGCCACAGCGCCAACAGAAAATGCCTATTGATATCTCATCACCTCTTCCATCAACTAATTATCATACTCCACCTCACCGCCCAAACGACCACTCCAAACCCTTCGGAGGTATCGACACCCCACGAAGCAGTGGCATCAACTCCCAACTCAGCTACTCTCACCTTTCATCCGTTCCCAAGGCTCCGTGCCGAGTTGGGCGAGGCCATCTGGGAACTATGTCTGCGGGAAATTGGCTTCGAGATCGATCCTCCTTTCAGTGATCTGGTTTACGGTGACAACCCGGCGCCCTGCTAGCTGCTCGTGAAATCCGAAGCGAACAAATGCCCATCATACATAACCAAGTCTGTTATGAGTCGTGCGCAGTGGCATTGAAGGCTGCGAGGAAGGTCCTCAAAGATCACGCTAAATGGACTGCGGACGGATCATTAGCATGTTAGACTTGGGGCAGACACTACTGCTTCCCGAGGACGTACCACCTGAACTGGGATAAGCCGTACGAAACGTATGATGGGATCAAGGAGAACCCTTTGTTCTACACCCTAGCTGCACAAATGGCGGCCACAACTCGGGCTTCCATCATGCTCCAGCGTCTGGAACACGTTTATGATTTTTGGGAACCGTGGAGAGAAGTAGTCTAGTGGTTGGAAGAAGTTGATGAGGATGGTAACCCAGTTCCGAAGCATCGCGATCCCGGCGATGATGGGAGAAAAGACATAACCGCCTTTCTGCGACTGTCGTCGTACCTTGTGGTCGTGCAATTGATCGTAATCCACACGGACCTTCGAACCGGGGCTGCCACCGGGCTCTTCGGACTACTATGCGATGCTCCAATTCAAACCGTCGATATGAAAGAGGAATTGTTGATTGACCGCTTCGTCCAGCTTGCCAGAGACTGTGAGGCACAGAGCCCTTGAATTATTCAAAGAAGATCCCATCAAGCAGGACCTCATCAAACAGGACCGCAAGTGCCGGTCTTTCGAAGCAGCGAAGAAGAGAATGGGGGACCATATAGTACAGCACTATTGGACTGAAGACTTGGTGCCTACCATGCACCCCGCGATCATGTTTCGCCTATGCACTGATATTTGCAATCGTGAAGCATGAGGTGGATATGGAAATAGAAGGAGATAGTATTGGGAGTATCTGGGGTGAAATAGAACATCGATGAGCATCATCGCATTCGTGGAGCAGATCAACGATATAGACGAAAACCCGAAGTCGAACGATACCACATTTGCTCTCGTTTCGCTGCCGTCAACGATCTTCTCGAAAGATGAACGAAGTGTCAATGAGGCCCAATTCAACGTTCGGCGAAGAAGACAGACTGATCGCTTTGAACGGAGCCCAAATCATCCACTCAACGACTGCGGCTGGGACACCTTCTCTGAATACATTTCAACGACCAGACCCGCTCTCTCCCCACGTTTCCCGGCAAACTTTTCGAGATCGGCTGATCCTCGGCAGCGAAAATTCATTTCCATATTGTGATATCCGCTCAGTCCTTTTATCCAATCAGTCATCTTGGTGTAGTTGGTTATTTGTTTCGTCTTGCAAGATGAGCGAGAAGGAGATGTGGCTGTTCGTCGTGATTTTGAAGATCCGAAAAGTTGATGCCTGAAATTTGGATGACTCAAATTTCCAAATTGATCCCGCGACTTTCTACTAGCGCCTGACGGGGAGATTTAGCTCTTTCTGGTTCTGCACCTCAGGTTCCAAAAACAAGTTGTCGGGGACTAGGAGTATGTTCCAACTCGAACATCGCTTGCGTCGCGTTCTCGTCCGAACCCCTAGCCGGCCCGCACGCTTCGAGCGCCGCCCACGCGCACGGACACAAAGCAGAAAGGTAGTTGAATACGAGACTCGGCGGCTGCGGTTTTGCCAGCCCGCGTTCCCCACTTCCTGAATTGGACTTCTGGCAAACGATGTTCTGGTTTCCGATTATGCAACATCACCTTCCCAGGCCGCTAAGTAGAATACCGATGAACATCCTACTTGCCAGCCCCACAAACTGCCAGCTGCCAAAGCGGATGGGTGAGAGGAGATGAAGCCTAGTGCCAATGCAGTCGTACAGGCGGCCTCTCAGATGCGTCAATGCCTTGCAGCCTGCCAGCCCCAGTATTCAGCGGAAAGATAGCTGCGACCCCGCCTCCAGCACTTTGCAAGTTGTGCCCAGCTTTTTCAGCCTTCCTTAACGTATTCCAACTTCCAAGCCTCTCATATACGACACCAATCAAGCTTGAACCATCCCGCGACCTACAAGAGCCTGTACAGCCTATCGGGACTATCCATTTGCTGCAGCATAACGCTGTCCACACTCACTGCCAGTCTTGAGGGAAAGGCCGCTCTTCAAGATGTGGCTTCTCCTACAGTCCAACGACGGCGCTTACAAGCTAAAACAGTTCTCCGACGAAAATCTTCTCCCTCCGTATGCGATACTTTCGCACACATGGCTACAAGGCAACACGTGGCTACTAGGGAAGAAACTTGAGCCCACGTTCAGTGATCTTCAAGAAGGATCGGGTCAAAAGAAGCCTGGTTATCAGAAGATTCGGTTCTGTGGAGAGCAAGCTAGAAGAGATGGATTGAAGTACTTTTGGGTGGATACATGTTGCATCAACAAGGACAACCCTGCTGAGCTCTCACATGCACTTCGCTCCATGTTCCGCTGGTACCGTAACTCCGACCAATGCTATGTCTATCTATCAGACGTGCGGAGCACCACAATCCAGAGATCATGGGATACAGAACTCTACAAAAGCCGATGGTTCACTCGAGGGTGGACGCTCCAAGAATTAATTGCACCTCGATCGGTAAATTTTTTTACAGCAGACCACGTACGACTTGGCGACAAAACCTTACTTGAACAACAAATTTGTGATATTACTGGTATCCCAGCTCGTGCGCTCCAAGGAGCTCCCCTATCACTTTTCAGAAGAGAGGAGCGGTTTAGATGGTCATCAACGCGCGAGACAAGCCGCCCTGAAGACAAGGCATACTCATTGATGGGTATCTTCGATGTCGAGATTTTGGTGACTTACGATGAAGGAGCCAGTGGTGCATTGAAGCGGCTCGAAGAGGCCATCGACCGACGAGACAGGTGTACCCGGGATCTTTGCCTCAGTGACCCTCGTGACGACAAGGAGCGCATTGAAGACAATAAAGGCGGCCTGCTTGAGGATGCATACTGCTGGATTCTACAAAATCCCGAGTTTCAAAAGTGGCGTACTGCCGAACACAGCTCGTTCCTATGGATCAAGGGCGACCCTGGCAAGGGGAAAACAATGCTCCTGTGTGGTATCATCAACGAACTACAGAAGCTGAGTAGCAGGACACCTATCCTGTCCTACTTCTTCTGTCAGGCTACCGACCGGCAGGCTAACAATGCCACTGCGGTTGTACGGGGTTTGCTGTTCATGTTTGTTTGTCAGCTGCCATCGCTAGTGTCCTACATCCAGGCTGGCTATGACACTACCGGTAAATCCCTCTTTGAAAGTACAAATGCATATGTTGCATTGGCCAGGATCCTACGGAATATGTTAGAGGACCCAATCTTGGATGGCGCCTTCGTGATTGTCGACGCGCTCGATGAATGCTTGGTAGATCACGCTGAGCTCCTGAACCTCATCGTCGCTGCGTCGTCGTCGTCTTCTCGAGTTCATTGGGTTGTGTCAAGTCGAAACTGGTCAAACATAGAAAATGTGATGAACCATATAACGCAGGCGGTACGATTGAGTCTGGAGCTGAACGAAGATTCCATCTCAGCGGCAGTCACCACTTATGTTGACCTTAAGGTCGAGGGCCTTGCAAAGCAGAACAAATACAACGACGCCGAGCAAGTTGCAGTACAGCGTAATCTGAAGTCCCGCGCCGATGGCACGTTTCTTTGGGTGGCTCTTGTCTGCCAGGAGCTTCGCGAAGTTGCTGGATGGGAAGCAAGCGAATTGTCAAAGGAATTTCCAAATGGACTTGTGGCACTATATGACAGGATGATGAAGCAGATATCTGTCTCAAGGCGCTCTCGGCTCTGCAAGGAAATGCTTGCTGTGATTTCAACTGTACGGCGTCCTCTTACTCTAGAAGAGATGTCCTCCCTGGTCTCAGGAGGTCCCCCTATCTCTACCCATTTCGAAGCCTGGATGGACATAGTAAAGGATTGTGGGTCCTTTCTCACGGTTCGACGGAACATCATATCCTTTGTACACCAATCAGCAAAAGACTTCCTTGACAGGCAGGCGCGAATCGAGATCTATCCATCTGGAATAAAGCACATTCATGCCAATATTTTCACGAAATCTATTGGGCTTCTGTTACAGACGTTGCGTCGGGATATTTACGGCTTAGAGGAATATGGATTTCCCATTGATCAGGTCAAGCCTCCTTCCACCAATGATCCCTTGGCTAATGCGCGATACTCCTGCGTCTACTGGAT
>NHNV01000077.1:0-112504 GCA_002785995.1 Mycosphaerelloides madeirae | reverse complement strand
TATCCTAGAGAGAGAGGTGCGCAGAATCACAATACTTGGACAAGAACAAGCCATCCAATTTGATCTTGCAAAGACAGAACTACTACACTTCTCCAAAAGCAGACAAGCTACAAGCTGCCCTATTCAACTCCCTAGTGGCGACACAGTCCAGCCAGCAAAGGAAAGTGTAAGATGGCTAGGTATCTGGTTTAACGCTCACCTCACCTTTAAAGACCATATCAAGATCAGAAGTACAAAAGCACTAGCAGCATTCCACCGGATGGAACGCCTAGCAAACCTGGAAAACGGCCTCTCTTCTCACTCTATCCGCAGACTCTACCAAGCCTGTATCACCTTAATAGCCGACTTTAGAAGCCCTATCTGGTGGAAAGGGAGAAGAGCAATTGCCCCACTTCAGACGCTCTAATACAAGGCCGTACGGAAAATCCTAGGAGTCTTTAAGACAACCCTAAGTGAAGCATGTGAGCTAGAAGCAGCACTCCTACCTCCTGCAATCCGGCTAGAAAGACAATGCGTCTTATACTCACTCCGAGCTGCGAAGCTTCCATTTGATCATCCAGTTTCAGAAACCCTTCGAAATACCAACATACCACAGGCTCCCCTAAGATTCAAAGACCGAGCAAAGCTGTCACGCTTTAAAGACATTCACTACCGGAACTCTTTCTTCCTAGCAGAGGGAACAGAGAAGGCCAAGATGTGTCTAAGCCATGAAGTCAACAAAGCATGGAAAGAACACTTCCAAAAGGCAAAGGAGAAGAAGCAGACCAGCAATCCAGGAAGCTACTTCAACCGGTTTGAGTAGCAAGAAAGGGACAAGCTACAAGTCAAAGACAAAAGACATCTTACTAGTGTATACTATACACTCCTATTTGGACATGGATACCTCAAGTCCTACCTTTACCGACTCAGACTAGCAGACAGCGACAGATGCCGATGCGGACAGAAAGAGACACCCGAGCACCTCCTCCTCCGATGTACAGAATACACCCACCTCCGGCCACAGCTCCTCGCAAGGCCTACATCCATTCAGGAAGCATGCAGCTCTCTAGCAGGAAGAGAAGCAATCCTAGACTTTGTCAACAACACTGGTATTGCAACAAGGAAGTGGCACCTAGCAAGGGGAAGCTACGATACTACTAACACAGCGGCCTAAACAGCCAACCTACACAAGTTTTCTTATATCAGGGCGTTGGTTTGAATTTGGATTTGGAGTTGTTTTTGATTTTACTTAGGCTGAGACCTACAGAGTCAACTAACAAAAAAGACGATATCAGAAAAACAAAGAACTATGCCGGAAGGCCGTCTTACAGGGTGCAAGACTCACATAGGACGTTAATGGAACAAACAAACAAACAAACAAACAAACAAACAAACAAACAACAAGCATTTTCTCTAGATCTCGCCCGACTTGGAGCGACATCTTGACACGGCAGAGACTCAAAAGTTGCTGGATCACACGGAACTTGACACCAAATCGATGAGCCAGAATGCGGCTTACAGCATGGCGAAGCGAGCAAACCAGCTACAAGTCCAGGGTTTTTCGTTAGCTTGGGGAGCAAAGAGCTCGCTTTTGAACAGCATCAGTCCGGGCGAAAAATCGACTGCTGCCGGGCGCAAAGAAATACAGAGTGAAAGAGGCGCAGCCGCAAATGGCACAGACTTCTACTGTGGGGCGTGTGGATACTCCTGCCCACATTGCAGCGTAGCAGCTTTTCTCATTGGTCCCGAATCTTCATTCATCACTTGAACGGAGATGTTGGTGGAGGTGGTGCAGTCCCGGGTCGCCGCTCGAGATGAAGAGGTGGTCGATAGAAATCATGCTCTAGATATGTACGAGCTTGGCATCTCAGAACATCTCGTACCGCCAGTTCAGGTCGACCATCTGCTGCGTAACTCCACCTTTCATTGCCCTCCTAACCTCCTGTGGATCTCCGGAATCGAGACGTCGATTCTCTCTCAAGACTGACCACCGATACAGCGTAATGGTACAAGCGAACAGCAAAGCACAACCCATGAGAGCCCCAAACGCAGCAAAATAGTGCGGTGGGGCGTAGTATAGGTAGCTGGCCCAGATGTTGCTCGTATTCCCAAGAGCGCTGAACAGTGCGGTCGCAGCTGCCCGTTTTGCCACAGGACGTGCGAGGTGAAGGTTGATTGTCTTGTAAAGCAGAATTTGAGGCCCAACAGATGCAAATGGCAGAATCATCATCGAGAAGTACCGAGCTCCAACACTGGTCGTAGCCATTGGGATTATGTACATCGTCGTTGCAATTGCAATGCACAGGAGAATGATAGGGTAGACGGTATTCTTCCGATCCGAGTAAAACATGATTCCGTAGTAGACACAGCCAGCCAAGATGTATGGAGGAGCAGTGAGGAGCAGACTGATGGTGCTCGAGTATCCGAGGGAAGCCACGAGCGAGGGGAAGTAGTTGGCGATGGAGCCTTGTCCGCAGGAGAACACGCTGCAGAAGATGAGGAGTATCAACTTGGGATCTGACAAGGCTTGCCCAAACCCTTTGAGCGTGCTCTCTTCTTCGGTGCCTTCTGCTGCGCCCGCTTCCCTTTCGATTCGCCAAACAGCGAGATCTCTTTCAACAGGAGGCAAGAACCGACAGTTGTGCGGATACTCAGGCATGATGCAAGCACAGAAAGCCCCGATACCGACAGTAGCAGAGCCTTCAATAATGAACAGCCATTGCCAGGCAGCAATGTTGTGGGTTCCGTCGAGTTGGAAGATTGCAGCAGCAAAGAGCCCGCCGAAAGCGTTGCCGACTTGCTGCGCAATGTATAAGCCTGCAAAGCGCTTTCCCAGCTCCTTCTTGGTGTACCACGCTGAGAGATAGTAGATGGCGCCAGGAAAGAAGACAGCCTCGACCATGCCCAATATAGACCTGACTGCCAGCAGCTGCCCATAAGTCTTCACGGCGGAGGTGGCGGCAGAGATTCCACCCCAGATGACAACGGCCACGCAGATGTACATGCCTGGCCGAGGGATCTTGGTGATGATAAGATTGCTCGGGATCTGAAAAGGCAAATATCCGACAAAGAGGATGGAAATAGCGGTAGCAAATTGCTGAGTGTTGAGATTCAGGTCTTCCATAATGCCTTGCAGTTTGGCAGCTGAGAGATTCTGGCGGTCGATGTAGTTCAGGATGTAGAGAATTCCAATAGCTGGCAGGATCAGAAGGTCGATTTTTCTAACGATCTTTCGATTGAGGCGGGCTCGGTCTTCTTCGCTCAGAGCTCTCAACGACTCCGGCATAGACAGGTGCTCTGCATTGTACGTCTCGACCTCTCCTTGGGCAAACGACTTGTCATCCTCTGTGACTGCCGTCTTGTCGAGGTCCATGGCACCGGTATTCCAGGGTGAACGAGGCAGCGTACAGCGGCCTTTCGAAGACCAGCCAGTGCCACATAATTTATATCGTCTGCCACCCGTGGAGATAAGAGTGCCTTGCTGCTGAAGGATAGAATCGGTCCGGGCGGAGTAAGGAAGAGGACGAAGGAGGAGCAGCCGGGCCGACAGATCCTTGTCGCCCGGAAAGGGAAATTGCGGAGCTCCTCTCAGGAAGGAGTTCAGATCGACCAAGTGTTCGTGAGTCAGTCGAAACATTAATCTTTTACACAAGAATAAGTTATGTCCGCCTTCGAAGACACAGTTCTGAAAATACTGTCATCGATAGCATATTCTCACGATGCCACCACCAACTGCCGACTATCCTACGCCACAGACGACCGACATCAAAAACTCCAGATTGAGGGTATTGAACGCCCTCCGAGATGGCGAATATCCACTCTTGACCTTCATGGCTATTCCCTCAGTACGAATGGCACAAATTGTCTCTCTGACAGGCCTCGACGGAATAATTATCGACTGCGAGCACGGCAACATTGATGACGGAGCAAGTCATGACTCTGTCGCTGCTATATCGGCTTTGGGATTATCACCAATCATTCGCATTCGGGGAACATCTCACGACATCATCAAGCGTGCTCTAGATACTGGAGCGCACGGCATTATGGTGCCACAAATCAACACCGCCGAAGAAGCCCGTCAAATCATTCAATCATCGAAATTTCCACCTCAAGGCGTGCGTGGGCAGGGTTCCGCATTTCCAGCCATCGCTCATGGCCTCACAACACCTGAGTACATGAAATCGGCCGACCAGACAATCATCACAATGATCCAGATCGAAACACAGGCTGGAGTGGAGAACGTCGACGCCATCTGTGCCGTGCCAGGCGTGGACCTTGTCTTCATTGGTCCAAACGATTTGGCACAATCGCTTCTCGGCTACGCTCCGGCTCGTGGAGACGAGCCACAGTTTGTCAATGCCTTGGAAAAGATCGTTTCTGCGGCACGAAAGAATGGGAAGTGGGCCGGGAGAATGGTCAACGATGGTATGGTGGCGAAAGACGTCCGCAACACATTTGACATGGTCGCGATAACGGGAGATACGAAGGCTCTTCAGAATTGGTACGCGAGTGAGCTGGAAATGGCTCGGGCATGATTGTGTTGAAGTCAGATCTGTCGAATGTGAAACAGAAAAAGTTTAAATGTTTGAGTACCTCTATAGGTTAAACATTTCATACCTCGGTCTTGTTGTTGTTTGTTTGTTTGTTCCATTAACGTCCTATGTGAGTCTATGACTATGTAAGACGGCCTTCCGGCGTAGTTCCTTGTTTTTCCAATATCGTCTTCTTTTTTAGTTGACTCTGTAGGTCTCAGCCTAAGTAAAATCCAAATCAATCCAAATCCAAATCCGATTCAACGCCCTTAACATAAGAAAACTTGTGCGAGTTGGCTGTTTAGGCCGCCGTGTTAGTAGTGTCGTAGCTTCCCCTTGCTAGGTGCCACTTCCTTGTTGCAATACCGGTGTTTATACCTCGGTCTTCCTACATGCATTTCTGGAAGTCGACAAGATGACTCGCAGTAGTAGCCACCAAAGAGATGCAAGATCCGAATGACGCGGAATTGAACGCTCATGTTTGTCCGACATGATCCTGATACACAATTCGCTTTCTATGCCTGCGCAATACATTCAACCTCAATCACAGTACCATCACCCGGCGGGACTGCCTGAAGACATGACCTCGACGGCACCGGCTTGGGGAGAAACTCTATATATGCTTCATTCATTGCCGCAAAGTCCTTCATATCCGCAAGGTAGACCTACGAAGGGTAAGCAAGTGCCTGAGACGTATGAAAGCATGCACCTCACGTACATTGTACTTGACCACTTGATCGAGCGACGATCCAGCAAGCTCCAACACTTCTTTGAGATTCTGCAGGGCAGTTTTCGTTGCTTGCTTAATTTCTCCAGCCGCAGTTTGCCCGGCGCAGAACACCAGACCGGGCACCTTAACAGCAGGACCTGTCGTGTTGGCGTGAGCTCTATATTCAACGAATGTGCAATAGTGGTTGGCGTACAGTTGTGCGGCTTCGGTGGGAACTTTTCACTGGAGATGAGTTGGCGAGCCATTGTTGCTGCTGATGAGATCCGGAGTCTGGATGCGACAATTTGGTACGATTTGACAGCGCGAGCGTTCGAGGGGTAGACAACAGTCTGTACAGACAGGAAAGAAGCAGGAGCTCTGGTGTCCACGCAAATTTCGAAGGAATGAGGTGAAGTCTCGGCGGAGCTCCTCCCGGCGAAGCGCTCCCTCAGCGGAGTTCTGAAATGTTGCCAATCACTCCCCGAGGCTACATCGACCAAGTAGCGACAGTCCAGTGAGCTCGAATGCTTTCGTGCTCATAAGCATCAGGAGCATGCACGGCACAGCCACAAGCCGGATGAGCTCCTCCCCAGTTACCCCTGGAGGTGAGAGGCCGAATCAAGAGGTCGAAGCAAATCGACGAGAGAAGAGATACGCCTCATGCCAAGAGCGGCGTGGGGAGGGCCATCGGCATATTGGACCAACTTCTCGATCAGATTACCATTCTCGAAATGCGGCGGAGCTCTTCTTGCTCCGAGAATGAGGTCGATATCGGCGGCTATACAATAAGTATAAGGTCTTGACCAATCCATTTCTACGCACAGACAGGCATTCTATTACTGTTACATTCCAGCGTCATGGCCCCTGCTGTTCCCTTCCGCCCTCCACCTTCAGATCTGCCCGGCAAGCCATTTGTGCCGGAGTGGATTCCGCCACCAATCACGACCGAGAAGGACAATTTCGCAGTGTTGAAGTCCATCGATCTGTCTCTACTCGACTCGGAAGATCCAGCTGTAGTCGGCGACCTAATCCAAAAAGTGAAGACCGCAATTCGCGATGACGGCTTTCTGTTCCTCGAGAACTACGGCGTGTCGTTAGGTCAAGTGAGTAAGGTCTAATGAACAATAACCATATTGCGTTCTGATCAACTCCTCCCACGAAGCTCCACCGGCAATTCGCACTTGCACAATACCTCTACGCAAATATCAGCGAGGACGATAAGCAGCGCTTACTGTTCGACCCCGACACGGGACGTTGGTCTGGATACAAGCACCCATACGGGTTCAAGGTACGTAGCTCCAGTCGAACATTCCAGCGAAGACACCCGTTCAACTACGTTCAAGCGCCACCGCAGCGTCCCAGATGGCATTGAACAGTTTAACTGGTACAAGAGTGACTGGGAGACTCTCGACCGCGTTCCAGCATGTATCCATCCTTTCATGGACGAGATCGAAACGTTCTGCAGTTACCTGACACAGTCCGTGAATCGAAGACTGTTGACTCTGTTCTCCCGCGTTCTTGAGCTTCCAGACGACTATCTGTGGGACCATGTACAGTCTCGCGGAGGACCCACCGGCGAGGGCTACTTTCGACATGCGCTGTTCCGTCCAGTGGGCAGAGAGACAGCCGAGGTATCGAAAGGCCTACGAATGCATGGACATACCGACTTCGGTTTGACGACGCTGCTCTTCTCTGTGCCCATATCGTGTCTCCAGATTTGGGGCCGCGACGAGGCGTAAGAAGAATGCATCTCCACCAGGCATTCAACCTGCTGACATCGATTTCCAGGTGGCATTATGTTCCATACAAACCCGGCGCGCTCGTCATCAACATTGGTGATACGCTTGAAATTGTGTCTGGCGGCCATTTCAAGGCGACTCGTCATCGGGTATTCAAGCCGCCGGTCGACCAGTTGCAACAAGAACGACTGTCCCTGGTCCTTTTCAACAGCTCCGTTGGCGAGCTGAGGATGTCGCCAGTGTACGGTGAATGAATACTGCAAAATGAGCGTCTCGATGATGGACTGACGATGGCCAGCTTCCCCGCTGATCCAACGTGAAGGCTGTATTGAGGAACAAGGCGTTTACAAAGAGTTCAAGCAACGTACGGCGAGCGGGAAACTGGTACCGTCCAATCGAGAATGGCGAGAGATCCAGATCGCCACGGCGACTGATCCAACTGATACGGTCCGGAATCGTGTGGGTGCAGACCAGGTTATCGTCAACGGAAAGCTGATGCAGCAGCGAGAGTATATGGGCGTGAAGGTGGTGCTTCCTGTTTGAGAGGAAGCGGCCGAAGTATGTAGCAGATCTTTGAAAAGCCAGACCCACAAAGGCACTGTATATCTCACCCCTGCGACCCCAGCTTCAACCCCGGCAAAGCTCGCCCGCCCCTTGCTTGGCCTATCGCTCGGGTCCTAAGATCTCCGTAATTGACCTGCGTGTAGAAGCAGCACAATCCACTTGTCATCCACATTTTCAGAGCATTTGTCGACATGTCTGTGTTCATGGCCAGACCCGGAGGTCAAGACCAACAGCAGCCTTTCGCATGCTCAGTGTGTTACAGAGGTGAGAGGATAGCCATTCAGTGCCCCGGTATCAGACGGCTGATGATCGTCTTAAGGCTTCACTCGGAGAGAGAACCTCAAAAGGCACGCCACGTTGCATTCGCCTGGACCTCGTGGCAAGGGCTTTTCGTGTGATTTTTGCCCGGCCAAATTTTCTCGTCTGGACCTTCGGCAACGCCATGTGAGAAACAAGCATGCGGGTCGAGTACAGAAGACTTACAAACGAGCGCGGACGAGGAGCCACCAAGGAGAAGACGAATCCGATAGCACATCGCCAGAAAGTAATACCTTTCCGGAATGGCCTCCTGACTTTCCGCCGATGGGTGATCCGGATTCTGAACCAGACAACTCGGAGATTGAGGCCAGCATCCAGCAAGCAACAGCAGCGGACTCCACAGTGCATGGGGCACTGGCAGCTCAAGCAGAACTGTCTCTACATGGCGGCATCTTGGACGAGTGGTTTCCCTCAGCTGCACAAGTAGCACACGGATATAGCTTGTACTTCGAGCACATCGCCCCCTTCATTCCGTTCCTCCATAGCCCGACATTTGACGCTAGTCATATTCCTCTACACATGACCCTCAGCATGATGAGTCTCGCGTATCAGCACGGAGAGGACCCTGGTGTCGATAGTCTGCCAGAATCTAGTGCAGACTTGGCTGCGAAATGCTTTGGTCGGGCTCGCGCGTATGTCGACTCGATGTCGAAACCCAGCAAGGACCTGGCGCAAGACCTCGGTGTCGTCCAGTCGATGCTGATGCTCGAGCTATGCTCCATGTTGTATATGTGTGGAGAAGCATCGACCGGAGGACTGGAGCTACACCACCGTATGGTGATCTTCATTCGACAGGCAGGGCTGATGCAGTCCGCAGCGTTGAAATGTGGCGCAACAGAGGACCTGGAGTCCATGTGGCAAGAATTTGCCAAAAACGAAGGGCTCAAGCGAACACTTCTTGCAGCTCACCAAATCGATGCGCTGTGGTACCAGTTCCTCTCAGTGCCTCGCTCGCTCTCCCACCTAGAGATGAAATGCGATCTGCCATGCCCTTCGGAATCCTGGACAGCTTCTTCATCCCAGCGATGGGCACACCGACAGCTTCTCTCAGATCGCTCCAAAGCATCTCTTGACTACAGTGATGCCGTGCGGTATTTCCTAACACCAGACGCAAACACCGCCGCAATGCCCAGCGTAGACCCATACGGAGCCATCAACATCGCCCAGTTCCTGCTTTCAAGCGCCCGGGAACTCTCCGGATGGACCATCATGACGGGGAGACTGAGCCTGGAAAGATTTGATCCGCTGCGATCCTCGCTGGCAGCACTTGAGCCCATTGTTCGGCCACCTCCCGGGACAGCAGACGTATCGCAGTCGATAGCATGCCAGGCAGCGTGGGAAATGGCCGTAATTGAGCTTCAGGTGTGGTGGCCATCGCATATCCTTGGGACTGTACTCGGCAGCATGGATGAATTCCTTCAACACGCAACACTCACAGCCGCCTCTTCCCAATTCTGCGCCGAATACAACACGGCCCACGCAATAAAACCACACATCGAATTCTTCCTCCACTACCTCAACCACCCTAACACACAGCCCGCAGAACCTCCCTGGGTAATACTCTACGCCTACAAAGCCTTCCTCATCGCCTGGAAGCTTCTCTGCCACCGTCTGCCAGAAGTCATGGAAGTCGTTGGCGTCCACGCAGGCGACAGAGAGGGTGCACTCGCATGGGCAAAAGCTGTCTTTCAACGCAGGAAACAGTCGAGATTAGTGCGTCTCATCGCCAAGTGTGTAGGTGACTTGAAGGATCCGGATGGCGAGTAGTCGATGATTGTGATGATTTGCGGTGATGTAATCCACCAAAGTGAGATGGCAGTATCGATCTACTCGTCAAGAATCGTGAAAGTTGGCCGTGCATAGTCATGAGGTGGCTTTCCTTGCGTCCTACTACCGACACATCATTAATCGACGCTCGGCCTCACAAACTGTCACTCATGCCAAGGTGGTGTGTTTGAAGAAGCCAGCTGGCCGCCAACTACGCTCCCATCGTTCGAGATTGAGGCACCGAAATCACAGCCTCGGCGCCTACTGAATCGCACGTATGGAACAAGTAGAACCAGCCGCGTGACTCGTGAAGATATATGCAATATTTTCGCCACCGCCGCACAACGACGTCTCGTTTCATAAACGCCTCCCAAATGCGCGAATGCCGGGTATCCAAATACAAATTCCGCGCCTCCTGCTTGCCTCTAGCTTTTTACATCCCCCCTATGGCGAAGCGGCCCGGAAACCTAGCTTTTCCTTGATCTAGCAGAAAATCATGTTACCATCCAAAAGCGCCTCGGCTGTAACATCGATCGACGCCGTTCTCGAGTCCTCGATACCAAAGTTGATGAAGAGCTCATCATCCAGATAGCCGTGATATTTCGAATCATAGGCCTTCCAGTTGATTGAGGTGACGTAAATCATCGACTCCTTGTTCGGACGACCATGGATCCAAATTGGCTTCTGGGAAATGGCGTGCATCGCGAACGGTGCTACCTGCTGGAACATCATGACGTACGGCTCGTAACGAGCGTGCATGAAACCATTACCAATCTTGTGCTGGTAAATCTGCATAACATAAGTGTTGCTGGGCGAGGGCTTGCAAGTTGGGTCGGAACGCTTGCACATGGTGACGGATAGAGAGTTGGTAGCTTGGTGGATGGAGCTCTTCCATCCTGTCTCTTCCTTTGAAGGGAGAGGGCTTTGCACCAAATGCTTCTGCCAGCAAACCTGGTCCGAGGCATGTGCGAGAGGAGCCAGGTCCTCTCCAACAAATCCCGAAGGCTCCAATTTGGCGAACGCACGCTTGGGCGAGCTGTCGTAGTGAGCGTACATGTTCTGTTCCTCGAAATCCCAGAAGATGAAATAGTTCTTCTCCATTGGACCGTACTTGCCCGGCCTCTGGATTTCGGTCTGGAACGAAAAGGGATCGGACGCATTCCAGAAGAGACCCCAGTCCACGGTAAGGCGGAAATCCTGCACCCACTGTCCAAAACACGTGTAGTGCGATTGCGAACCATAGATGATGTAGGGGTACTTTGGGCCGTAGAACACACGGGCGTCGTGAGGGCCGATGTTCAGATTGACGTTGCCAATGTCGCCTGTGCAATGTCCCGGGCTCGTGGTCGCAGGAACGATGGCGAACATGGGCGTTGTCACACAGGTCAGATTGCCACCGGGCTCAAATTTGGCGTCGCAAGCAAGCTCGGCGCACCAGCCAGAGGTGAAGTTTCGCTCACGCGGATAGTGCTGAGCGACGACGACCCAGGTGTCCTTGTCGCGTGGATGCGCGAGAATATTGGGGTTCATTGTAACGTAGCCGGGGAAGGTGATGTTGAAGTGCTTGCCATCAGGCGTGGAGACGGAGCGAACTTCATGATAGTTCACCTTGATCTCCGCGTCGCTGTATGAGGGCGAATCCTTGAGCTCCTTGTCGGGCGGAGGTGTACCCATGCCATCTGGCGGAGTCTTCTCCTCGGTAGGCTTCTTCTCGACTGGCTTCTCGACTGGCTTCTCTAGAGGCTTCTCTGATGGCTTCTCGGGCGTTGTGCCAGCGAGAGCGCCGCCCTGGCTGTTGGTGTTGCCGCTGCCCGCGCCGGCCTGACTGTTGGTGTTGGAAGTAGTGTCCTTACTGCTGTCCTTAGAACCCGTGGTGCCGCCATATGGATATGGCTCTGGATTCTTTGAGGGCAGCTTTGCCTCAGCGTCCGCCAAAGGGTTGTTGGGCAATGTAGCCTGCGTGTCGGTGCTCTTGCCACCCAGCCAGGCGGGCGACTTGGGACTCTGGCTCTTTGCGTACTCGGTCCATCCCTTCACGAACTCGGGCGAGCTCTTGCTGATAGACGGGTTGTAGCCGAGAGTGATCAGGACGAGGAAGGCCACAAAGGCAAGGCCGATGTAGGTCGTGAGGCGATTCCGCCCGCCGCCGAAGATCATTGCGGCGATGGCACGAGCTGTTGCTCCAAGGAAAATTGATAGGCCGTACGCAGCTTGCGCTCGCTATATCTCTCGCTCGCACTCGTTCACGTCGGCGGCATGGAAGTGGGGAGCGAAATGGCGATGGCGATGGGGACTGATACCAGCGGCACAACTACAACCTCCGCTTATGGCGTCGACGGCAGCGACTTCTTTTGTTGCGAGGCGGCCGATAGTTTGGTGAGCAGCGTCCCCTTCGAGCTTTCCCCAGCGCAACAAACTTTCGGCTCGCAATGGCGCTAAATGGAAGTCCAGACTCGCGCCCGTTGGAAGGGAACGATAATCTGCGCCCCACGAGGAATCACAAGCGACGGCGAGCCCCTATTTCGCTGTCCAATCTTCTTGGTAACAATTATTCAACAACCAGGCCAGGAGAAGCCCGCCGCGGCCACTCGCCACACGTTAAGCAAGAAGCCACATAACACAAAGAGTCCACGGCGCGCAACACTTGCCGCACACGCGAGATACAGCAAGAAAAGAGACGCCAAGCTGCCTCGGATGTCCAGCATGAACTACCTCTTCGTACTCCCTACCTTATGCTCACACTCGTCAAGTCGCACCTGGAGATGCAGCGATCGCCTTGCATGTCGTGGAGGCGGCCTTGCCATCCCCACCGCAAATCTGCTTTTTACACACGAAGTAGGCATCTGGCAACGAATATCCGCATACTAACGCCGCGAGGTACCTGCCACGCTCGATAAGGATAACTGGGTTAGCTGCAGAAAAAGGGAGCTGCCAAGGTTGCCCTGCATTGATATCCATCACCCCGTCCGCTGCTAACGCGAGAGCTTTCTCCTATATCACCGAGGCTCGCGCCAAGACGTTGGGTTTCGAGACAGTCGCGTCGGGAGTGGACACAACTGTAATAATGATATATGAGTGTGATTTGACACAGCACGTGAGGTGGAGAATGGACGCCTGAATGATATGCATTGAAAACATCTATCCTATAGTGATAGTCTCCTGGGATCACGCCTTGCGCTGCTCGTCCCTGGACGAGCTTCCACGCGGCGGCTGCGTCTGGCTGTACAACCACTGTCCAAACTTGACGCTGGGGTCATCCAATGCTGATGTCAGAATCTCCGCTACCCAAAAGGTCAGCGGCATCAGGATAAGTTGCGGCACAATGTAGGCGATCTCCAAGCCAAAAGGTCCCCATTTAGGCAGCGGGAACGAGTCCGCCCAGCCAGGGATTGTAATGGCGTGTGTGAAGTTGACCCAACCTGTTGCCGCATACAATCTGTCTCCCAATGTCCAGAGAATGGGTCCGTGGATGAGGTAAAACATGTACGAGATGCGACCTAAATATTGGCAGAATCGAGTCTCGAAGAAGCGCTTGAGCCAGCCGATGCGTGGCACCGAGACCACGAGAAGAACTGCTGCCCAGAAGAGGAAGAACCAGCGGAAGTCGAACGCCGCCTGTGGGGCCATCCAAGCCAGATAGCGCCAGCCGGGTGTCTCCTTCAGATGCTTGATATCCGCCGAGTTGGATGGAATTCCTCCGAGAGTCATGCTGAGGAAGAAGCCAGCGTAAGCCAGGCTGCTCTTGTACGGCGTGAGCTTGTGGAAGATGTCGGGAAGATTGTTGTCCAGAGCGAGCAGATCGAGGTCAGCAAGGAACATGCCCGCGACGAACATGGCGTAGTGCAAGCCGTCGACAATCCAGATAAAGTACCAAATGAGACCAATCTCGCACCATAGTCTTGCGTTCCTTGTGCATCGAGAGAATGCGAGGAGTGCGGTGTATATGGTGATGGAACCTCTCATTTCCACCGGAATGGACCAAACATGCTTTTGATACTCCAAGAACGGCTCTCCACCCATGTTCCAAACGAATGTGAAGTTCTTCAGTTCGCAGTACCACCGCCAAATCTCATCACGAAGGTTGCTTTGAGTCTTGAACTCGGGATGGATGCCCAAGGTGTGTGGCATGATTGCATAGCAGAACGTAACAACCCAGATGGGAATGAAGAGGCGAAACCATCGACGGAAGAGTCCAGAGGCCATGCCATCACCGAGAGCAGTGTATTCACCAGCTTGGATCTGTGTTAATGGCTTCGTGGATAGGACGTAGCCTGAAAGGACGAAGAAAGTCGCGACGGCATAATGGCCGCCAGTGAAGAAGGTCCTGATGTAAGGGAAGGCTCCCAGGTAGTACTGTCCGTCCCAGCCGAACGTGTTCTCCAGCTTTGTCGTACCTCCAGACAGGGCATGAGCCCACAAAGAGTGGTGCAGCAGGTAGACAAGCAGCGCGGCAAAGCCTCTGATTCCATCCAGGTAGGCCGTCCTCCGCATCTTCGTGTTCTTTGTCGATTTGAGGCTGAGGAACTGGGGGCGCAAAATCGCAAGACGGGATGCGCCCAAGTCAAGCAACTGGGAAATCTGAGCCTGTGTCTTCCCGACAGGCGTACGTGGGCGGTCATCCTCGTTGAGGGTGGAATCCGAGTCGACCTCGAGCTCGCCCTGCTCCAACAGACTCAGCTGCGGCTTGTCCTGGTTGCCGGACATGGTGTTGACGGACAGCAGCGACTAACGATGCTGTGGAAGATGATGTCCGTCGCAGATGGGATAGATAGCAGGTTGCAAGACAGAGGGTGCAAGACGCGTGGTGGGTGAGCAGCGGAGGATCGCAGCAGCAGTAGCGGCGTCGACAGCAACGTGACGGAGACGGCAGGGGCACATGCGAGCAGCGGGTTTTACGGAGGCATTGCGAGTGGTGTTGGTTTGGGGGTGAGCGGGGCGAGGACTAGCGGGGCGAGGCTCCGATTTTGGTAGCGGGTGGATGAATATCACGGCAGGCTCGGACTCGGCCCCTAAAGGACTCGCGTCCTTGGTGGATATTAGAGCTCCAGATTGGGCGTGGTAAGCGCATCTCAGCGAACCTGAACCTGCTTCTGCGCACATCACTTCCCCAGCGCCACCGCGGATTACTGCTCCTGGCCGGCCGAATGTTTGCGCAGGGAGGAGTACATGTAGGAGGAGTGCCGTGTCTGTTCCTGCGTCGTTCTTATTCTCAATCGGCTGCAAGCGAGTTGCTGCGCTGCCCTTTCTCCGGAAGCAGGCGGTCGTCTTCTTTGATTCTAATAATATTGGCGGATCCTCGTATCAATGCTAGTATTGGGAGCCGTAGCTGGTGTAATGCCCATTTCAATAGTGAATCACCACCCCCAGGCCCTTGGTATGCCAACACTCCACCTATACCCACAGATCTGTTCTTTTAATGCCAGATGCGAGCCCTGCGAACGCGGCGTGGCCAATCGGTGCCGCGCCCGCCGAGGCTCGGCGGCCTGTGCACCCAGTAACGCAGAGTGGATGGTTGGCAGCGACAGCAGACGCGCTGGGTACGCTGAGATGCTAGTTACCGTATTTTACTGCGCTGTTGGCGTGCTGGACATGTGAAGAAGCAGCTATCACGCTATGGCGGCGGCGATCCATTAATCTCGCCTTGCTCGTTGCGGCCACGCCTCGGTCAAGCGTCCATCGGACCCCTTCGCGCGCACCAGTCCTCTCTCGGCTTCTGCTTCATTTTGCCAGCTCGCTCGTTGGGCGGCCCGGGTTGCAGATCGCGTAGACTAAATCCACGGGTGATATCGCTGCCATTTTCTGGGCGAGCACTACCAGCTCATCCATCGCTATCAGCACGATTGTGGGCTGGCTGCTGTCCTCTTGTCCTTCTTCCTACCGTCCTCCCGCTCACCACGTATGACGGAGCCTCCCTAGCATATCGTCCGCCACCCAGCCATCCCTGTCTGGGCCTTTTTCGAATCTCGCTATTCACAGCTTCTTTGGCCCTCACCTCTTCTCCCTCCGCTCCTCTTTCCTTCCTTCAACTCCTGTCCGCTATCCACCATCACTCCGCTCCGCCGCAAGGCCTGCACTCGGCCACGGCCACACACTTTCGCGGCATCCCCACCCTCACCCTCGCCGCTCCCTCACACTCGTTTTGCCGCCTTCGCAGCTGGCCATGGGGCGGACCAGCGCGCGTACTGTGAGCGATCCAGAAAAGGCCAAGTTGATGGCGCGCGACCAGGGCTTCCAGCCGCGGCAAATAGGCATGCCCAAGCAGCTTCAACGCGTTCTGCCAGCATGCATCCTGCTCGTGCTACTGATGTATTTCATGTCCGGCTCCGGCATCAGCATCCACTCCACCATGTGGGAGAAGCAAGTCACACACTTTCCCCGCAAGATCTGGCAGACATGGAAGGTCGATCCCATGCGATTCGAGGAGCGAGATCACAATGTCGCGCAAACCTGGATTGAGAAGAACCCTGAATACCGCTACGAGGTCTTGACTGACCAGAACGACCTCGCATACGTCGAGACTCACTTCGGCCCCGACGGTGTCAACCGACCCGACATTGTCTTCATGTACCGCGAGCTGACCGCACGCATCATCAAGGCCGATCTATTGCGGTACATGATCATGTACATCGAAGGCGGAATCTACACCGACATAGACGTTGAAGCCCTCAAGCCGGCCAACCACTTTGTCCCCGTCCGATGGAACGAGCGCGATGTTGACATGGTCATTGGCGTGGAAATTGACGAGCCCGAATTCATGGATCACCCTCTTCTAGGCTCCAAGTGCGCCTCTTTCTGCCAATGGACTTTCATGTGCAAGCCGCGCTTGCCCGTCATGCTGGAGTTGATTGAGAAAATCATGCTTTGGCTGCGCAATGTGGCCATGGAGCAGAACAAGCCCATCTCTGAGGTCGAGCTCGATTTCGACCAGGTTATCAGCGGCACCGGTCCATCTGCCTTCACCGAGGCTATCCTCGCCCACATGTCCCGCAAAACCGGCAACAAAGTCACTTGGGAGGAGTTCCACGATATCAACGAATCGAAGCTCGTCGGCGGCGTTCTCGTCCTGACTGTCGAGGCGTTCGCTGCTGGTCAAGGCCACTCTGATTCCGGCTCCCACGAGGGTCGCCAGGCGCTCGTGAGACACCACTACCACGCGTCTGGCTGGCCCACGGCCCACCCCCGATTCAATCACCCCATGTACGGTGAGGTCGAGCGCTGCAATTGGGTCATGGACTGCGTTAAGCAGTGGGATGAGGACACCAAAAATTGGGAGACGCTCCCTCAAGAAGAGAAGGATCGACTCCTTGAAGAGGCGCGAATCGAGCAGGAGCGAATTCAGGCGGAAGAAGAAGAGGCGGCTCGCAGAGAAGAGGAGGAGAACCGACGAAAAGAAGCCGAGCAGGCAGCCCGCGAAGGCCGCGAGGTCGCGGGTTGAGAAACAATGAACATTGATTACGAGCATACGGACGAGCATGTACAGCGGCGTTTGGCGATGCACTAGAAGGCGGCAGGCGCGGCATTTATTGTCAGTGACAACACTATTCTCGAGAAATTCTTCTCGCTGCGGAAGGAGATGGCGGAGGAGTTGGATTCTTTCTCTCGCAACAGGTTTTTGCTGTTGGAAGAGCATCGTCTTGGCTTTAGAGTGCTCGTCGCTTTTTTTGCGCAAAGGAAGAATACAGTACGAGGAATTGCGCTTTCTCGAGGATAGCTCTCGGATCGCTTCGAAATGTGATACCCTACCTAGCAAAATACTCTTCTATCGGTAGCTCGTTTCCCGTCTGAGTCTGAATCAACCGAAGCCTCGTCACAGCTTCCCTGGAAGTGGTCTTCTGCAGCCGTTTAGAATAGTCACGATCCTGGTATTCTGCGACTGCCCTGTTGTAAAAGTAGTTTCATGGAAGGATCGATTACCAGGTATGACATGGAGCAAGATTCGATAGGTGGTCGATACGACTTTTCTTCTTCACCGCTGTCTTCTACGAGAGGCCTTTTTCTAATCAGGCTGCTTAGCAGTGTACGCTCGGGTAAACCGCTTTTTGCTCCAGCTGATGGACGAACTTCGAAGCCCTTCTCCAACCATAACGTAGGCATACTCGATCAAATTTGATCTTTGGTAAGAGAAAGATCGAGTCTGTGATCTTCACGATTTCAAAAAGGGCAGATTGTTGTGGATCAAATTAAATGATAGACTACGCCTAGTGGCCGATGTATTAAAGTCTATTCCCCATTAATAGCAACGACAGTCCGAGAAGTACGAGAAACGCACACGTAAACTACGTTGAGCGAACGTGAGCCCTACCTACCGGCACTGCATCGCGGCCGTTGATATCATGCAAGTGATGAGAGAGTAACAATTTCCAGAGGCCATCGGTCCTCCGTCCTGCCGAAAGTTCTCAGCAACGCCACGCTTCCAGCTCGTTCAAAATATTTCTCCTTGCGAAATAGCGGTCGGATTTCTGGTCCAACTTCTACTTGCGGACCCGACGTGGGATGTGTTTATAAAGGAGGTGATCTCAAGACCCCCGGGATGGAAAAGCCTCCGGTCAATACTAGCCGTTCGTAACAGCTGTCAAACGCGTCGTGCCAGCAGGAATTTGGCAGGACTTGAGGAATTGCACGTGCGTTGGATTTGGTCACAGCATTGTGATTGCCTCTTTCGTCAGCTTGAAGACAGCGCCCTAGCAGATAGAGGAGCAGGCTATGATCCTCATGGATGATCTAGCAATTTGTACGCCACAGGTGCTGACACTCCTGCTGCAACTCAGATTTGGCAAGTCTTCGTTCGCTTGCAACAGAGTTGGGTGTCTTATCTGTCGAGTCGAAAAGTGTTGAGGAGATCTTCGAGTTCAGGATGTCTGACTGCAGGAGGAGCTGATGATCAGTGAGGTGCCGACGCCGAGCCGGCGTGAATAAAGCAGGAACCTGCAGGCCGCATGATGCAAGAAGGCTGTTCTCTCAACAGGGAAGAACTTCAGCAGCCAGCGTCGAGGTCAAGAGAGAGAGAGAGAGAGAGAGTCGAAGTCATTCATCCGAAACGCCGTAGTAATTTGAACTAAGCTTAAACAAACCAGGGTCACAAGTGGAGAAGGTCTGGCACGTGTCTTGACTTAAGCTCGGCTTCTTGAACAACAACAATAATGCTCGCGCAGTTGACTACGAATGATGCCATGGTTTTGGTCTGCTGCAGACACCAGGCAACATGCCGATAACACCAAGAACCCGCTGCTGAGCGACAAGGAGAAATTTAGCAGCAGCAGCTCCTCTCGCGACAAACCCACCCACCCCATCGACTCCGCCAGTTTCACGCCCATACAAACAGCCACTGCCTGTGTTGTCACAACAATCGCCACCCTCGGCGCCATACGCATATACAAGCGCTACCTACGCCAAATTCCCAACGTCAGCCACATCAAGCCCGAAGACCTACGCACAAAGAGCATTTACGGCTATGTCACAAGCGTGGGCGATGCAGACAACTTCCGTCTCTTCCACATGCCCGGAGGAAGACTAGCGGGCTGGGGCTGGCTTCCCTCCCGATGCATCATTATCGACAAAAAAGCGCTGAAAGACAAGACGATACACATCCGCATCGCGGGGATAGACGCACCCGAGCTGGCGCACTTTGGCAGACCTGCACAGCCGTACTCGCAAGAAGCACTGGACTGGCTGAGAAGTCAAGTTCTGAAGAGCTATGTACGCGCCATGCCGTACCGGAAAGACCAGTATGAGCGTGTGGTTTGCAGTGTCATCCTGCGGAAATGGCTGTTCTTCAAGGCCGACCTCGGCCTGGAGATGCTGAAGGCGGGCTATGCTACGGTCTACGAAGCCAAATTTGGCAGTGAATTTGGGAGGTTGGAGGAGCAATATCGCGCAGCTGAAAAGCTAGCCAAAGATCGAGGAGTGGGCATGTGGCAGAAGCCAGGCATGGTGGGCAAGATCCTCGGACGAAAAGAGAGCTTCGAGAGCCCAAGACAATACAAAGACAGGATGAAGAAGGAAGATTTGGCAAAGTAAATCGGACGTCGATGTGCTGTCTCAACTGAAATCACGGCGCGTCAGTCTCAATGTACGATCTGAACGAATGCCATCATGTTGAGACACCACACCACATAGTTTGATGCGAAAGATTAACCCTTGGCGGTGGCCGTCTTTCACAATGTCCCGTCTGGCGCAAAGCTATTGAATGCGGGCATGTCATGCGTCAGAAAGTAGTTCCAGTCAAACTGGGAGTCATTCAGAATATCCAGGTTCCAGTCTTCACTGCTGGAGTTTGTCATGGGGTTCTCTAGATCCACTGAAGTTGGCCCATTCCCATTCCCATTGATGAGCGACGGGGCTGGGTTCGGCTGAGCCGGTTGCTCGGGCTGCGGTGTCGACTCTGCCGTGGTGCCTTTCTTCAACGTGAGACCAAGTACTTCAGAGTCTTCGTCCTTCCTTTTCTTGGATAGTCGGACAAGGAAGCGTGCTGTTTTGAGGGCTTCCTTCATCGATTGTGTCTTGAACTTTTCCACAACGAATTCGAGAACCCGCATGGCCGTGGCAAGGTGGGAGAGAGATTCGCGAGCGTCCATTGCGAGGAAGACGCAAATGACTTGAAACGGTACGTTGGCTACGTGCCACCTTTATGGAAGGGAGGAAAGTAAGCAAATGTCTGAGACGTAAAGGGCATATAGGGGTGCCTTCCGGCTGTTTTACGTACCACGGCATGCCTTGTTCGGCCATTCTTCGAGCAGCCTCGAGACCTCTCAAGCCCATATTTACGATCCTGTCGATGATAGCGCTGGACAAGTTGGGGTTTGCCAAGCGTAGTCGCCGGTACCCACACAGCCCCAAGTTGGCCTTCGAGAGCGCGATGCCGTCATGGCGACACTCATAAGCATCGAGTCTCTCAAGGAAGTCTTCCCACTGGCCACCAGCACCGGTCTTGTCGGTCTCCGGATCCAAGCAGCAGGAAATGCTGTATAGATCGACGTAGTCTTTAGTGTAATCCCCGTCTCGCACAGCAGGTAGCTGAGCAGTGATCCCACGTAGGGTCACCCGTGTACGTCCATACTCGAAACTGACCCAAGAGTTGAGCATGCGGGCCACCCAGAAGACGCGCCGCCGGATTTCAGGGTCGTTGTGGGCGTCCATAGCAGCGGGGTGGATGACGAAACTGCTCACTTCGAGCTGCAGACCAACAGCCTCGACAAGGTGCATTGTGGTGCAACTTGCGATCCAGGTGGCATGAGGGTGGTCGGTGGCACGGAGGTAGAGACATCGCAGAAGCCATGACTGGACGTCAGTCAGGCTGGGAGGTTGCATAGTGCTGGTGCTTTCGAGCGTTTGCTTCTGAGCTTCAACGATGCAAGTCAATTTCCTATGTAGGCCGCCGTCTGAAAATAGGGACCCTACAGCAGCTATGCCGCACAGTAGATGGTCTGGTATCTGACAAGCATCGGGGCGAGCCCATCGGAGCGAAATGTTCTCCAGGATGCGTTCCTTGTCCAGAAAGCCGTACAATGGATGCACGTTAGCGAAATGTAGATTTGCTAAGGAGTACATCTGGTCCTGATCTATGAGGTCGGTAATCGACGGTACTGAAGGAACGAGCGCTGGTGTGTGGGTGCTGTTCCCCAGATTCCAGCCGAAAGTGAAAAGCTTTGGGCCGCTCGAGGGGTCGAGGCGCATCCCCAAGAGACGTGTGAAGGCAATTCCGGAATTGGCCTCCATTGAGCGCATCTTGGACATGTCCTCGAGAGTCGGCTGGGCTTCGGATTTGATGAGCGATGGAGCGTGCCCATCTGCGATAGCGTGCTGCTCGACTAGTTTGCTGCGTTTGCGCGGGTGCTTTTCGAAGTAGCAATTATACTCGAATTGGGTGCACATATTACACGGATTGGCTCCATCGCACCGCCGCTTGCGCAGACGACATGGCTCGCACGCCTGGCGGGCTCTCTGTCGCTTGAGGGTAGTAGTGGGCGGACTGTTGCTGTCCGCTTTGGCGTTGGGGCCGGGATCCATGGAGGTGGGGGTGAGGAAGGATAGATGATTGAGTGGGAATCAGAGCTGCAGAATGCCCATATCGTTCTCACGGCGATGTAACCTTTGCATTGGTATGGATGCCAGGTGCGGTCAAATCTCTGAGTCGGATGCATGCTGGATAAGCTCCGGGGCACGGGCACGTGGATATCGGCAGGAGCAAATGCGCTAGTCGTCTATTCTTTCCCTGGTACCATTCACACTTCACCTCTACACCTTCCTTCATCACATGCGGCTTCTCAGCTCATCAACCCAAAGCAGACTGCATCACGCACACATCAAGAATCGTCCATGCGTTCCACGCCGCACCACGTTCCGGAATGCGGCACAGCAATACCGCGTGACTAGCCATCGTCGCCATTATATGGGGCCCCTTCAGTAAAACGCTTAACGGGCCACTTCCACCATTCTCCCTTTGGTGATATATCTATCAACCGACGTGGAACATGCTCCGAGGGCGAACAGGAAAGTCCGCTCCAAATGCCTGTAGGACCATTAATGGTGGTCTTTCTGAGACGTGCCATCGAGCTGCTTGTTTCTTCGCTATTCTAGTTATCGACCAACATGAAACATCATGAAGTGCTCCGAAAGCCAATCGTATTCGATACGAGCTACGAATCAGTGCCCGAGTCATCCGCGCACTACCCAGAGAGTGAACATATAACTGTGGCTCTTCATCCACCAACCTGTTCTCGACCTTCAATTTCACTCCTACCGAGTGATCGCCAGAATCAAGATGGGCTCCACTCAAGTTGGCATTATCCGAGACCTCGCCACATACCCTCCACAAGATCCAGCAGCTCGCAAGGATTTGTATAACGCAGCTCTTGAGTTACTATGCAGTACAGAGTCTGCCCAGGACACCGCACAGAGACTGTATCATGGAGTATGGTCCCCCATCATTCACTAAAATGTGCTGGAATTGACTGCCTCACCTCCAGCACCTCCCACTCGCCATGGCTAAAACTGGAATCGACCTCAACCTTTTCAAAAAAAATGGCACAGGAGGAAGACAAAGAATGGACGCTGGAGGAGTTGTCCACCGTGACTGGTGCCGATTCTGCCTTGCTCTGTGAGTGTCCCCTTCAGTACGGCGCTGTGATACACACTTGTTGAAGGTCACTACAGATCGAATCTTGCGATGTCTGGCATCCTACGGCATGATCTCACAGAACTCCTCGTGTTGCTCGTATTCCGCCTCAAACATCACCAAAAACCTTGCCATTCCCGGCACAGATGCAGGGATCACCCACTAGTAAGTCACCGCGGAGCTCGCACCGAAACCACGAAACTCTGCTCTAATACTATGTAGCTCTTTGACCATGACTCCAGCCTATAACGCCATCCCCAGGTTTCTTGCCAAAACAGGCTACAAGAATCCATCTGGCTCTGCACCCTTCAACCTGGCGTACAACACAGACATGCCCGTGTTTGAATGGCGCAAGCACAACCCAGAAAACGCCAAAGCCGGCACAGCCTTCATGGCTGCTCAACGCATGGGACAACGGAGCGTCTGGGATGGCAAGGTCTCCGTGGAAGACTTCAAGCTATCGGATGGAGATATCGCCAAGGACAGAGTCATGTTCTGTGATGTTGGCGGCGGTAAGACATATAGAAGGCGAAAAGCCACTTAAATGTCTGCGACACATACTGACTCTTTCCCCAAAGGCATCGGACATCAATCACTCGATCTCCGAAAGTATCATCCCGAGTTGAAAGGAAAGATCGTCGTTGAAGACCTTCCCCTCTGCATGGACATGATCACCAACCGGGACGAAATGACCAAGCTGGATATTGAGCCGATTCCGCACGATTTCATGAATGAAAACCCGGTCAAGAACGCAAAGGTCTACTACCTGCGCAACGTCATCCATAACTGGAACGACGAACCATCGAAGGTCATCCTGAGCCAAATACGCAAAGCTATGGGTCCCGATAGTATCGTCATCGTCGACGATGTCCTCATGCCAATCGTCGGTGCAACCTGGAAGCAGGCGAGTATGGACATTGCCGTGATGACAATGCTGGCAGCCCTGGAGAGGACAAAGGATCATTTTGCAGAGCTTCTCCAGGCTTCTGGGCTGAAGTTGAGAGATGTCTTCACTTATGACGAGGAGTATGGCGACAGTTTCATCATTGCTGTGCCGGCATGAGCACAGTCCTAGGGAGGAATACACTGCACCTACGACTTCCTCTCTATAGGAATTGGTCTCCTCTGTTGACGAGGACCGATCTTCGTTGAGAATTATGGCGTTTCTACTCCTTCACATTTGGATCCAAAATATTATGGTGTGTCCTTGCTGACATATAGCTCACACCGAAGACCTTTCGGCACCGCTGTCAGCGTTCCCAGTTGTTCCATATCCTCGTCGGTAGAAGTCTCACTCAGTTGGGTCGAGCACCTTTGATATATCGTCGAGATGAGCAATCGAATTTCCATCATGGCTATGGTCCCCGTCGTCAGTGATGGCAGCAACAGACTCCTAATGAAAGCAACATACCCAAATGCTGTCCAATACAGACTCGCGCACCATGACCAAACGGCACGAACGACAGCTCCATCCTCGCTGACTTGTCATCATCAACCCCAAGCCACCTGTCAGGCTTCCATTCCAGCGGATCCGCATAAACCTCCGGATCGTGATGCAGCACCAGGGTTGGCCCAATTACAGTCGTCCCCTCAGGAACGTATACCCTAGAGAACACCATCCCGCCCTCAGGGACAAGCCTCTCCTGTCGTCCTGAAGCAGCCGGATGCAATCTCAACGTTTCCTTAATCACAGCCTCCAAAACAGCACACCCCTCTAACTCCCCCACCGCAATCCTCCCTTCCCCATCGACCGGCAAAACCTTAAGGGCCTGCTGCAACCTCTCCTGCCACTCCAAATGCCTCGACAACCTCCACACAATATACGTCAACGAACTCGCTGTCGTCATCTGTCCCGCCTTCAGATCATCAAACATCTCGCTCGCCATGAACGCCCTGCTCAACCTCCCACTCTTTCTCATAAACCCAAACAGCGAAAAGCCCTCATCTCTCTTCTCATCCCTTTCATGCTCTACCATCAGCCTCTCCACCTGCCTCACCACATCCCGTCCATACTCTCCATTCCGCACATAAGCCTCCGGCAAAACCAAGCTCTTCAAGATAGCAGGCAAAGAATTAACCCACCCGAAATTCACCCAGAGTGGTGTCCAGGTCTGACTTCTTTTCAGATTGACAACCAGCGGGCGATCCGCCTCCGAGAGAATCGTATCTGTACCATGCCTCTCGCCGTATAAGAACCGTGTCATAACGTCATGCGAGAAACAATCAAACAGCACAAACACATCCACCTTACCACCATTCCTCCCCATAACCTCCATCACCCCCTCCACCCTCTCCCTAATCATCCCCTCACTCGTCTCCCTGACCCTCCCCTTCCCATACGCCCCCGCCACCCCCCTCTTCCTCCTTTGATGCACCCCATATTCTACCGTAGAAAAAAGATTATCCTGCCCCCACATCCTAAACCTCTCAAAGTACCTCGTCTTATTCAGTCTACTCTTCGTATCATAAATCCTCCTATAATCCACCGCGTTCCCGAGCGTGACTTCATTTGGACGAATTCGAACCACGGGGCCGTATGTGCGATGCCATTCCGAGAGCTTGGTGTTGCGGCGGAATTGCAAGTCGAAGTAGGAGAGGTAGTACCAGGAGAGAGAGGCGAGTTTGGGGCCGGGGATGTGGGCGAGGGGGCCGCAGAGGAGGGGTTTGAGGAGGTGGTGGTGGAGAGCGAGGCCGATTGCTACGATGAGCGCTAGGAGAGAGAAGGAGTTGGCTAGGAGCATGGTGTCGTCGAGTCGTTGGAAGGGCGTTGCGGATTAGAAGGACCGCAATGGACGTATACTTTCTATAACCTCACTTCTCGTCTTACCATTCGTCAAGAAAGCTCTTATAAGCTCCTCTTATTCGAATTCTCCCTTGCCCTATCTCGACTATCTTTGGTACCTGCGTCGAAAGCTGCTGCTATCGCAGGGATCGACTATGAATGTTGCATCGATAAGACTTGGTAAAAAAAGGGAGAAAGACGACAACGAGAATTGAGACTGCTTTTCATCCCTCCCTGTCGATAGTAACACACTTTAAAAATCCATTCAAACGCATTCTTCACCAAATCTTTCCCCCCCCTCCCCAACACACATAACCTCCGACCCCTGAGGCCCCGTATCTACAGTCTTTGTAGCATCAAATGAGCGACGTAAAAGACATCCAGCACAACCCAAAACCCAAATCCACACTCAAAATCATCCGTTACAACATCAAACTGCTCGGCTTCCTCTCATGTCCAGCAGTAGAAGCATAATGTCTCGGACTCTCCGTGTACGTCGTAGTGCCGGTCTGGGCCCACTGTGGCCCTCTCAGCCTCCTCTCTTGCTCGAAATCGCCCCACCTCTTCATCGTAATCTTGCTCGAGTCGAATTCTCCCTCGTCGCCGTGGCCATGTTTATCAGCGCCCTTTAGTTCGCCCGCAGCTTGCCGGGTGTCACCCCAGGAGAAGTCGTCAAAGTGCCAGAAGGCGTATGTCGGAAGGACGAAATTCCATATGGGAAGGGAGAGAAGGTAGATCAACATCCACGCGACATAGCTGACGCGGTGAGCAGTGATGACGATCAGCACACCAGGAAGACCGAGGATGAGGGCCAAGAGCACGAGTGGAATGGTCGGTGCGGTCGTGTGCGTGATAGCGGCTTTGATGCCGAGCGCAACTAGGGTGACATGTCAGCATTTTGAAGGTTCGAAGCAGAATGGGACTTTAAGTACTTACTGACGTAGACGGTGAAAGCAATGGCGGCCGGCAGAACAACGGTTCCGATCAACTCAATAAACAGCACGAACTGCATACTGAAGCAGAAGGTACCGCAGAGATCTCGGACCAGAATAAGTTCCATGAGGTTGTGCACAGTAGAGTTGATCCATCGTCGTCGTTGGGACAGCAAGACTTTAAAAGTGTCGGGTACTGTGGTCTTGCAGACAGCTTGCGGGATGAACATCTGCTTTCGCTTCGGGAAGGTCTTCAACATCAAGGAAGATAGATATCGGTCCTCACCAAGGAGAAGCAAGTTCTTCTTGTGCAGCGTATCGACAACATTCTCCGAGTAGTGTTCCACGATGTCGGGATTGGCTAGAATTGGCACCCAATAGTTTTGACCACCCTTTGGCGTCTTGATGCGGTACATGCAGAAGCAACCCGGCAAGCAAGTAACACCACCAAACACACTCTCAAAAGCCTTGGCCTGGTGATGGGAGATGAAGTACTCAAAGACCTGGATCATGGAGACCCACGACTGAGTTTTGTTGGCAATCTTGGTCTCACCGCACAGGCCCATAATTTCAGGGTCTTTGACCATGGCAGAGACCATGTGGGTGAGGGAATCCGGGAAGACCTTGGTGTCGGCGTCCACCATGAGCACGATTTCGTAGAAGTCCGGCGAGATGCCAGTAAGTTTCCAGATGCCATTGAACATTTCGTATTCCAGCTCAGTCATTCGCTCGTCGAACATGACCTTTTGCAAGAAAGACATCAGGATGATTTGTGAATCACGCTTGCCTCTGTTTCCGGGCTTGGATGTCTTCGCTTCCGCCGGAGCTCCACACTTGACGATGACGACCATTGGAACACGTTGTTGTCTCTCAATCGGAATGATGCTGTCCGCACCGTAGTCGTAAAAGCCGCAGTACACCTTGGCCATGTTGTGACGCTTGCTTCCGCTCGCGACAGCAACATAGGAGAAGGCCTGGACGTCGTTGGGCTGCACGGCAAAATCCTTCATCATGCTGACACAAATCTCCGGAGTTGACATTGTCTCGCCTTTACCCTTGATGAGACCGTCGCAGACCACATAAATGAGCTTGTGGGAGTTTGGATAATCGGTCATGGCAACCGAGTCCAACGTAGTTCGAAGTCCTTCAGGACCTTCCGAGTAGGCGGTGACCAGACACAAGGTGTGCGCAAGAGGGAAGCCGAAAGGTTGCCATTCTGGAGGCGGTTGAGGTACGACCGATTCGTGGATGAAGCCCTGCGGTCCGCTGACATCAGTCTCCATTACGCTGCTGTATCTTTGCGATCCAAAATTGTGAGAGTCCATGAGACTGGCCCGACTCTCGGTGTAACCCGGTCTACCGCTGTCGTACACGCCCAACGTCCCCTCAGAGCGGTTGGTATGTCCGTACATTGTAGCGGCACTGCCAAGTTTGTTCGAAGAGTGCTGCGACACCATGGTAGTCGGTGGTGCTCTGGTCTTATTCATCGAGTCCATAGCGTACGGACTCGTGAATCTGGAGGTTGTCGGTAGAAAGCTTCCACGCTTGCTGCCCCGATCACTGCCGCCCATCGAAGCCGGGTCGGTGATCTTTGGCGGTGGACGGTAAATGTCGTCGGTCCAGTCTTCAATCTCCTGCTGACGTTTCTTCTTGTCGCTCGTCATGCTGGTCTTTTGGGGAGAGTATTTGCGGCACAAGAACCACTGGAAAGCCAATGCCAAGAAGAATTTAATGACGACAATGCCGAGGATGAAGATGAGCGAGACATAAAGGACGACCTTGGAAGCGATGCATCCGACCGTCTCCGTGTCGATGGAGCCGACTTTGATAATCTCCTGGAAACATTCCGCCATCTGCTTGTTGGCTCCGGACGAGAAGGACAGCGTGACATCTTTGCCTCTGACCGCAGCATTCTCACGAATCTCATCGAACTTCGTAGGATATGAGACTTGCGACGTGTTGAACCAGGTCAAAAGGTTGAGATCGAGGACGTCTCCGGAGTAGACCATCAGATTCCGAGAGTCATTTCGGACATCATTCCAGGTGAAGAAAACGTCGCCAGACGAGCGAAGGCCGTAGAAATCATCGCGGGCATCACGTAGAGTGTGGCAAGCGTAGCCAAGATAGGCACCAACCGATTCGTTGGCAGCCTGAGTACCATCTTGGCGATACAAATTGCAAGGAAAGTACCAAGCCATGTTACCGCTGCTGTCGGTTGGCACATCCGAATTTGGGGCTGGAGTAATGAGGCCTTTGCAATTGCCATTAACGTTCTGGAAGAGGAAGCTTCCGTCCATGCCTGCACCTTTCGGTTCGGTATCCCAGAGGACATTGCTGCCAGCAGGAACACCACGAGCCAGTGGGTGTTGCGAGCGGGTCAGGTCGTACGCTTTTCCGTGGAAGATCATGTAGCCAGGGCCGACTTCGTTGATGCGTAGTCGAAGGGGTCCACCGCTTGGACAGACAGTCTGGGTGAAGCCAAAGGTAAGGAAACCGACGAACAGCATGATGAGCAGGATGATGGAAATGAGGCCGATCTTTTCACGCCAAGCTCGCTGCTGTTCTTTCCTCTTCTTGCCAAAACATGACAGGACAACGTTCGGGGCCCAGAAAGTGAGGATGTGGCAGTACACTCCCCACAGGGAGGGGGTTCCGCTGGCCTCTTCGATCTTTTGCCGCCTGAGCGCTTTTTCTTCCTGCTGTACTTCCTTCTTGGACTTGTTGCGAGAGAGCTTGTTGGGAGTCTTCTTGCTGAGAGTTCTCCCAGCGCCGCTCTTCCCTCGGCGAACGCCGCCCTTCTCGTTCAGCGGGACATCATCGTATCCATCCGGCTTCACTGTCGCATCTGAGCTCAACGTGGTGATGTCCTCTTCCATCTGGGGGTCTCGCCCTGTTGTGGAGGGCATGACGTTCATGCTCTGGGCATGCTTGCGGTAATAATAGTCTGGTTCGTCGGGGGCATTGCGCCGTCGTTCCGGTCTGATCAAGCTCTTCTTCCTGTTCAGGTCTGCACTTCGCCCGGCGATGCCTGCTTCGATCATGGGATCGCGATCCTGCGCTGTGGGAGTGTAGGGTGAAGGCATGTTGCTGTAGGTAGGCTCTCGCGAAGGCACCTGTCGCACGCGAACTTCGGGGCTGGGGTTCTGTTTCGCCTTCTCTGGGTAGCCTTCGGCTCTCGACGAAGAAGGCCTTTGCGCAGAACTCCTCCTCCTCCGCTCGTGGCTGTGCAGGTCTTCTCTTTCACGGCGGGAGCCGCTGGCACGTCTCGTCCGCTGGGAGTCGGAGATGCGTCTGTTGTCGATGTCGGCAGAGGAGCCTCGTCTGTGGCGCGAGCCGGAGGACCGGCGTGTGGTGGAGGAGCCGTGCTGATGGCGGCGGTGGAACTCGCGGGCGGTGGGCGAGGTGGGATCTCGGGAGTCTCTGTGGGAAGACATGCTCACATTCCAGGGGGAGTCGGTCGACTCGGGATGTCTCGCGGGTAGCACCTCTGGCCTCTCTCACGTCTCGTCCTTATGCTGCGAGGCGCATCCGCGGGGAAGTCGTCCAGAACGAGCGTGTGTAAGTATATGGAATAAAGCGATCGAAAGCGATGCCGTCGGTGTGATTACGATTAGGCGGGATGTGCTGGGACCGCGCGGCTAGAATACCAAGATGGACACGGCTAGCAAGGCTGGACGTCGCTGTCGGCCGGGCGGGAAAGATTGGTTTGTACCTAGTAATGCGGGCGGATAATCGATAGGCCGTAGACAGCGATGTGAGCGAATGTCGCAAGAGGATGGAGTGAGGTTGGAACGAATGACACGAAACAGCAGTACAAGCAGGAGGAGTGGTGGTGTCAGGTGAAATGGTGGCGGCGGTGGTGGTTGCCGTGGAGGTAAGACGTCTTCCTTCCAGAAGCTCGTCCGCCTCCGTGCTCCCCTGACTGGAGGCAGCTAGCATTTAGCGCTGTCCGTATTTTGCATGTTATTTTGGTCTGGTTGCATAAACAATCGATTCCTCTTCTTGCACCATGGTGTATTGCTGTTCGCCCGAGCACTTCCTACTGCCCTCTCTCGATCTCTCCTTGCAAAGAGTCTTGATCCATACGCATCGGTAGTGTCACCAACCCAGCAAACAACACACGCCAGCCTTGGCGCATAAGCAGATCCACTGCACCGGAATTGTCATCTGCAAATGCTTCCGCTCTCCAACAGCCATGGGATCGCACATTGCAAGCAGATAAATGGACCATGTTGTTGCGGCCAGAACAACGAAAGCATCTCTGCGTCTTCCCTGCTCGTAGCAACAAAACAGCGCTGCTGCTACTCTCCCAGAGCGAGGCTTCCCCGTATTCCTCACCAGCAAAGTGGCAAGGATCCGAAGTCGTCAGTTGCTAGGCTGCTCGTGCCGTCCTGCAGCCGCCCTATTCGCGGCCAGTTCTGGCCCCATCGCTTCAAATGCCTCCTCCGCTGCTGTACAACAACGAGGCTGCTCCGATGTGCATGTATACCACAGCCCGATGCCGCAGTTGAGCGAAGGGGCTTGAAAGGCTTGCTGCTCACAACAGCTCAGCCTTGTGCTCTGCAGCTGTCTCGGGGCACTGCAGCTCGATCGGGCGTCTGCAGCGCTGCACCAAACCAACGAACGAGGGTACGAGAGCCCGCTCCTTCGGTGTAAGCTGTCTCTTCGTGCACCGCTCGCTCAATGTCCGTATTGGTCTGCCTCCTTCGCTGGAAACGGCAGAGACAAAGTCATTCATCCTACTTTATACATGCACCACTACCACTGCCACATGCATGCCTTTGGTCGAGTCGACGCCGCACGAGGCGCCAGTGGCGATCCCCCTTCACCCCTTCATCACGCTGATGATGAGCGTTGGCGGAGCCTCATCCAAGACGGCGCGGCATCGCAAAATAAACCCCCCCTCCCTCAGCCTTTCATCCTCCTATACTTGTTACTATTACTCCATCGTCATCCGCCCGCACAGGCAGTGGAGCCTCCGACATCATCCTCCTCCTCCTCCTTCACCGTAGTCGCGTCCATCGCTGCCCCCGTCGGCGAACAATAGTGCTGTATATCAATACGATACCTGTCCTTTGCCTCGCTTGCGACCCTACTCGCCTCCCTTCTCTCAACACCCCCCATCGTATTCATCTAGACTTTCACAAACGCAGGCCCGTCGAAGGGCAGTACGTCGGCCAAGCGCCGCCGCCGCAAGCCTCATCACGGATTCACCACGCTCCGCGGACAGACCATCCGAATTGGTTTCTTAGCTAAGGTTCGCTCTACCATTTGTCCTGTCCTTTTCGAGGCACCTGTTACGGGAGGGATATGCCGCACTACCGGCCCATGCTCCTACTCGGTCACCCCCGACACGAGGGTGTGAAGCTGTCCGCTTTCTGGGCCGTTTAGCTGACTCAAGATGCCGTTTCCAGGAAAACAAAGAAACACCCAGCTTACCATTCTGCTCCAATATTCCTCCCAGCTCTCCTGTCCTCCTCTCCGTTCCTTGAGAGCCCCTCGTCCTTTACCGCAAACCTCCCACGTTCCAACCTCGCTGGCTCAAATTGGCAACCGTGCCACCCGACGCCGCTGAACGCTTCTTGCCCCGACCCTGCATATGCACGCCTAGACCGAGCAACCACTTTCGACGAACTCGCTGCACTTCTCCTCCTTTGCAACGCTCACGACTATTATTCTTATTCGACGCAGGATTGCCAGGAGGATTGCTGGCATCGCGATCGCTGGTGACGACGGCGCAGGTCTGGGAGAAACCTCGTGGTGGGGTCGAAACGTTCCCGCAGCAGGGAGCAGCAGAAAGAGCCGCAGAACCACAAACAACAGCAACGCCGACCATGGCGCAGACAGAAAGCAGATCCTCACCACCACATCATCCTCCACACTTCTCGCAACCTCTGCCCATAACACCAACATCGCCCGGCAGAGGAGAGAGGAACCAGAGTGAGCGCAACGGGGGTGTTCGGACTGTTTCTTCCTCGTCTCCTCCAGGACATGCAGCGCAAGGGTTGGAGAGACGATCCTCCCAAAGCAGCAGCCCGATCTCTCCTCCACGACAGAGCCAATCGGTCAAGCGCAAGGCGATCCCAACACCAACAGTGCAAACAGAGCCTGAGGCGCAAACACAGAGTACGGCAGTACCTCCGTCATCGCTGCGCAATGCGCCGGAAGTGCGATTACAAGAGACTCCCGCCAGTCCGGTGAACATAAGTCCGCCCCAGTTGGGCGTCATCGAGCCAGAGACGGCATACATCAACCACGCGTTTGCGGATACAGACAACGAGTCAAGACGGAGCTCGAGAAATGCCCCCGTCTCGGACTCGAAAGAAGTGGCTAGGAAGGGCTCATACGGATCGTTGCCGTTCAGAGGTAAAGTCTTGAACGGACAATACGAGCATGGTCCCTCATATCGCAGCCACAGCCGGAACTCGTCCAGCGGCCACACCAATCCTCGCATCGATGAGGATGGGGAGTACGTCGTTCCGGAAGCACCTCAGAGTCCTGGCTTGCAGTACCATCATTTCGAAGACGGGTCCAAGAAAGCACAGACAGGCCATCGCATCTCCCAGATGACAACACAGTCGGCAGGATCAAGTTCCTCCGGCGGCGATCACAGGCGCTCTGGATCTGCCACTTTGGGAGTTCCGTCAGCATACAGCCTAGGCCCCGAGCTGCGAGGACGTACTCTATCGCCTCTGAGCGCCAACGGGTCTGACCAAGGGTCACCCATGCTCTATGCCAGAGATCTGTCTAGTTCCCGGAGATCGCCCAGTAGTAGACCAGTAAGCTATATCGACTTGCTGAACAACGTCCCGTACAACCAGCAGATCGCTCCCGCGCCGGCACGCAACAATGCAGGTTTACAGAGCGTTGTTGGCAGCGCCGCGAGTCTGCTCGACACCAAAAAGACTCTTGACATGTACCGGGCCAATGTCAAGAAGACAAATGATGCTGCTGTCCAGTACGAGTTCGCCATTTTCATGATCTCTGCCGCAGGAGAAGCGCAACCGGGAGACGGCCTAGATCCAGCAGAGCTCACAACAGAAGCAAAACATATCCTTCAGCGATGTGCCGACCGTGCATACCCCTTTGCGCAATATTACCTGGCGGACGGCTACTTCTCTGGCCTGTTCAATAAAGGGAAATCAGATTACGACAAGGCTTTCCCCTTGTTTGTTGCAGCGTCCAAGCACGGACATGCCGAAGCTGGATATCGTGCAGCTTTGTGCTACGAGTTCGGGTGGGGCTGCGCGAAATCCTACCCCAAAGCCGTCCAGTTCTATCGCAACAGCGCCTCCAAAAACCACCCCGGAGCAGCGACGAGATTGGGACTCGCGTGTATACGCGGCGACATGGGACTCAGAGACAAGTACCGCGAGGGCATCAAGTGGCTCAAACGAGCATCCGAGTCCGCTGATTTCCAGTACAACACCGCGCCATACGAGTTGGGACTGATGCATCTGGAAGGATTTGGAGGGGATATCTTTAAGGACGAAGCGTACGCCGCGCAATTGTTGACGCAGAGTGCAGAGCTCGGACACGTAGAGGCCAATTTCATCATGGGCCAGGCATACGAGAATGGGCTGTACGGCTGTCCGCGAGACGCGGCGCTGAGCGTGCATTTCTACAACGGAGCTGCGAGCAGAGGGCACGTGGAGGCCATGATGGCTCTCTGCGCTTGGTACATGGTCGGTGCCGAGCCGGTTATGGAGAAGGACGAGGCGGAGGCGTATGCTTGGGCGCAGCAGGCTGCAGAGACCGGTAAGTCCGACATTCCCACCCCTCTTTCAACGAAACATCTACTGACTATTCACAGGACACCCCAAAGCCGAGTACGCCATCGGATACTTCACCGAGATGGGCATCGGCTGCCGTCGCGACCCGCTTGAAGCCAACGTCTACTACGTCAAAGCCGCAGAGCAGGGCTACGAAGCCGCAAAGCAGAGATTGGAGATTATTCGTGCCGCGGCTTCCGGTGGTGATCCTGGGATACCGATGAGTAAAGCGGAGCCCAAGAGTAAAGACTTGGCAGGCGGGAAGAAGAAATTCATGGGGATCTTTTGATCAGAGGATACCAGGGCATCATGATCCTTTGGTTGTTTGCAACATTACTCCGGCGCATCGTGAGAACAGGTCAAGATCTTGGAGGCCAACAAAACGGGTGTACTTGGGAGGGGATGCATATTGGCACGACAAAATATTTGGGCATTTGGAGGAAGTTATCCACCATGTAGTAGAAGTGGATTAATCAAAGTTTGTACAGATACTGTCAAGAGTCAGGAGAGCGAGCAGCAGAGGGAAATTCCAAGAAGACAACGAAAGAAAGACACCCAAACTCATTCATCACTGCTCTAAAATTCCTTCCAATCCACCTTCGCCTCCCACGCCGCCCCAACCCTCAAGCAGCTCCCATCCGCAAACTTCCTACCCACGATCTGCATCCCCACCGGCAACTTCACATTCTCATCCTCCAGCGCAGGCACAAAGCCCACAGGAATCGACAGTGCCGGATGACCGGTACTATTAAACGGCGCCGTGTTCCCAACCAATCCGACATTTCTGGATAGCCGTTCCAGAGGTCCTTTGGAGCCCGGGTCGTCGAAGAGTTTACAGGGCGGTGAGGGAAGGGTAGGCATGACCAGGACGTCTACGGATGAGAGGGCGGCGTCATAGGCGTCGGAGAGGGAGCGCAGGAGGTTGTTGCATTTGGCGGGGAGGGAGGAGTTGTGGTTTTGTTTGAGGTAGAGGTACTGTTTGGTTGTATCGGTGTTAGGGGAGGAGTGTGGTGAGGAGTTGGGAGGGGAACGTACACGCATATAAAGATTCTGTGCTCCGGGCCCTAGAGCATCAAAAGCTTCTTGGGAGAGCGAAGAGAGAGGTTCACGATCAAGCATGTAAAGTTGTTTGCGTTCGTCCATATCTCCTAGGAGCGCTACGCGGCCGCCGGTGAGGGGAAGGCCAACCATCCATATGATTGCAGCCGTGGTGTGTGCTGGGATGGAGACTTCGTGGATGGTAGCGCCGAGGGAAGTGAAGACTCTTATAGCGCGGGAGGTGAGGGAGGATATTGACGGTGTCATCCCAGGGATTGTGAAGCCTTCGATCAGGTGGCCTATTTTCATCCCGGAGAGGGATTTGTCCATGGAGGGCAGCATGAGGAGAGGAGATGTGTAGTCCAGTGTGCCAGGCGGGAGGTAAGGAGGTTGTCTGTCGTCCATACCGTCTGGCCCGGCTATAGCTTCGAGGAGAACAGCTGTGTCGAAGACGGTCTTGGCCATGGGGCCGGCGTGATCGATCGTCGCTTCGAGAGATATGATTCCGGTGTAGGGAACCAGTCCCCAGGTAGGTTTCCTGCCCCAAGATCAGTCTCTCGAAAACCCCGAGACACAAGTATCCCGCAAACTCACAACCCAACGACCCCACACATCGACGCCGGAATACGAATTGAGCCTCCTTGATCACACCCAATAGCCAAATCCACCGCTCCCGAAGCCACAAGCCTCCCACTCCCACTACTACTCCCTCCACAACTATACCCCTCAGCATAAGGATTATGAACCTTACCCGTACAACTCGTATCGCTCACGCCCTCCATACACCCATTCTCACAAGCCGCTTTACCCGTGATCACAGCCCCCTTATCCATAATCCTAGTCGCAATCGTAGCATCGATCTCCGGCGTCCAGTCTCGGGCCAGAGTCCCATTCGTGCAGCGGACTCCAGCTAGAGCGATATTATCTTTGAGAGCGACGGTCTTGCTCTTGAGCAGGTCGCTTTTGGGGTTGGTGCTTTTGGCCATGCATTTGGTTGCCCATCCACCCCCGTCGGAGTCTTGTGGTGACGGGGTTTGAATATCGGTGCGTGGGTAGAGGGACAGGTCCAGTTTGAGGTTGTAGTCTTCTGCTTTGTATATCTCCTCGATGCTCTGGTCTAGCGTCCCCAGCAAAGTCGCCCAGTCATCGACATGGTTCTCATTCAGTTTCAGCCCAGCATCTGAGGCGAGAGCGTGGACGGAAGCAGCGTCGAGCTTGCTGGCGTTTCTGTGATATCTTGATTAGATGTTTTATATTAGGTCCGAGGTGCCCGAATATCTTACTTGAGAGTGACGACGCTCATTCCGGCAACCAAATCAATCTGGTAGACCCGATATCGTGTTCATGTTGTGTTAGAGGAGATGAAGTACTGCTGGAGCTTGTCGAGCTGTAGATGTATCATTCATCCTGCAGACTTATCTTTGGCAGGCAGCTTGGCCGCAGCAGCCTTATCTCAGGCGACACACGACTCCCAATTAGAGGCAAGGTAAGGTGATGTTAATACTCCCATGCGCAGTCAATCAAGAAATCAAAATCAAAATTTGTTCCAGAACCAAGGTCGTGAAGTCGCACCAATGCATCTCTCTTTAGATTGCGAGGTCCGAAACATGCTTCTTCAGGTAGTCGTAAGACAAGCTCCTAAAGGTATCATTACCGACACTGTGATACAACATGTTCATGTTAAGTAACAACGTGCTCCTGTTTGTCCACTGAGGCCACTGAAAGATCGCGCCGCCAGCATTCTTTGCATCTTTTGGGTCTAAGTAGTAGAAGAAGTTGATGTCGAAGCATTGCCCGTTAGCTTTCACTCCAACAGATTGATGTCAATTGGTTTGCTCACTGTATGTGTGGATCGATCGAGTTGGGGTAGAACTGTCGGGAGGAGCGCAAAAAGCAAACCCAAGACCCGAAGCGTGGAAAGTTCCCTGGATCGGTGTGCCGTGTAGGTAGCTGGAAATGAAAGACTAGTATTTGACGCCTTGACTATCGAGGATGTCGAGGGTACCGCGTCGAGCGAGCGTGAAGGTGACGTCTCTAAGGATAGCAGCGAGACGCTTGAACTGAGGATAAAACTTATTCATACTGCCTGGCCCGAACGGTCTATTCGACGTTTGTCCAAAGAAAGGGTCATCAGGGTAGGTAGCGGCAAGCTCGGCGACCAAGTCTTCGGCTTCGGGGTAGTTGGGCTGGAAGTATGTCGCCAGATATTCGATGAAGTCTTGGTTTAGTGGTCACATTTGAAGTGACCAAAGCAAAGAAGGTTCCTTCATCATTTCGTACAATATCAAAAGTTAGCGGATTTCGGAACGCATGCGGCGATTGTAGCGTCGAAATTTATTAATACTTACCTCTCGGTCACCAATGATCACGGGGACTTTTGTGATTTTGCTGGCGATCGCGGCAAACTTCAGTAATTGATGCAGGAACATATCGCCCGGATCTGGACGGGGACCGTACGAAAGATCAACCGAGCTATATGAAAAAATTCCCGGTACTGACGTGACGGCATTCTGAAAGTCGGAAAAGCTGAGGCCTTGGAGGCAAGAGAGGGAGTCGGCCGCTCCCGCGCGGTCGCCACTCGCAACGACCTGATCGTGGATCACTTGAGGCTTTGAAGAGGAAGCATCGGCGGCCGGCAGGAGGGAGCCCGAATCCAAGATGGCGCCGTGAAAGAGTGCTTTGTCGTTGTAAGTGTTGTCGCCTGCGATCGACCGTTAATGAAATGCAATTTAGAGCGGATGATATTGCCTACCGCCATTGATTACCAGGTGATTTGCGACGGAGATTGCACCAGCGCTTGTAGAACGTCAGCTGAAGCACTCACAGACACTATATTCATCACATACTCTCTCCCCAAATTGTTACCCGATCTAGATCGCCACCAAACTCCTGGATATTCTCGGCGACTGTGATTCATGTGAATCAGCTTTAAGAACATTAGCGGCCATATGGTATTCGATCTTACCACATTCGAGTCCTTTACGCTGGTCCCTAAGACCAAGATTGCTATTGCCCTCCGCAGCCAATCGCTTACCAGCAAGGAATCCAAAGCCATTGACTCTTCGTCAAAATCAGTGAATCGTAGGCTGCACTAGATGTGGCCCTACTCGTACCTGTAGCTGACGGCCACGAAGACAATCGGCCTGTCAAGACCGACGCTCGATGGAATAACATTGCTTCCGTCGTACGTAGCAGTCGAGCCGAGTTCGAAGCCTCCGCCAAAGATCCAGAATGCCACGGGGAGCTTGTCCTTGCTTGTGGTGCCTGCAGGTCTTTGAACATTGAGGGTTAAGCAGCTCTCACTCTGACCGGAGGCCACTTGGATAAGAGGGGAGTTGAGAATGGTCGCAGCTACCGCTGCTGGCAAATTCTGAAGATCTTTGGACGATACTAGCATGCCCGGGCAAGGTGCTGGAATGCCTGTGGCATCGAATGCGCCACCTGGAAAGCCAGTTTTGGGAGTCTGAGGCCTTCTTAGTCGTAGTTCTCCAATGGACTGCTAGGCAAATGGAATGCCATTGAAGGTTTCAACTCCACTCGAGCTCTTTTCGGTGACGGTGCCATTCGCGAAGGTCACGGAAGGTCCACTGGCCCTCTCTTGGATCCCTTCAACGTTGATATCGTAGTGCGGAGTGCGCGGCTGGACGACTGGCGAGGCTCAGGAAGCCAAACCTTGGGCCAGCAGAGGTAGGATGGACCTGATCGTCTCAATGGATCGTCTCCTCAGCGGAGGTGATGCGACTGGAGTTCTGTCAAGACGCTCGAAATGCGCGGGACGAAGTAAGGGAGATCAAATGCGCAATAGAAACGCTCTCTGGATGAAGTACTTTGCCCTGTACATTGTATGCATCCTATATTGGACTTGCGACCATGGTCTCATTGGACGACAGGTCCACAAGCCACACATGTCGTTTCCACGAAGAGAATCTCGCAGAAGCGGCAATGTGTCAAGGGTTTCCGGGAGTAGCAGCACCAGCGGGACCCAGTCATCAGAAGAGATTCGACGGGAGGAGCCGCATCGCCGCACAGAGAGTGAAGGGGCAGAGGAAGGTTCCAATGGGTCGACACAAATACTGACTTTCGCCAATGGGGTGTTAACTTTGGCCCCTAGGAAGGACTCGTTGATGGCGTGGGGCACTCATCGGTCCAAAATGCGGCTCGAGTTGATAAGGTACTCTGGCAGTTTCATAAGTATCTGCGTTGGCTTGATGGTTTCGCATGTTGTCGCCATTGTTGCGGGCGAAGACGACGACGAAGAAGGTGAAGCTGCGGTTGAATCGGAATTGCCTCGAAAGTAGAGCCGAGGCTGTTCCTGCCATCAGCATATCCCTGACCTTCTCGCCCTCACCACCAACGCCGCAACAACATATCAATACGCAGGCGAATCCATGATCAAGTCCAACACTCCTCCTTCGAGTCTGTACGAGCCACTGACTGTTGGAAAGGGCTTTTATATATATACATATCCCTGTCTACCCCCTGATCTACCTCCCTACGATACTCACCAATACGTCGCCCATTTGCTCGTCCCATTCACAACATCCACAAAGTTCCTCGCCACCACTCTCGCCGTCTGCTCGCTCAAGTGTAAGTCATCATACCACATAAAGCTGTCCGGACTATCACTGGTATAGCAAATCTGGCCGCTCGCATCGCAGCGGTGCACCACCCCCGTCACGTTCAGCGGCGCCGAACCATTTAGGTATTCGGACGGATTGTTGTAGATATCCGTGAACTGCAGCAGAAACATTAGCTTGATGGCGTCTCTCAGGATAGACTTGGGTGGGGACTTGCGAGCGAGTGAACATCATAGACAGCAAATCTTGCGCCCCTCATCTTCTGGGCTACCCTCGCCACGAACGGAGTCCGGTACTCGTAAATCGCATTGACCGTAACGACCTGCTCCATCATACGATAGCTGATCTCCGTCAAATTCGCAGGTTTATCCGGCCAATAACTCGGGTTCGATGTCACACCTCCAGCCTACAAGTTCCCCTTGTCAGCAAACTCCTTGCCTCGCCTCTCAAACAACCATACTCACATCTGGAAGCCCATACAGCGGCGCCAAATTCAGCGGCACTACATTCAACAAAACAAAATATCTTCCTCCATTCTCATAAACCCTCTGCACTTGCTCAAAGACACAATCCATATAACTCGTCAAATTCGTCCCGTGAACCTGGCTATCCGTCAACAACGCATCGACGCCCAGATCGTTCGTCCCTATCCAGATGGCATAGACCGTATCCTCCGGCGTGCCTTGGATGAATTTGATTCCGTTCGCCTCCGTGTAGTTGGCGTCGGCTATCCAAGCAGGGACTTCATATTGTGCAACAGCAGGGAAAAGAAAAGGCACCGACAGGCCAGGGACAAGTCTCGGTGTTACATCGTTGCTGCATACGGCTCCAGAGACGGCGTAGTTGTGCAATTCCACTCCAGTATATTGCTTGACGTATTCGACCCAAGGACGTCCGCCGTCGGCTGCGTGGTAATTCACAGGATCGACCCATCCCACAGGCGGAGGCTGCAGATTATTCTCAGCGAAGTAATTCAAGCGATTGTCATCCCTAAAAGCAAAGAATGAGACGTTAGCGAGTATCTCAGACGCTCTCCTCTTTACTCTGCTTACGTATAACTGTCGCCAAAGGCGACGAGCGTAGAGAAACTCTGCAAATTCCAAGCTTGCTCTGGTCCATACCAAGGCCAACCATAGGGAGGAACATATGCGAGAGTGGCTGCAGCGAGCGACACGATAAGAACTGGAATTATCATCCTTGCAGCGACGACGAGGTGAGCGACGAAAATCAAAAACAAACTTACGCCAAGTGGCGGCGGAGTATACTTGTAGTACCTCCTACTTTCGTCCGCGGACACTGTCCGGGGAAGGAAAGCTTACCTCGATTCATGCAAAGAAGAAAAGCATGATTTTAGCCGCCGCGACGTACATTCACCGATGCCCCTTTTACTCCTCTTCGCGGAATGGAGATGAAAGTGGGGTAAAAAGATCAGCCTGAAGACGTACATCAGAACTATACCGTAGTGCACGGCAAACTCCCCGCCTCGTCATTATTCGTAAATATAGCAGTACTTGCCCTTCAACGGGCTCATCGATTCACCAGCAGTTGTGTTCTCGAAGAAAGGCGAGAGGTACAGCGTGCTGTTCAAATCGACGTATGGCGCCGGTCCCCCTAGTCAAGATTTATCAGCACTGCCCTATTCAAGACATCGGGTTCATGAAGCATCTCACTTACATCCAAAAACAGCCGCTCTGATCGGCTGATCAAAGTCAGATGTGTACCCGACGTGCGACTCTCTTACGTCGAAATCATAGCTCTGCCACAAACTCCATACGCGGTCGAGCTGAGCGTGATGTAAGAAAAAAGCCGGGTCGCCCGGAGAAGCATATGTGTCGCTATTAAGGCCGCCGATAAAAAGATGGGGAGGACCATGAATGCCCTCGGTTCCATTATCCACCCTGAGGTTGAGATGGACGGCATCTACGAGATCATTAGTACATACTTACCAAGCAAAGGATTTTAACTATCGTCTAGCTTACCCGAGTAATGCGAAATGACATCCGTGATATTTTGATACGTGTTCGTGGTCTGCAACTGAAGGATGTTTTCCTCACGAATGCTGCGCTCCAGCGAACGCGGATTGTATCCAAGACCATCCAGTCTTGGATTGGCCTTACAATAGGGATCCGCTTGCGCTACTGGTCCTAGCTGGACTGTCCAGTTCGCCAGCGGGCCAGAATCGACAATAGTACAATTCGTCGTCACGGTAGTGCCGTTTCCCGAGAGTGAAGTGGCTGAGCCGTCGAAGACAGGATTTTGGTCCAGCGGCAGGTCGACGTACTTCGGCCAGTCCCAGTATGGCAGTCCTCCCTCATAGAGACACTCATTGCGAAGTGCCTGTTCAAACTCCCAGATGAAATGTCGATGCCACGGTAGAAGCCATGCGCTGAAGTGTACCTCGCGGGTGTTGAGAATGTGAGCAACTAAACTTCATATCAGCCACCATCGAGCACAGCACAAAGAGGAAGAAGATCAGACGTACCCACGAAGTCATCCCACCTCGATTTCGCCCCCGGCGCGAAATCCGCTGTGGTCTTAGCTGGCAAAGTCACCAAGCACTCAATTGCTGAGATGTATGCCAGTCGTTCTTCCGGCTGCAATCTTCCCCTTCACACAGCTGTCAGCGGATCCAAGAGCTCTGAAAGGAGAAGACTGCTTACCATTCTTTTCGCCTCAGTGCTGTCTGCTCGGTGCACTCGCCGCCCAAGCTTTGCAATCGGATCCCAGTGTTACGACTGTAATTGGCCTGGATTTGATCCATCAATACTTCCGGAGGCACGTCTGATGAAGTCCCATCGTGCTCTGACTTCCATGGACCAGGCTGCCATGATCCCCACGAGGGTGGGTGTGGGGAATAGGGCCTATTGCCACTGGTAGGCGCGCTGGCAGCAAGGCCCGTGAATAGGAGGAACAGTGAGCCGACGAATACCATCTTTCGTTTAGAGTACAATAGTCTGTGCTTGATTGATGAGTTCTCGCGAGGACAGAGCGATCGAGTCCTTTTTGATTGCGTCCATCTTCGTGTCAGCCGGCATACACCGCTGCGCAAATCCGTAATGATAAGGTCCAACCGTTTACATTGGTTGAGTCTGAGCGGTGTCTATCGTCAGTGCCGGAAAGACAAAGTTGCCAATATCCGGCAATTTTCGAATGATGCCAAAGCTAAACGAGATGATCAGCGTTGCTGGTCAACCCAAAGAGACCATGTGGTATAAAGCCAAGCCGTAATGAGTTAGGTAGATAAACCTCCACAGCTCCAGTGATCTGCGCACTGCGGGAAGTTTTCCATCCGGCAGGGAGGATCCCGAGCCGGTGGCTGGAATATTTTGATACGAAAGAACATATCGGCCAAGCCAGTGAGTAAGGTACTCGACAGCATATTTCAGGAGCAGTAGTCGTGCTGGCTTCAGTCCTTCGATTACCAAGCTCTATCAGGCTCACGATATTTCATAACACCTCTGCCTTTAAACTTGACGGGAGGCTCATGGTCTTGGTAATCTCCAGCTCCGAGACGACCGTCCAGTCTTCCTTCGTCAACATTCCGATCCCGAGATGGTCGATACCTGTCATTCTCCCTTCCCCGGCGGCCAGCATAGTGGTGGTCATCACGCCTCGGGCTCGGCCTGTACCTATCCTCATCGCCGTATCGACGCTCACGATTGTCCCGATATTGGTTAGGTAGGCTGCGCCTCCTGCGTTCGTCTCCTGCTTGCTCGGAGCGACGGTCGACATGCCTGCTAGGCGACGGACTTCGTTTCCTTTTGTGCATTTTGGCTGGAGATCTGCTTGAAATGTCCTCATCTTCCTCGGCGAGAGGTGCAGATGGTGAGCGAGAGCCCGAGCGCAGTCTTGGGCGGCCTCTTATGCCTTCGTCGACCACGTTGTCGCTCTGTCTTCTCCGTCTAGTAGTCCGTTCTGGGGGGGTAGCAGAGTCTTCCATGTATTCGTCTGAAGCATCTTGATCGCTTTTCCTTCTGCGCCCTCTATCTTCACGTCGCTCTGGTTGGCCTTTCTCTTGCATTGAATCGTACTTCTTGCCCGTTCTCTTACGCTCGAGTTCTCCGCATCGCGATACGAGTACTGGATGTATAGGTCTGTCGTCCTTGTCGACCGCTAATTTCGCTATCCGTGATAACACGTCTTCGCCAGAAACTAGGCGTCCGAAGATGGTATGCTTGCCGTTCAAGTGCGGGCAGGGTTTCAGGGTAATGAAGACTAGGGTGAAGCTCGTCAGCTCGAAACAGCGTAGGAGGATAACGAAGGCCACGCCGTACATTGACTACCATTGGTGTTCTTGCCACGATTGGCCGAACATACCAGACCTGCTGCATCCAGCTCGCGCCAGTCCAGGTTCTCATCGTCGAACTCGCCGCCGTAGATACTGCCAGTGCCGGTGCCGTTCTGCTTGTCTATGTCTCCGCCCTGGATCATGAACTCGTCAATCACTCGATGGAAGGGGATTTCGGCGTATGTGAGGCCATCGTGCTCGCCGGTGCATAGTTGCCGGAAGCTGTGCGCGAAGATGCCGTATTAGTGGTGATTCTGCTGATGCTGCTGCTGCTACTGATATGACTGGTGGCTGACTGCGGATGCATACGAAATGCATGGAACGACTCACTTCTCGGCTGTCTTGGGCGTCTTGTCGGCGAAGAGCTCGATGGTCAGCCTGCCCGCCGGTTCCTCTCCAATGCTGATGTCCAGGAAGACCCTGGGTCGGGTTGCCATGTTCTTATGGTGCTGCGCAGATCTCGTGGTGATGGTTGTTTATGCAAGTTTGGACGCTGATCCCTTCGAAACCGTTTCAGACTGGAAGGCGCTACCCCACACAACTTTAAAACTCTATATTTGCTCGGAGCGAACGCCGTATCAAATTCCAAAGCAAGCGTTCACTACGGTACTGGCAGCTGGCGTGACTGCGATCGCCAGATGGGAACCGCCAAGCTTACGGCTATCGAATCATTGTAAAGCGTGGTAAACTCTTCCTATGGCTTTCTTCTCAGCTAACGACACTGCTCTTTTCGCCTTCAGTAGCAGCATTCGTCAAAGTGTTGAGCGACAATTCTTGTTCAGAAAACCACACTCCCTTGGTTTCAACACCAGCGTCTTCAGTGTAGGAGTTGCAGCTCGTCCCAAACCAATGCCCTTTCATTCCCCCGCCCCAACGAGACTCTTATCCCGATGAAAAATGCACATCATGCCAGCATCGCCAACACCCACCATCCAGGTACCATCCGGACTCCAAGCAACCTGCGACGTGGCGAAATGGAGCTTAGACGAGAGCGCTGTATCGATCATCTTCCTATGATGAGGCGGAATTGGCGTGAAGCGGTTGCTAGTAAACTCCCGAGGGCGTGCGGATGTGGACACTTCGGCTGCGATTGGCGTTGATTAGCTGAGATCTCGAGATCTTACGACTGGCGACCACTTACAACTGGTGGCCGTGCCTTCAGCAACACTCTCGCTCCTGCGAACATTACTCGTAGGATCGAAGTCTCTCAAGTTCTGCACCGAAGTAGCAGTTTTGCCCTTCTTGCTGCTCTTCGACCTGCTCCTTTTCACGCTCGCTTCATGTGGATCAAGACCTTCGTCCAGTCTCTGCAAGTCCCAGAACATGAATTCAGACTGCTGATTGCCCATGGCGAGGATTGGCCGCATCCCAGGGGCATGGAGAAGTCCGAAGCGATGATAGAAGCGGTCTGTGTCATTCATAGATAGAGTCAAAAGTCGTTGGAATCCGCGAAAGCCCTCCTCATGCGGAAACGACGAACGTGTCCGTTGTCCTGGAACTGGGATTGATGGATGCTCCCTTGGCAAATCGTCGGAATCGAAGCCATCAATCTTCCATATGAGGATTTCGTTCTTGTTGTTGTTGTCCTTTTGATCTCTCGCGGCACGTGAGATGATCAAGTCGCCGTAGAATGACAGACAATCAACGTAGTTAGAGTGGAGCTCTTTGGTGAAGAAGTGCGGGTAATAGATGATCTTCGACTCCTGGGTTTCAGCAATGCCGTCATCATTGACTTTGCGCCGCAGGTCATCTGGAGCGGGAATGGCCCACAGACATACAGCGGTGTCAATGCCGCCGGAGAGCAGCCACCTGCCGTTTGGATGGAAGTGTACTGCCAGAACAGGTGCTTTATGGCCCTCCCCACTAAGCAAGGCCACGCACGGTTGTTTCCTATGACACTCTTCCAAATTCCACAAACGAATACTGTTATCTTCGGCGCCTGACGCGAGGATGCTGGTCGACAGCGGCGAGACTGCTAGGTCGTTGATCCCTCTTCCATGACCGGACAATGTGCGGACGGCTTTGCCCAATGCGATGTCCAGAATCTTGATGTGTTTTGGAACATGGCCGGCGACGCACAGCCATGGGTTCCCCGTGACCGGGTCCTTGGTCCATACTAGGCTATTGAACGATGCTTTGGGCGACTGGTCGTCCTTGAACCACCTCAGAATCTCAAAAGGTGGATCTGCATTCAGCTTAGGCCGGCAAACGACAGTATTTTCTTCGGAGACGAAGGCGAATATCTGGTCTTCATCTCTGGTTGCATAGGGGTAGAACTTGGCATCGAAGATCGTATCATCTGGAGCTCAAGCGAGGTAGGGTCAGCTGCGGACATGGCTAATTTGGTAAGGAACTCCCTCACCGGATGCCAGGCGGGTGCATGATTGCAGACTTGGGAAGATGTCCGGCGACGGCATGTTCGGTTTACCGATCCCGACTCCAATTCCAGACAATCCGGCATGTACGGGCCGATTCGGGGACCGAACGCTTCCACGAGACTGAATTTGCAGCTTGACAGCGTGGGGTTGCACAAGTCAAGCTATGTCCACCACGCCAAGAAACACCTGCCGTTTGGGGTGAATGTGAACCCAATCGGAAGAGATGGAGCGCTTGAATGAAACAGGGCGGCTCACACGCGACTCCGGCCGCGCCAGAGCAGGTGGTGTGCGTTGGCTGGGGTGGAGCAAACGTCCGACGCTCGCGTACGATCGACGATGGATGGAGTCCGTGCCCGCGGCACGAGGAACACTAGCGCACGGTGCTGCAAGAGTTTTCGAGACCCCTTCCAGAGAGGCAATATGGAGGTGCGGGTGGATGGATGATGCTGCTCGTGGTGGGCTCAGAGATTGTCGGGGTGGATGGACACGCGGATGCAATGGCGGATGTTCCTGCAGCGCGGAAGAGGGAAGCAAATTGATGCTGGAGACGCACGGACATCGATTGGCAGACACATGCAGGAGGGGTGAACGCCGAGCATGGCAGTCGTACAGACGAAGCCGCGGACTTTGAGGGATGCGCCGATACGCGGATGCTTGTCAAATTGCTGGATGGGATGGAGCACGGTACCTAGACTGAGGAGTAGTGAGGGAGTCAGTGAGCGGATCTGCCAGCCACTGGTGCCACAGAGGAAAGCAACTCTTCTGCTTAGAGTGGCATATTTCGGACATGCGGCTGTATATGTTGACATCCGTCCACACGTACAGTATTATCACTGTACGCAACAGGGCAGCACAGGTGAGGTCGAAGCAAAGGAGATACATACTTTTCATATCGCAGACGGCCCGACATGTCCCAGCGGCAGCATGACATCACGCTGCATAACCTGCATTTGCAGCGCCCACGAAACAGAAACAAGGGTCCAGAGGAGCAAGGCGTTCACGTCGTTTTTCGTTTTACTTGGTATCCTTACTTCGTATCAGGAGAGGCGTTGATATGCGATGTGTTGAGAGCAGAACGAGACCACACGACGACACCCTCGTCATACCGCAACACCCATAGCACCTTCCCGCCGAGGACGCACTAGCACACACCCGCTAGTAGCGCGATCCCGCCCCGGCCCGCTCGTGAAACATCATCCTCCACGCCGTCCTGACCTCTGCTCTCACATTCATCGCTGCTTGCAAGGCCTAGAACTTCCCAATTCTTCGACACTGCCCCCGCCGATAAGGTACTCCTCCATCAACACCACTCCTCCTCCTCTTCGCCACTCCGCCCCTCCCGCACCGCCGGCTGCTACCCCTGTGGCCATTATTCGCCATCTGCATTCCATCCCTTTGCCCCGCCGGCAGCAACGCAAAGCGAAGAGGTCACCTGCTCAGCCAATGCCCCATTCCTCCATACGCCCACGCGAGCGAACGCGCCTGGCCAACTGATTATCCCTCCGGCCACTGATTTCACATTTCACCACAACGCCGCCTGTGGACACGACAGGGAACAAGGTCCAGCCTGCCAACCAGCTCCACTTTTGCTCCAGACCTGAGCGAGCACTGCTGCTGCAGCCCCAGTACTTGGTCGTCGTACGCTGCACAACCGCAGAACCGTCGCCACTTACATTGCCCGCAATCATACCATCTCCAGTCCTTCCGATCAGACCCGTCCACCACTCTTCAAACCTCTCGACACTCCCATCTTGACCTTCCTCCATTTTTCGCCTGGCTCATCACTCGCCCGTGCGAGCACCTATTCCAGCCTGCCATCACGTCTACGTGGTAATGCGAATGTCGGATTGACCACGACGCCTGACATCCAGTGCTGAGTGGCCACCCGCCCTCGTCCGCACCCACAATGGAGGCGACCTTCATCTCCATCCACGGTAAGCTCGCAAATCTCATGTGCACTTCGGTCTTGATGTTGTTGCTGAAATCTTCAAAGATCTCACTGAAAATGCCACCATCCTGTACTCGTCCGACTCTGTCATCGACATCCTAGGCTACACTCCAGATGACATCGTCAACCGCTCTGCCTGGGATTTCTTCTCCCTCGACGAGCTTCCTTATGCTCGCGAATTCCACCAGAAGCGTATCGAATCGGACAAGGCCGCGGTCCTGGCCTACTGCCGCATCAAGAACAATCAAGGCGACTGGGTCGGCTGCGAGTGCTGTTTTACCATAGTTTACGATGTCATGGTGGTCTGCACCAGTATTTACAAGCGCAGCCTGGGAAGCGAGAGTGAGTCTGCATGCCCTGCTTGAGCTTGCTAAGCAATATGCTGATACTGGACAGAGCGAGCCGCCGATGCGCCACTGGTGCGGCGAATGTTCTCATCCTCACCAAACGACCCTCGATACCACATGTTGTCGCACCTTTCCACCAAATTCTCCGAACCATCCAAGGGACAGCAGCACGAGCCACGAGCCGCCCTGTTTCTCAACCGCTTCACTCGCACGCTGTCCATCATGTACGCCACCAACGGCCTTCAAGACGTGCTCGGCATTCCCGCCGAGACGATGCGAGGGAGGAGCTTCTACTACTGCATTTCGGAGAACTGCCTGCCAGAGGCCGTCAAGTGCTTGGAGAACGCCAAAGGAAACGACTCCATCGCATACATGCGTTTCTGGTTCCGAGATCCTCGCTTGGACGATGAACCCCAGGCCACGGATTCCGACAGTGACGAGGAAATGACGACCGACACGAGCGCAACCGATGCAAGCGAAGACGGCGGTGTCCACCTTCAGAGCAGTAATGCTTCCTCCGGTGCAAGCATGGATGTCGACAGTGATCGCTCCAAGTCGGGCTCACGGCACTCCTCGGGAACATCTATCCGCGGTACAGATACCCACGAGGCCATCTTCGGACAATCGAGAGCCGCTCACTCCTCGACGTCATCCTTGCCGACCTCACCAACTCGCACACGGAGCACATCATCAAGGCGTGAAGGTGAGCCGATTGAGCTTGAAGCAGTCATATCATGCACCTCGGACGGCCTTGTGGTCTGTCTGAGGAAGGCAAGACCGATGATTCCACACCCAGCTCAACCGCCATTTCGCGCTGTTCACCAGAATGGCATGTTTGCAGCACCTTGGGCCACAGAACCGATCGTACCTCCATTGGAAACGAGAGCTGGCGCTGGCTTCGGTCCGGCGTTCGCACCTTCACTTGGACCTCATGCAGCTCGCAGCAACCCCAACAACTCTGTTCCCGCGCCTCGTGCCGCTGCCGACACGAACGACTTCATGAATGCCATCCGAGAGCAGGCCATTTTCGCCTGGGCCCTCACTGGAATCAACGGATCGTTAGCTGCTTTCAGCTCCGGCAAACCAATAGGTGATGCTGTACCCCAGGATGGTCTTCCTATATGGGCCAGTGATCCCAAATATGCCCAGATGGGCGACTTTGACGGCAACAATACCAATCCACATGGATGGCCTGGTACTCAGATCTTTGGAGACCCTGGCCTCCACAAGAGCGGCAGCCGAGGCCTGAGCAGCAACAGTAGCAGCTCCGGAAATACGCCATTCCCGCCTCCAACTCGGTGAAAGAGGGAAATGTCACAAATCACTTTCTTCCTGGTCCAGGGAGGCTTGTTTGACTTGCATCACAACGGCGTCATAGCTTCACATCATACATGGTATTCTCATACTTTGCTTCGTTGATAAGCAATGCTTTACGGACGGCGCATTGGGCGCACAAGGGAGGGGACGAATTGCTCGAGCATTTTAGCGGCTGTAACGGCGGGAAATACCACTCTGCAAGCACAAAACGAAAGGGGCGTAACATGGGCATATCAAGGAGGCGACGTTTTGATTTTTGATTCGAATGAGGGATGATCTCTCACATACGAAAGAAAATGAGAGATGGAAGACGCTCCCAAGATTATGACATGTCGTTCGTCCCCCGCTCGCTCTCTCGCTCTTCTTACTCCTTTGAGGACTTCTCGCCGAGACGAATTGGGCTCCACGGCACTGAAGACCCGGAGTCCCGCCCGGGAGCAAGGATGAAGCTGGTCACAGAATCCGTCTGGAATTGTCATCTCATCGGCGATGAAGAGTGTCACAAAACAAGTTCTTCGCCTGACGTGCCTGCTCAACCGGACGGACAAGTGGGGAATGTTTTATAGGAACAGGGCTCCAGCGTAATGGACATTCAGACAACGAGGATGAAGAGGAGGACGACTCGCTGCAGGTAAGTGCTCAAGTCTGTTCTCCTTCTTTCTTCACAATTTTCGGCACCGATTTTCGCTCGTTTCAGGGTCCTTGTCTCGTCTGGCTGCAGTGATTTTGGCCCCCTCGACCGACAGTCTTCCACTGCTTCCATTAAGGGCTTCTAGGGCCAGAAAGAAGCTCCCTGGCCCCGTGCTCTCCCGACCTACCCACAATCGCATGACACCATCTTCGATGTATCGTTACATGCAAGACAAGGGCATCGGACGGAAGGGAGAAATCCGAATGCACCCTCACGAAGATTGGGGGCCACATTAGGTCTCGGAGCATGTACTCATCACATTCCTACACCTACACCTCTTCATCCCCAGCCACAGCCTGATACCCCATGCCCCCCCTCGGAATCTCATACATACTCGCATAGTCCACCACCTCACCCCCCACAAGCGCCTTACAGCTCTCCTTCTTGCCGAAAACCGGGCCATCCATCCAGAAATCCTGGCAGTTCCTCAGCATACCCCTCGAGAAAGGATTCGTTTTCTTCGTGTGCTTGTGGTGGTGCTGGTGTTGATGGTTGCCTCCTTGGTTATTGATGGCTTTTGAGCCCTGGAAAGCAATCGCAATAAAAGTATCAATTCCAAGAATCTTCATCCATCGCGTCAAGAAACCTTCTTTTTTCTTGTAATGTTTGTGTCCATGGGGCTCAGGTCCTGCTTCGGCCTCGGTGATCTGCGCGCCGTCAAGGGTCATGGTGCCGGCTGTGATGGCCGAGACGAGAGGTCCGACTTGGTCGGTATTGCGCATGCTCTCGAATGTGGTCATATTCTTGGCGACTTGGAAGAAGTGGACGAAGAGGAGCATGAAGGTCCAGGTGAGTTGCAGCGAGCCCCACGCGTTGGTGATGATGGTGAGGGGGTCTTTGGAGAATTGAGCGCAGAAAGCGTCTTTGAGGATTGTACAGTGGAGATCTGTCGGCTCGGGGAGAACTTCGAGGTCTGGAAGCTATTAGCTTTGTGCATGAGTTGAGAGGAGCGTGGGCCAGCTCACATGCGATGGTAAGTCGTATGAGAAAAGCGATTCCCAGAATCATAAACGCGACGTAAAGAATGAAGTGTTTGTGGTTATTCACAGCAACGCAGTTGTCCACCCAGGGGCAATGGCTGCAGAGAGAGTCAGCTCAGATCTTCGCTCATATTTGAGGTATTTTCAGAACTTACTGGTCTTCCCTCGCTACACATCGCCTACAACGCCTGCAATGCTTACTTCGTAAAGGTTTGCGTATCATACATACTGTACAGAAGTGTGTCTCGTTGAAAGCATTATGCTCGACGAGCTCATCAATCGTCTTTTTCGTTTGTCCCCGGCTGGCTCCCTTGGGAATGAAGCCTGGGTCTGCTGCCATGGTCATAAAGTAAAAGTATGTGCAGAGCACAAAAGATGTCGCAAAGAACACGTTGAGAAAAAAGTTTGTGTACAAGGTGGCTATTGCTGTCAGCATATTGAGGCGGGAGAAGAGGCCGATGATACTCACTGGGAAGAATGTGCAAGACATAACGCACGCCGACCCAGAACAGTGTGGCGGCAAATACACCTGCGAGGAAGGGCGTCTTGTGCATGTTGTTCATGTCGTTAGGAGCCCAACGGAGTAGCCTCTGGACGAGGTACTGCAAGGCGTAGCCTATGATCAGGACTCCAGGGACGGAAACCCAGACCGAGAGATAGGCCAGCATGTGAAGCTGCAGTCCGCCAAGAAAGAACGGCCAAAGGAAGAAGAAGCGGTTGAAGAACCATTTCTTGTCCTTGACCATGGGAATGGGAAATTGCAGAGGATTTCCAGCCTCGTCAAAACCTGAGTCGACTAGAGCTTTATGCCACTGCCGTTCGCTCTTCATCTTGGCAGCTGTCATGGCGGGAGTGTCACCTTCGGTCTGTCCTTCCGTTGGCTTGCTTCGGACGACGCGATCTGCCCCATATTCAACCAGCTTTTGTATACACATGTAGCTGCCCTTGACAAGCGCCCAATGTAGCGCGGTGAGTCCTGTATCGTCGGCAGCATGGACATCGGCTCCAGATCGCAGGAGAATATCGATGCAAGCGGGGAAGCCTTTGTACGCGGCCCACATGAGGGACGTGTGACCTTGGGAGTCTGTCACATCGACTGGTATATCTGGTTGGTGGAGCAGCAGAATAAGCTGATATACATTCCCGTCTAGGGTCGCAGAGTGTAGGAGGTTGTAACCCTGGTCGTCTCGAAGGAGCGGGTCGGCGCCGTTGGCGAGGAGGAGCGAGATGACTTGAAGATTAAAGCGTTTGCTCGCCCATAGAACAGGTGTGGCTTGCGCATCGCCTCCCTTTGCGTTCACATCGGCGCCGGATTGTATAAGAAAATGGCACAGTGCGTGATGTCCATTTATTGCCGCCCACTATGTCCGCATCAGTCATATACTTTCTCTTTTTCCGCATTCATGTGACAGCCATGCGCATACATGTAAAGCCGTGATGCCTTGTTCGTCTGTCGATTTCGCAGTATACCTCCCGCTGTCGAAGAGTTTCTGTATTGCGCGCAGTTCCCCCAAGCGGGCCAGCTGCATCAAGTCTTGCTCGACAGGCAGGAGCGGTGGACTCGAGTCCAAGTCGCTCAGCTCGACCTTGTCCAGGCCATCCTTGGAGGGTGAATTGGGCGCGCTGCCGGACGACTTGCGGCGACCTTCGGGCGATGTGGAGCGGTCGCGCAGAGGCATGGTGGTGGTCGGTGTCGAGACGGGTTATGGGTGATGGAATCGTCGCTTCATAGCAAACGTAAAGGGATCATATCGCCGGCGAGTACATGTAATAGATGCAGGCCGCACGCGTTCTCAGCGTGGCTCAGCTCATCAGGCCGGTCTCAGCCCTATGAAGAAACAAGCTTTCAGCTCGTGCCGATCCGTGCTCGCGCTAAAATGACATCTTTGACCTCTCTTTCAAGTCTTCCTCTCAGTCGATACATTCCATCATACAATCAACTTAATGTCCTCCTTTCGAAGCGTCTTGAACCATAAGTCAACGGCGAAGCACTTACGGTCTCCCTCAACATTCAGTCGGCATGCCAAGCCTTCCACAATACCTTCGTCTTTTGGTGCTGACTTGTGATAGAAAACCATCCATAAACAACGAACATGAATACCTACGACAGAACGGAACAGAACAGCAATAGCAAAAGGACACAATCTCGACAAATAACACCCGCAACGAAATTCACCTGCGATGAAAGCATAACAGAACGCGACGCAACCCCGGATATTCCCATCACCTCCGTTTCCTACTACGTCCTCACAACCCTCGCCGCCACCGATCTGATATAGCCAGCTTACTCATCCTCCTGGTTGATCGCAGGAAAACCCTTCGTCTCCAGCTTAATTTCAGGCGAAGCCTCTCTCTCCACCGTCCCCTCGTCCATCTCCTCCCGCTTAACCTCCGCCATGTCCTCGTCCTCAGGCGCGGCATCCTGGACAGGCCTAGGATAATGCAGAATCAACTTCCTAACAGGTCTTGGGCGGCGGACGATCAACCTCTTGACGGGGTCGCTTACACACACCACCCGTCAGTCAAAATGCACATTGCAGAAGCGGCAAGCACAACTCACCTCTCCGAATCTCCCTAACAACCGTCGGCCCCCTTGTCAAAGTACTCCGGATAGTCTCGTCTATCATGTACATACACTCGTCTCCCTTCGCTGCCGACTGCGTCTGCCAGAACTCCGCGCACAAGGATCTCATGCGGTGCAAGCCGTACCGCGAGAGCTTGCGGAGATTGTCGGCTGTGAAAATGTTCGCCATTTTCGATTTGTAGTGAGGCTGGGCCTAGCAGAATGTTGGTAGATGAGCGTGGCATGATTCACTTGGATTGACATCTTACGGATTGTTGAAGCTCAGAGGGTTCAGAAATGATGTCGATGCTTGGCTGTGATCTTTCGATCGGGGATGAGCGTTGGGAAAGAGAAAAACAGAGAGCAAGGGGAGTTACTTTTGATGATCGTATACTGGAAATATGTGTACAGAGTGTGGCCTATGTCTTCATGTCCTCATGTCCTCAATGTCCTTAGGTACCCACCCCAACCAAAGATGATAGAGTTGCTTGCAAACCTCCGCTTATGGAACTTCACAATCACGCATCTTCACGCACATCACAAGCGATGGTCAGATCGAACACAATACACTTGCGGATGCTGTAAGACTCGTACAGAGATTACTTTTCTCTGCTTCGCGGAAGCGCGCAAATTCTCCCGTTGCAATATCCAAGCCGCCTCGCGCAGCATCGTCCTAAACGCCTTTACGCTTGAACGCAGCACATACAGTACAGATCTCAATTGATCCTTCACCGACCATCTTTTCCCCAACCCGAGGCCCGCATCCGAGCCTCAATGCTATCCCAAATCGTCTCCACAATCTCCCTGTCCCGCCACCGATTGATGCCCTTGTCGATCTGCATGCTCAGCACACCTCTCCCCCAGCCCTTTACCGTCTCAGGCACGACCTCGCCCTTCCACCCAACATACACACCCAGCGCATGACTGAAGAGCTCTGCTGGATTCTGCCACTTATAGTTCTTGAATTGCCACGTTTGTCCCGTTGTAAAGACAGCCACCACGCGACTCCAGTAGTCGGGTCGGAAGTTCGATGGGTCGTCCACGAGGATGAAGCGGGTTGCGTGACTGGGGTGGATGGTCTTGAGCCCACGAGAGATGTGCAGAATGTTGGGCGCATCGCCTGAGGCTTCGAGCGGGGTGTATACGCCTTCGGCGAGGAAAGACTTGATGTTTGGCATGCGCAGTAAGCTGGAGAAGGACGACGAGAGTAGGATGATCGGCTCCGGGCGACGACCCTGTTGTTGTGGTTTGACCGGCGGGCGGAGCGCGGGATTGTTCGTGAGAGCTGTCGTACCAGCCAGCGGCGGCCCATTGGTACCAGACTTAGGCTTGCCGAGGAAAGAGGCAGAGTGCTTCCGTATACCGCTGAAGTCCTGTACCTTGTGACCTCGAAGGACAGTATTGTGGTTGCCCATCTTGCGCTCTCCTGCGTAGATCAGCCGCAGCCTCTCCTCTTCTTCCCGTCGCTTGGTATCGTCCATGCCGGCATCCCGCATCTCGATGTCGACGTCGACATCGCCAGCAGCCAATTTCGCAGCATCCCTCGCCTCTGCACGGCCTGCTTTGTTGTCGTCCAGGCTCTTGATGTACTCGCTCTCGCCCTCGCCCACAGCCCCCTGCAGCCACAGGATCAAATCTGACTTCTCAGCAAAGGGCAAATTGGTCGCCTGCTCCGCTTTCCCGGCCTCTTTTAGCTCTGCGTTGAGCGTACCAAATGCAGCAATGTAGTCTGGGATGCTCTTGTCCTTGTTCAGCCAGGTGAAGTAGACAGATCGCAGGTCAATGGCTTTGCCGCTCGTCGCGACGAAGCGCGTCTCTTGGGTGAGGGATATTGGGATGTGCTGCGAGCCATCTTGCGGCGAGTCGAAATTGAAGATAAGGTACGAGGCCTGGGCGAGCGAGACGTCGGATTGCGCGGCGGTGGATGGGTCGGGGTCGGTGGTGGGAATTGGCGACTTGTTGGCGGCGATCAGTCTTCGTAGGAGCAACAGCGAGTCTGCTTTTGCATCTGCGGTCGCCATGGTGGAAGATTGCGGTGATGTTGAAGTTCGTGTCTGTCGAGGATGGATGCGCGAAGTTGAATACGCGACGTACAGAAGGAAGGTACAGCCGATCGATTGTTAGCGTCTTTTCTCTCCGCGACCTCACATGTGAATCCCATCATTCACTCATCAATTGACATGTGATCGATACCAACAGCAACAATCCATGCATATCCAACTATTTCGAGCTCTGCTATTTTTTTTCGTTCCTTTGGCAAGCTCCCTCACCACGGCTTCAACTTTGGCTTACTCTCCTCCGTCAAACTCCCACTACACTTCGCCCTTGCCTCCTTCACAAACCGATCACTCTGTCTCTTAATATGCTTCTCCATAATCTTCGCCACCAGCGCAATCTGCGCTCTGATAATATCCCTCCCCGCATGCGTCATCATCGCCGCCTCCTTCAAAACGGGCCCGACAACCTCTACATCTGCCGCCCCAAAATGGTCCAGCAGACTGTCAGGCAGACGCTTATACACAACTCGATGAATCTCGCTCATCAAGCTTATACAACTCGCCACTAAGCCCGGATACGAGAAGTTCACCTCCCCTTCGTCGCGGACATAGCTTTTCTGGTATGCTTCGATGAGCTGGATGCTAGTGAAGCGGCCAGAGTCGGGGTGTTGTTTCTGTGCAATTTGTGTGAGCACAACATGTGCCATCTCTCCCCGCTCACAGCCCAGTAGCAGTTCGCTCTCCCATTGAGCCTGTGCGAGGATCGGGTATTCGAGCTGGGACTCGATTCTCCTCATCCCCTTCAGCATTCTCTTGCCAGACATATTCTTGCTTTGGCCGATGGGCATCCCGAACGCCAGCTGATAATGGCGGGTGAAAGCAAAGTCGTCGGTGGAGTGGTCGGCCACTTCGATAATGAACGGACGCTGACGACTCTGCAGTTCGATGAGCCATTCGAGATCTTCCCAAATGACGTCGAGAAGGCCGTAATGTCGTGCTGCGCGATAGAGGTATCCAAGGCCAGTGATACACCAGCCGTCATTAGCAATTGGAGCGCCCTTCTCGGAGATGAGCCACTTGAGATACTTCAGCTGTTCACCCGCGCCCGAGGGGAGGGCTTTGAAGATTGCGGCTTCAGCGAGGGCGTGCTTACTCGCTTTGCCCTTGAACCCAGGCATGGTGGGCGCGCAATCTTTGACCCGCTGCTCCAGCGCAGCTTTCAAGGCCTCTGGCTCACCGAAACTGGGAGGGCCTACACTCGTCGATCTCGCTACTTGATAGTGCTTCATTGCCTCGATACCACGGCGAGCGGTGTCCATCATCTCTCTTGCTACCAGTTCCGAAGGGTCGCCAATAATGTCATAGATATCCTGGTACGAATGAATAACCATGATGAAGCTCAGCTGCAGCCGATACTGACCATCGTGAGCATAAACATGACTCCTCAGCTCGTCAATCGGATTCGCCGCACGAGCGAGGTCCGGAACAATCTTCAGAAGAGCCTTCGCAAACGGGTGACTCGTAGCGATCTTCTCGTGCTCGGGACGAATCTTGTATGGTCGCTTGGTCTCAAGCGCGAGAGAGTAGAGCATGGACTCAGCGATTATGGCACAAGCCACCTGGCTGGCATCAAGCGGGAAAACTTCTGGTCTCGCCGTCTCACCACCCACCTCTCGCAGCTCTTTCCCCAGTTCCAAGAACAGCGGCACCGCATCATCAAACCCCAGCTTCCCAAAAGCCGAGCACAGATCCTCCTCAGTGCGCCGCATACACCCAAACGCAACCTCCGTCGTAGTTGTAGCGCAATCCAAACCGACTTCCCCCTTTGCAAACTGCTCCCACAGACTGCGGACATACTTGCGAATCTCAAGCATATCCTCCAACCAGCACCAGAGAACAAATTTCCTCTCCTCCGCAGGATCCAGTTTGAGTGTAACATCCACCTCCGCTCCCTCCTCCTTCACCACTTTCTCCGGCGTAGAGAAAGGCTGAACAACCGGCTCCTCAACCTCCAGATGCTTAAATAAGCTCTGCAATGAATGCTCCTTCGGCAACGCAGCCCCAAACGTAGCCACACCAGGCGACTTAATCATCGGCCTCTCAGCCCTAAACCTCTTCCTCGTCTCTTTCAGACTCCCGTGCACCGTCTTCAACACCTCGATGAAATGCGCATGTCCGTCTTTCTTTCCTTTCTTGCCCATATGTACCGTACCGTGCAACTCGGCATACAGCTCCCGCCCCTGAATGACCTCCTCCACGAGCTCGACAATACGGCCAGGGACATGCACGGCCGGCGTCTTCCTCGTGATCGCTTCAGCGCACTGGCGCAGCTTGCTGACTGGAATGGAGCCGTGCACGGCGGCTTTAGGATCTCCGTAGCCGCATGATGAGGCTGTGGAGATGAGCCAGGAGACGAGCGTCGAGGTGCCGGATTTGTAGAGCTCGTAGCGAGAGAGCATTGGGACGGGCGCCATGATAATTGCTGCTTCTTTCCGCGTTTTGCGCAGGGTTGGTGCTAGTGCTGTGTTCAGGCAAAGTTGTGTCTGCGACGAAAGAAGGAATTCTGACAATTTCTGTAGTGCGCGGTTAGCTTCGGGTGTTGACAGGGCAACACTTCAAGTGAATGCAAGTCAACTTCACATGCCAGCGTTTGCGCTCCAAATTAGGCAGGAGCCGTGCACGAGATCCACGTAAATGAGAAACAGTTACAATTGGTACTTTCTAGGGTGACGAAGCATTGCCGACCTAGGCCTGCCCGTCATCGACAACGGCGCATTCTAACCCGCCGCGTCCTCCGATCCGAGCCACACTCCGCCCGACTTCTTCTCCGGCCTCTCAGCTCGTACTCACTCAGCTTGTGAGTTAGCAGACGCTCCGCCAAATCCACCATATCTACCTCCGCTGGTCGCCTGACACCGGATCGCTCACCGCTGCTGCTTGGTGAAGGTGGAACGCCAGCCCCGTCGCTGCCCAGGCTGTTTGTTCTGAATTCCCCTTTCCCATTCTCACTGGTGTCGAAGACAATTGTCATCTTGCGGTTCCCGGCTTGACTTTTTGCCGCGGGTCTGTATTCTGGAGGTGGTTGTAGTGGCAGCACAAGGTTTGAGAGACTGACAACCCTCCTGCTTCTAGCAGGGCCAACGCGTATGGGCTTGCTGGCAATGCTCTTCCTGTACCGACTATGCATAGGACATATCGCTTTCCCGCCGCTTTTGTGATTTGGATGTAGTGGGCAGAGCGGCGAATTCGGGAAGTGATCGGGCACATTACGCTCGAATCCAAGCACGATGTCATCGTCGTCATCGTTGTCCTCATCCATTTCTGCGTCCAGGTAAGCTCTGATTTGCTGCTGGTCTGCTCTTTTGTTATCGTAGTATCTTTGACTGAATGGAGTCTGATGAAAATTGGTGACTTGCAGATCCGCGGCAGTGATTTTCCTCTTGGGCGGGTCGGCAGTAGGCCGGGAAGCCTGGACTTCTTTCACGATACGCGTGTGGTCTCTGTCATCCCCGCAGTCCTCTCGACTCTCGGCGACTCTGCTCATGATGGTTGTTTGACGCTGGGGTTTGAACATTGAGACTGACGATTTCATCCTCGGCAGCGAGAACCTGCGCATCATCGACTGACGACGCTCATTTGCATGATCAGGAAGAGTCGTGTCTTCAACTGACGATGCATGCCGCGAAATTAGAAACCGGCCTTTGACCAAATCAGACTGCCGTTTCATGGACAAGGACAATCGACGGAGTCCAGTGAGCATATCTTCAGCTCTACCGGTGGTCGAAGGATGTTCTGACTCTGCCGCATCTGTGCTGGGTATGGATCGGGTCCTAGCCGACGGAATCTGGGGCTTGCGTATTGTACGGAGGTTCTCTCGGGTCGGAGGCGGTGTGAGGTCTTTGATTCCGACCTCGTCGTTGAGGTCTTCCAGGGTTGGCTGATGTCGAGGGCGCATTCTTGCGCGAGGTCTGGTCATCGGCGACAGTTGTTCCGACGAGGATCTGTTGTGTCGACGAGAACGGCGGTATTCTGGAGATCCTGGCGTCCCGCGATCTTCAGTTGTTGCCATAGGGGATGCACCAGGAGACGGCGACAGGCTGCTGTCGCTTTGCTCGCTATGGTATTTCGGACGAGCGAAGTAAGGTGGGAGTGTCATTTCCGGAACCACGCTCGAGTTCCTCCGGCTTCTGCCATTGGGGCCGCTGACTTTTATACCAGGTGTCACCGGCTGCGTAGATGGGGTCCTGAGTGAAGTTGTTGGAAAGCTGTCAGTTTTCGGCGTTGCATCTTCAAATGCTTTGTCGCCGAAGGTCGACCTCCTGAAGAAACTGAGCATGCTGCTCGGCTTCCGCCGTCTTGGTACGCTGACTGGTGGCTCGTTAGATGCCCTCGGGAGTATGGCAGCATGAATTGATTCGGGAGTAGCAGGCGAAGGAGGATCGACCTTCGACGGTGAGGGTATTGAATCCATTGGTCTGGACTCAGCAACAGGTAAAGGTGTTCGAGCTGGCATGAACTCCTTGCCGTGCATGGTCTCTGGCGGAAAACTGTGAAAGTAGGAATCCATTCGACTGCCCATCGGGGTGACGCTGATTGTCCGATCTGGGAGCATCGGACGCTCCATAGGTGCTTTGATGGCAGACGCACTGCGCTCAAATTTGGACTGAGACTGTTGGGCTGAAGAAAGCCTCCTTGAGCGGTCCTTCGGCGGAGGTGCCGGTGGGAAGTTCAGAGACTCTGAGCTTGGGAACTTTGCGAGGTTAGGATTTTGAAATCGCAGCTGGCGTGACGATGGCGAAAGCAGGACAGGCGTAGTACGTGAGCCATGAGGTGCCAAATCCTTCGTTGGCGCCGAGCTGGGCGTCTTTAGCTCACTGACCCTATGTAGCTCAGACGGCCGCAGAATGGGCTTGATCCTAGTGAGCGGAGCAAATGTTTGCACCCTGCGTAGCGGAGCCGGTAGCGGATTCGGCTTGTTGTTTGAGTCTGGGAGCTTCAGATCCATGAGCTTCGGATCGGGGAAACCCATGGTGTTTGCGGTCGTCTGTTCAATCATGCCGCTGTCTTCGACGACTTTCGGTGCCAGGGACGACGCGGATCGTTTTATCGCTACGGGTTTGAGCACCGCTGAAGGCTTTGATCGTGCATGTTGCAATGGTCTGCTCTTTCTCTTCAACAGCCTTGTATCTGGGCGAGGCCTCTGGAGGTTATAAGCGAAGCTGCTTGCATATGATAAAGCCGAAGAAGAAGTCGAAGTTTCATCGGACGACTGATCAGACAGTTCGGACAGAGGTATCGAGGGCAATTGAGCCTTTTGAACATCTTCAAATGTAGATGATCGCGAGACCTTCCCGAGTATATCAAGCGTAGACGCCCGCGAGATCGAGAAGCCAAGCGGAGTGTCTGGTCGAGAGCCTGCTGGGAGGAGCGAGCGTATCTGAGCTGTAGCTGATGCTATCTGATCAGATTGGTATCTTTTCACAGACTCGGTAAATGAGTCGGCATCGGCCGTATAACGTCTTCCTAGGAGCTGTGGTGGTACCGCTTCGCTGGTGGGGACTCTCGATGGCGGTGACGGCGTTGTCGATCCGGTCCCTGATCGCGCGAGTGACGACTGCGAGGTTCCACTGAACTGTGATCCGCTTCCTCCAAGTCTCGGTATCTGTAGAGTTGGCCGTCGCGGAATTCCGGGACCCTCGTTGATGAGTGGCGGCGAGGTCGGTGATGGGGTGTGTGGGCGGTCCGGGGTGGGGAATGGGAACGACGCCTCGCCTTCCGCGCCCTGTGGCTGCGTGTCCATTCCTCCTCCTCCGTCTTGCGCTTCTCCAATTCGGCCACGTCCTTGTTCAGCTTGTTCTTCGCCTTGCTGCTGTAGTTCTGGAAGCACATGAGGGGGTAGATGCTGCATAGAGCCGCGGTGCCGAGTGAGGCGACGAGGAAGATGGGACGGTGGTAGCTCTTCTCTCTGTTGATGTTGTGATACCACGACATATTCTGTTATGTGGGCCTTTAGGGGGTGGTCTCAGGGAGTCGTCTGAGAAGGCGGCATCAGCCGACGGTGACGAGGAGATGATGGTGTGTGGTATCCAAAAAAGCGGGCGAGTAGCAATATGCAGCCGACTGAATGATAACACGGCGAGGAGGCAAGGCCGCCGCGTGCGCAGCGGGTCGCAGTGAAGTACTTGCAGTTTTGATGAGAGGGCAAGCAACGGCGAGCCGGGTTGCCGTTTGCGCAGTGGCCGAAGATGCTGTTGGCGGTGCTGCAGATGGTGACTAGGGAGGAGGCTGCGAATTGGAGGTATCGAGTGGTTCAGTGGTTACTGCAGGAGCTGTGTCGTATCGATGTCGGTGTTGAGAGAATTTAGACGGGAAGCAGCGACGAGGATTCACTTGTGGCGAGAAGGAGCGCGGAAGCAGCCGGCAAAGGGCGACTGCAGTCTTCAAATGAACCAGATCAGATGGGGTCTGCAAGCCCGTCCATAGTAGCTAGGGAAGTGGCGACCACAGCGATTGTCGTCACTCCCGTCCCTTTCACAAGCCAGCGTGTCATGCGGTGTGTTCAACGTCGTGCATATCTCCACGCCGGAACGGAACCCAGCTTTTACATGCCACAAGCCCGCAAACTCGAAAACGTTGATTCTTTCTTCCATCAACACATCTAACTGTCCGTCGGCGCAGCGCCCAGCCACGCCCACGACACTGTCACTCGCCCACTCGCCACGGGAGCAAGTTTGGCAAATGCACTCTCCGTCACGTCGAGATCGTCCGCAGCGCATCCAGTGCACCGGTCCACCACTTTCAGGTCAACACTCCGCATCGCGCCTACTTCCTCGTTGTACCGCTGCGCTCTTATCATCCGGTTGCACAGTGGATTGTTGTTTGAGTTGCCCCCATTACTGGATGTCGACCCGGCAGCGTCGAAGAGCAGATGCGACACCGCCACGATATCGTCGCTTTCGCTCGATGTCTCGCCGCACGCACCCAGCCCCGGCTCGTAGTATGTGAGATCGCCGGTAAAGGTCGCCGAGTTCGATGGGAGCGGGAGGTTCTCGCTTCCGCTTTTATGACTCCGTCAGATTTGTCGTGCGATCGGGAATCTGTTGGTACATACCCATGATGCGACAGGCCCACGGCGAGGCCGATTATGAGCGCCAGCAATGCGACGATCACTCCCAGCAACACAAGCAAGAACGTCCTTCTCTTCATTCGCAAGTACCGCCGATGCGGCGGCATGATCGCGTTAAATCGCGCCGTACACGTCTCCATGAACGGTCGCTTCCGCATCTTCTCGTCGGACATGCCATCTTGCTCTGCTTTTTGCGTCGCGATATGCTCCCATTCCGGCATCTGGACTTCTTTGCCCATCGCGCTCGTCGGCTCGGTCGCCATGGTCTTCTAGAGTTCTCTACTGTCCGAGTTCGAGCTGGAGGCTTGCGACGAAGGAAATATGAGAGATGAACTGCACTTATCTGTACATCGCGGATGCTGGAGCAGAAGAAGTCGTTGCGAACATGGCCTCCCGCCCTTCTCTAGCCCTGAAACCAATGGACGTTGGCAGATTGCACAACGAGGCCAAGAAGTCAGCCACAGCGCCAAAGTCAATCCTAGAGCACATCTATGGTATTCCGTAGAACGGCGTACTATAAGAAAAGACAACCATGGATGCTGGCGCTTCCTTGCTCGAAGGTCGCGAGTGCATTTAACAAAGCCTCCTCGATTCAACATCCTCAGCATTAAAATATCGAGTGTGGTCAAGAACAGGGGAGAAAAGAGACACAGCCCTGCACCCAAATTGAATCGTGAAAACGGAGCGTCGGCACAATCTCGCCGAACACGCCGACCTCCACGTCACTTCACCGACGGCTGTGCGTCTGCCTCACCTCTCAAACAGAGAGCAGTTCTCCCGCACGTTCCGATCTGCCTCACAGCCCCAAAGTCAAGCTTATCTGCTTCCCTGCTTCCCTGCTCGCCGAAATCGCCTGGAGACATCGGCGTAAGATGCAAGCGCAAATGGAATCCCGTCATGGCGTTCCTTGCGCCCTCCTCATGCCTGCCGGTTGTACGGATTCCTAAGGTTTGCGTGCGCGTACACTCGAACGGGGCAGGAGTTACGCTCGCCGATCATGGAGTTATTCTTGAAGAATATAAAACAGGTCTGTCTGTATCTTTGAAAACTAGAAAATCAGCATCACACACGACACAACAGGAAAGCAAATCTCCATTCAGAAGTGGATACCCGAACAAACGACTCCAACCACTGCCGAACAGCACCATCAACATGTTCGAAGCCGCTTACGTCAAGTACTACGTTGCAGTCCACAAAATTCAAGGCAAACGACCACAACCAACCTCTTCATAAGCGCAATCAAAACGAGTCGACTCAAAATCTCGAGGTCTCAGCCTCGAGTCGTGACAGCCGACCACCTCATGTCTCGACCGCTGGATCCGACGACCTCTCTCACAACGGACAACCAGTAACATGAGACCCAGAGCCCTGATATCCATCAATTCTCGAATGGACGGAAAGCTCACAATGAGTCGCTATCGCACATGTCCTCCGATAACGAATATCTCGCAAATCCCGGATTCTTCACGAAAGCACGAACTGAGCGTACGAGCAAGGGAGGTTTACATGTATTACAACCTTGTCAAATGGAAAGAATGTTTCAAGTACATGTTTTCATCCTCTCGTACTCAAGCCTTTCCTCTCGCTGTAGATCCTGGACTCTTGACATTGGCGGATTTCATCCCTTCATCGATGGGACCTCCTCTTCGCCAAATTCCTAGCAATCGCTTTCCCTTTCTCCCTCTTCTCCTTCTCTTTCCTCCGTGCTTCCTCCATCTGTCCTCACTCGAGAAGTTCCCTCGTACAAGCATTCTCGTCGATTTTGTCTCCAGGCCAGTTGTGGTGTTGGTAGATTCGTATTAATTCCTCGCATGTCCTATTGAGCTTGAGAGTCCCGGGACTGGTATCTTCAGCATCTGGCGAGGGAAGAGTAGTCCTTCTACGACTGATCGTTTGATTACCTGCTTCGTTCGACAGACTAGCCACCTCTTCTTCCGCGATATCGCTCATGTCAAAGTCCGAAAGGTCCTCCGTGACATTATCATCATCATGGCAAGTCTTCTTGTCAGAAGACACATCCTCCATGGTATAGTCATCATCTGGGTCTTCGATCGTATCATCCGTCGCCTCGCTACCAGTCCGGCCGAGAATTCTCCACGACACATGCTCCGACCGGACGAAGACAGGCGCAGAAATCCAGACCAGTCGCTCGAAATGAAGTCTCGCCTCTCGAAAGTAAGCTTGGACCGTCCAAGTCGGTTGACTCATCCATCGATGCTCTAGAGGTATGTCTTGAATCTCACGGGTAGACAAAAGCGTTGGCCGTCCAAGTTCCGATGAGAACTTAGTGATGGTACCTATCCATATTACTCGATTTATCCGCTGTCGACCCGCAAGGCTTTCTCACCGACTTCGACATCAAGTACCAGAGTAGACCCATCGCCTCTGTTCACCTCACTGAGCCAAACAGAATCTCTCGTCGTAGGACACTTCTCCTCCAACCATTCGTCCCAGACTTTGCCCTTGTGGTACGCGATACTCAACGTCAAGGGAAGGATCCGACTGCAGTGCTTTGCCTGAAGTAGTCCGGCTCATCCTCAGGAAGTTGGAGGCTTAGCAAGTGTTTGAGAACAGAAATAGCTCGATCGGAACAGTTCTTATCATGGAGATTCTTCTCGTTGAGGAGCGGCCTGCCATATTCAAGTGTGCCATATTCAAGTGAAAAATGGAGCCATTGATTGTTGATATGTGGCACACTGGCCAGCCATTGGTGAAAAGCGTTGACTTCTTCGATGATGGAAGGGAGGTAGTTTTGGGGTAGTGAGCGCTTCTTCGGGCTGAGCGGAAGGATGTAGTTATAGCAATGCTGACATGTTTGTTCGTCCACGAGAAGTCGAGCTCGACAGTTGACCGGAACTTTGCTGATGGGGTATGAGTACGTGTAATCATTGGTCGGGCTGAGGAGCACTATGACGGCAGCAGTGGATTCAGTTCATTGAGAGCTCAAAGGTAGCTGCGCCTTAGCCAACATAATTCGACCGCTCCTTGGGCTACCGAAGCCTCGTTAGCAGTCTGTACAGCACTCTTAACATCACCTTTCGAACTGTCCAAGCCAATCTCATACCCATCATATCCACAATCCGTAGGTGCGCCAGATTCAGTCTGATCCAAGCCTGGAACCACCCGCCAATAAAGCTATTGTAGACGTCAGCAAACAACTTCAAAAATCGCAACCACAAACTTCACTCACCCAGAAAAGCCCAGCATCGTTGAAAATCCGAACTTGCGTATCGAAATCGTCCTCAGAATTCTCCGAGACACCCCACTCTTCAATAGTAACCCCCTTCCCAGTCCCACTACTAGTAACTTGGTCCAAAACCGATGCGTCTCCAGTAACAAAATAAGCCCAATCACTAGCCTTACTCATATACCCATGCACACTCATGATATCAATCGCATCGCGATACAGCACCTTGCTTAACAGATTATACTCATGATCGCAGCAATATTGCGAGCCACCAATTCCGCCGGTCGCGATCCTGATACCCGAGGAGCTGATGAGGTCTTTCATGGAACCCGCGTGGCCGCAGAGCCAATCATTCGGATCGTTGTCGTCGAGAAGATTGACAGCGTTGATCATAGGTTCGTTCTGGATATCGAAAGCGAAAACGACTTCGTCGAGTTGGCTCAATTGTTTACCGCCGAAGTTGGGGGGTTTGAAGGTGAGGATGGTTCTCAGACGGTTGCTGTAGTCGTTCCATGCTTCGTCGGAGGTGTAGAATGTGTCTTGATCGCCGTATTTGGTACAGTAGACGTCGCAGCCGTTGGCCCCGTTGATGACGCCTGCGTCGTGGGGTGAGATAATGGCTTTCATGCCGTAGGTGTGCAGCAGGGAGAGGGTGTTGTCCAGGGCTGTTAGAACCGTGGTGTCATAGGTTCCGACGACATTGGGTTCGAGTTGCGGGATTGCTGTTGTTTTGCTGCCTTTCTCGCAGCCGTCGCCGGTTCCAGTAACTAAGAACGGTCGGCTTTGATGGAATAGCCAGGATCATGCTGGAACTTTACTCAACCCAGAGACGAACGACCTTCACACCCCAGGATGAGAGCGTCGAAATATAGTAAATCTGTACATCGCTTGACGGTGCATGCAGAGAGTATAAACTAGATCCTGCAAAGCTCTTGTTGTCGCTGTCATTTCTTCCGTGGTGGATTTTTCGAGATGCGGCAGCCAGGCCGATAGTGGCAACCAGAATTCTGTTGATGAAACGCATGATCAAGAAGGTGTATCTGTAAGGCGGTAGGAGCAGTAATGGAGGCAGAATTGCCGGGTCATATAGAGCACCCGTCCGCCGTATGCAGTGTCAACTTGTATTGGTGTTTTCAGAGAGAGGTGCGAGGTTCCTGAGGATGCCAAGGGAGATCTGGAGCGATCTTCGGTGTTGTGTTCATGCTTGAATGACGACAGCCAGCCTTTGTCGAACACATTTGGATCAGGCCGTCTATACTTGCTAGCGTATGTAGTTGAGATAGCTGCAGCTAGCGTATAGTTGAGACAGCTGCAGTGTTCATCTTGGCCGTTTACACGTTGCCAGAGTCGACCCTTTCCGCCCTCGAATACGTCCGTTGAATTGGATTGAAAGCTGAAAAGAGTAGTACTGATTCTGCGCAGGGGTGCTGGCTTTTTGTAGGTTGATCGGTACATCTCTCTGTGCAACATTGAGGGTTGATAGGCGCAGCTACCTACGCAACGTCCGAATGGGAGCAGCTCTGTCTCTCAGCTCATCAGCCTCAAATTCCGCGGGCCGGCACATAGTTACCCCTCCCAGATCCCTCGATTTTCGAAACCGCCCCTTTCAACACCCCCCACCATAGAAATGGCTCATTCTCACTGACTCTGTCATGGTTCGTTTGGATGATCATTATTTGTGTAGACACCACCACAACCGCCACCACGACATACTGGATCAACACCATTCCAGAATATTGCCAGCTTGTAACATGTGCCGAGGAGCCATTGAGCACAATCGTTCGAGGCCAGGCGTCGGGATGTGGCATGAGCAGCTCTTACCCTTGCTTCTGTACAGACAGCAGCAGCAGCATCAGCTCTGTAATCACCAGCGAGGTCATGGAAACTTGTGCAGGCCCAGGAGCGACAGCCGCTGTGGCCTCAGTCCAGGCGCAGGTGACAAGTGCTATCCTCGTCTTCGATATGTATTGCCAGCAGGGCGAGAAAGCTGCGGCAAACGCTTCCTGTTAGTCTCTCCAAAGACAAAAGCGACGTGAAGATGTTGACATCTGTTTGAAAAGCCGCATCGACGACTGCAGCCGCAACTTCAACCACATCGATGACTATTGCTTCAGCCACCGCTTCACCAGCAAGCGGAGGGAGTTACAGCTCTGATACAACGGCGATTGCAGCTGGAGTAACAGTCCCCCTCGGAGTCGCACTGGTTCTCGGCATCCTCTTCCTGGTTCGTAGGAAGTGGAAAAAGGATGCTGCGGGGCGGGCCCAGGCTCATCAGGAAGAGGGGTCTCCGCAATCTCCCTCCGAAGTGTCGGACGAAGGTGCTGTGAAGGAGCTTTTGGGGTCTCAAGTGTACGAGATGGGACAGGATGGTGCTGCGAAGGAGCTTCCGGGATCTCAGAAGGTGGAAGAGCATAATTCTGTGTCTTATGGTCAGTCAGGGCATGGCAATGATGCTGATGTACGGAATCCAATGGTAGAGCTCCCTGTCGGGCAGTAATCATGATGAGTTTGTATCCGTTAGTTTACTTTTGGAGGTCTAGTTGGAATTCATCCTTTCCTTCTGGTGAGGTCAAATAGAACGATTGCTACAGCCTCCAAATCAAGCTCGGTCAGTCCTTCTCTCAATACAAGATGGCCGAGTTCGTATTGGGATGACGAGAGAAGCCATGGCCAACGTGGTGCTTCTGTGCAAAGGTGGTGTGGGTTAATGGCGAAACTTCGCCGGAACACGCTTCTTCGTGTTCCTGTTTCCGCGAAATGGTTCCAACTGGAAGATTTTCGACGTTGTCACGCAGCGCATATGATAAGGCTGAGCTAGCGTGATCGAGTATACCACAACGGGCTGATATTTACTGCGACCTTATGTTATTATAGCGCCGCATGTGTTTATACCACACCGACGAGCAGACGTGGTGAGGGCTCAGCCTCGAAAAAGAGGCCGCTGGAACTGATAAGCAATGTTCTGCTTCGTTGGCGACCGTTTCTGTTTTCTTTCGTGGCCAATATCTTGAGTTGCATTCATGGACGACTTCGACTTCGGCTTCGGTGTCGGAAGCTCGGCGGCCACTGCCGTCCAGCCCCTCGAGCTGTCAGCTGAAATGGGCGCCTTTCCTCTCGAAGTAAGTTCGTACCCTGTTTGCCCTTTTCGCCCCCTCTGCCTCTGGCAAAATTCGGTAAAACTCTTCGAAACTGGTACCAAATTGAAGGCAGGATCAATCTTAACATATCTGTCAAGTTCGGTGCAATTCGGTCATTGTTGGGGTGAAAAAATTGGATTGTCTTGCGAGAACGAAGTCGAAAGCTGATTGGTTCCACGGCCCACCGGTGGCCCGGAGGGCGATTTATATTTTGGGGGCCGAAACAAGTTCTTTCTTCCGGTTGAGAACTCTCAATTGACATCGCTCTTACTTCCAGGACAATTCGCTGCATATCCCAACAAATCATCGCCATGGCCGCCGCTTCGCGTCACCAGCTCAGGACACCCTCCAGTCTGCCAACGACACCTTTACTGACGCCTTCCGCGGTCGTCCCCAGTATGACCTGACCACGAGCGCACTAAGCACCGCTGCCGGCTACTCTGATCATGGAAGTTATTCCTCCTACTTTCACGACGATAGCGCTCTCAACGGCCAATCTGCTTGGTCGACTGCCTTACCTGACACCGTCAACCCCGCCGACACGCTTGTACGCGAGTACAATGCAGTATATCCGGCTCTTGGCACAAACGGCCAGGTCTCAACTGAAAACTGGCGACCGCTACACCAAATCAACCCAGACCGATGGCAAAACCGCGATGGAGGGAGCAATCCCCCAGCTCAGACTCCATCGCAGTATGTCTCCAGCCCCCCTGTGCGTACATGTCTAACTCTCGCAGGTCTTTGCCGCAGCACGAGCAAAGGAGCCATCTCTGCTTCGACTGCTTCCAGGCCTTCCGCTATCCAAAAGACTTGGAGCGTCACCGACAGAGCAAGCACACGACAAATCGACCTTTCCCGTGTCCCCACCACAACTGCAAGTACCACTACAGAGGCTTCAAACGTAAGGATGCACTCAAACGGCACGAACAGAAGGTCCACGACTTTCTCAGGGAGAATGAGGGTGCGCTCCAAGGCTATCACCAGCAAGTCTGCTCGGCCTTTCACGACTTGCAGAGCCAGCTTGGTCGGGTTTGATCAGAATTCTCGACAGCTCGTGACTGGAACGAAACAGAAGGCGCTGGCGTTTTCAGGGACCTTGTGGCAATTTCATATTGATTTAGTCCTCGATGACATATACTACCACCGACTAAATCCTCCGTTCTTCAGTCAATCCTGATTCAACCATATAAGCGTCCAAACACCAAAGTGAAGTGTCCGCATCTCCATACTCCTCCTTGTTCCTTGTTACATCCGCCGTTAACGCCCCTCTCTAGCCTCTGTCATCACCCTCTCCAGCGTTACGGCCTCGAAGCCTCGAAGCGTTCCCTCTTCGCAGATATGAGACTGCCTATCCGCTGTCTGCTGGATCTGTCTCTTCGGGAGAGAAGACTGTGGATGCTCCGATAGGGCCGTAGCTGCTACGATAGCTGTCCGAAGTAAAAATCTGTAGGTAGTCATAGCCTAGGCTGGCGTTCGTCGAATTTCGATGTTTTCCGAGATTTTCGCTTGGTGGTGTTGATTTGTTCGCAATCTTCCATTCGCTCCTCTCGAATCCTCAAGTACTAGTCATTCTTTCGTCGCTTTGAAGGAGGTATATCATTTCATCTGTTCGACGACACGTTCTCACACGGACTCATCCCTGAATCGCTGATCAGAATCGATCGAAGGAGTCTTTTCGCCCTCGAGAGGCTTGTATCCTCGCCGCCATCGATAAAGAAGAGGCAAAACATTCCGAATCGCGGCGTACACGCCAAACAGCGCAAAGACGTACAGGCCAACGGTCCACACATTCTCCAGAAGTGTAGGCCCCTTGGAGGTCGTTTCGGGTGTCGCCTGTGTGTCATCCGGAGTAGTAGTATTCTCAGACATCTCGGGCTCAGCGACCGTCTCGGGCTCAGTAACCTCAGGATTAGCATTCGCCTCCCACTTAGCCGTATCACCATTAAGATGCCCATGTCCAAAAGGCTTCTCAGCCTCTAAATCTAAGCCCTTCGGCACCTGATCCGGCGCCTCAAACCCCCATCCCATATCCTCCGGATGGATACTCGTAACATTCGACCTCCCAAGTACCATTCCATTCCCATCAACAGCTTCCGCAAAGCCAAACTCGACGTACCCAGGCATAACCCAGGAAGTCTCGAAGCCGTTCCTTGCGACAGTGACAAGCTTCTCGAAATCGCCTGCCTCAGTCGCGGAGCCGTAGAAAGACCACTCCCTCACCTCCGTCGCACCATTCCAGCTGACGAAGAAAGCAGAGGCCATGGAGTGGTTGTGCGCATTGTACGCCATTGGGAGAATTCTACAGCGAGGGAATTCCGTCGGCTTGCCGACAAATGGGTACTTATATCCACGGTAAGACGACATCCGGTCAGACGCAAACTTGGCTTCGAGGACGAGCTCCTCGCCGTTATACTCGGAGAGGTAGCCCTGGTAAGCCCAATCGACAAAGACTTGTGCGGTGTGGATGTCGTCGCCGATGAGCTGGACGCTTCCGAGTTTCTCGCTCGAGCCGCCGTCAGGGCGGTCAAAGCGTCGGAGCATGTTGGCGGTCATGGCGACGGTGTCCAGGATGATGATCTTGGCGGCAGAGGTCCAGCGCTCCATACCCTTGTGTCTGTCACCATCGTCACTAGCGTTGTCGAAGACAGATATGATGGTGTGCGTTGCGTTGACATCTCGGACGCGGACGTGGTGTTGCCAGTGGAAGCCCACGCCCCCAGTGATGTCAAAGTTGCTCCGATCACCACCTAGTCGCCAGATGATTGAGCCGTCCTTGCCCGAGACCTTGTAGACTGTACTTGCATGACGTCCAGAAACGTAGAAGTCGCCAAACTGGTCCTTATCGAAAGCGTTGCAGTGGAGGAAGTCCCAAGGTTGGTCTACCTTCTCACGACCCACGAGGTCATGACTCTCGCTGAGCAGAATACCATGGCTCAAGGCATCCCACTCGTACACTGTTTCACCACTCTTGATATCCACCTCTTGAAAGCCGCAGTTGACAACGAAGCGGTTCTCGACTCCCTCGATGTCGCCCTCCTGGAGATCCCAACCCTGAAACCAATTCGCTGCGATCAACGCAAACTTGCCCTCGGGAGAGATGTTGAACTCGTGGAGGTCTAGTCCTCCTCGCGAGGGGTCTTCAATGCGGCTGACTTCTTGGTATCGATCATTCATGATGACTTTTGCAGATTTCTTGTTCTTCCCGTCACCGAGGTCTTCACCGGTGAGATGGAAGCTGAGATGCGAGATACCGTCGATCTCAAGAGGCTTGAAGCCAAAGACATTTCGATTGCCGTACAAGCCTGCTCCACTCCAAACGAGATTGCCATCGTTGTCGTAGATGTGTGCACCTGTCTGTGCGGACATGTGCTCTTTTCGTCCCGTGAAGTGAGGCTGTTCGAAGAGACCGGCATACGGAGCGACGAACCAGTAGCCGGGTGCGATCAGCTCAGGATGGCGCTTTGCGACCATGTATTTGGGTGCTGTCAGGTCTGGTCTTGTGACGAAGTGGTTTAGATCGTGGCCGTCGAGGAAGCCGTCTGGGTCTCGCCAGCGAGCAAAAGCTTGCCCTGCGTTGAGCGCTATGAGGGCTGTAGAGAGCCGCATGACGGAGGTACAGAGATAGTTCCGCACAACTCAAGTGCCGAAAAGTGGTGTGGCGGCTGCTGCAAGGCACTCGCCAGTCGAGGTCGAGTGCGATATAAGATGAAAAGAAAGTGCGACAATAGAGAAGATGAGAAATGTGAGGAATGTAAGCGCCCGCTGTTAACGCAGACAGCAGAATCTTGGGGTTAAGAAATACGTGGAGGATGGACGAGGATTCCGGGGCGGAAGTTGAGCCCTTGGGTCCAGCTGCCAGCTGCTCGCCTCCCCTTGCGGTGATCGGCGACAGGAGGCCTAAATCACATGTGGGGTTTGAAAATTGAGGAATTACCTGTTTCAGCAAAATACCGACACAGATTGTGCCGTGGCTGCGTTTGTAGCGAGTGCGCTGACGAGTGAGAACTGTTGAATCCACGGCAGATGAACACGCCAATGGGGAAGCTGGGCCGGAGCGAAATGTGCAGATATGAAGACTCCTTGAGGATGGCGGACGAATGCACGGACAGTCCGATGGGCATGGCGGCGTTTCGTCTTGAACTAAAACGTCACTCTCCTCTCAGTTCCAGGACCACCAACAATCATCCTTTGATTCTCGACGTTATCAACACCTTCTCGATGCAAGGAGCTACGTTGTAGTCGTCGCAATCATCATGTCCAAGGTGTGGTACGCCGGTAATGCGGAATGCAGGCACGCAGACGATGAGCAGCCGAGTGGTCGGAGTGGACGTGGTGACAACAGGACGAACGCCACCTCAGCCGTAGAAGGTACGAGGCTGAAGGACTTCGTGTAGCGCGGGTGCTAGAACCCCAGGCGGATTGGGCGAACGCGCACGACAAAAGCAATCAGCGGCGAGTAGGCTGCTCTGCAAAGAGCTGAACATGTGCGTCCAAAATCTTCATGCAGATGCAGACGCAGAGATAAGCGCGATCAGAGTAGTTGTCCCAACGAATAGGTACAAGTGACATGTCTGTTGTATTGTCCTCTCTTCGGTCGCGCTGTACCGTCTTGGGCGTTTTGGGATGTCTCGCGTGGACCACTTTGTCTGGAAACTTCAGCGTTGTGCTCCATGGCGTGGGAGACGGGCCAGCCAGCCGTTCAGCCAGCCTCCAGATTCCTCGTGGACATTATGGACGCCTGGCGCCTCTTTCGACCATGCCACTCTCCTGAGCTCAGCTTCGAGTGAAAGGCCACGACTTGTTTGCGCAAGGGTGGGCTGATAGGACGCCCCGCGCCGCCGATCCTGAAGTCCCGATCCGGATGCCTCGATGGCCGGCTCCGCGGCTGCGAAAAAAGGTCCCAAACCGGTATACACTCGCAAAGAAAAGAGTCGGGCAGGAGGTAAGGTCAGTGTCGCGGACGAGGTGAAGTCAAAGAATATAAGTAGTCCATCGTTTTTGGCAAGCATCCAAGAGAACTTTGAGAGCATTGCGTGCGAGCACCTCATCGCTTCCTGCGAGGCGCGATTGGACGACTCGGAGGCTTGGCAACCACGTTGTTATCTACAACTTCACCGGCTGAAACCCAACGACCCAGCGACCTACTTTTGGGACTGCATTTCGACTCCTAATTGATATCACTTCGATGCCTTTCAATGAGAAAACCGGTAATCCCTTCGAGCCACCAGTAACGTGCTTGATAAGCGAGTGGGCCGGACAAGCGAGTGGGCCACTTTCATGAGCTTCACCACTATATTACTTCAACGCCTTATTGTCACGGCTCAAGCTAGTGTTATTCACAACTATGCTAGGCTATATGTACAGATTGCAAAGCTGAAGAAGAAAGAAAGAAGGGTAGAGCCCGTGCATGCCTATATAGACCATGTATATGTTGCTAGAACCTTCTGCTAAGACTTAGAGAGGTGGTGTCTGAGGCATAGCCTCGAACCAGGGCATAGCCCGTGACATTACCCCCCTCCTCTCCTGCGGCGAGGGCGAGCATAGAGGTCTATGGGGCCATCGTTTGTCCAAGCGTCTCCGTATTATGCCTCGAAGGCATTAAGCGCATGCGTGTTCTAGAGATTCTCAAGGTAGTTCCAGGTCGGCTCAGCAAATCCAGTCTATTTAACAAGTGCCTCTCGTCTTGTTCCTCGTCCAACCCGTTTTGTACGGCAACACAGTACTTCGTCTATATCCCAGAGCTCGTCGCCTTATTCTTCCTAGACAGCTAGGGGTTGTTAATCATTACGGACTTATAAGGGTAGGCTATCATCTGCTGCAGGTCGGAGCAGGGAGACGTAGAACTTCCTATGCACACCTCTTAGCACATCGAGTTCATAGAAGTAAGGGGAACCTTTATAGACTCTTGTGACAGTGTATTTAGCATAGATCTAGTCTAGCTTCTTTGACGGTCGTTGAGTTGCGATGTTCTTCAGGTTAAGCCAGACTCTGTCTCCTACTTTGAAGGTCCATAGCGCCTCACGCCGCCGGTTTGCGTATTGTTCCTATGTTTGTTGTATAGCAGCTATAGCAGCTTGTGCAAATTCTTGAGCATCCTTCAGCTTCTGTACTATAGCTTCCCCTCGTTGCGCTAGCGGGTTGAAGTTGTCTTGCGCTTCTTCAGGTTCAACGGTGGAAATAGGTGTAGCATTGTACCCGTGGCTTAGGAAGAAGGGGCTGATTCCAGTTGTGGAAGCCGGCTTATTGTCTAGGGCAATTTGCGCTAGAGGTAGCCAGCGGTTCCAGTCGGCCTGGTTATAAGCAATAAAGGCTCGCAGGTATGTCTCGACCTCTTAGTTACGTCGCTCAGTTGCGCCGTCAGTCTCCGGGTGATAGGCTGTAGATAGTCGTTGCTCAATTTGCAGATAGTGACAAAGGCGAGCCTACAGTGCGTTTACAAATTGCCTTCCCCTATTAGAGATAATAGCCCTAGGGATCCAGTGAAAAGGAACGTAGCGCTCAATTAAAAGGAGTGCTATACTCTCGGCATCAAACTTAGCAGGTAATACAGGCAGAAGGATCGTGCCTTTGCCAAGCCGGTTAGTAATTACGAGTATTGTTGTTGAGTTATTATTATTGCAAGGCGGTAGATCCGTAATGAAGTCTATAGAGATCTCCTGCCATATTCGTGCTGGTACTGGAAGGGGCTTCAGAAGTCCTTTCTTCTTGTCTCGCTATATGGTTGTTCTTCTACAAACGTCACAGTTCCAAGTGAAGCGGCGGACTTCTTGGTTCATCCCTAGCTAGTAGAACTGTCGCGATAGTAGTGCAATTGTTGAGTCTCTCCCAGGATGTCTACCAAGGAAAGAGTCATGTATCGTCTGAATGACTCTAGTAGTTAGTAGTTCATACTTTAGGAGCCAGAATCTCTCATAGTAACGAAGGTGATTATTGTATAAGTCACACTCTCCTGTAGCCAGCTGTAGGTCCAGATGCCTAGGAAACTGCCTCTCTCCCTTCCTAACAGCTTGCTACGCTTCCAAGTACTCCTGTCCGGCGTCTGCTTGTAATACATCATTCTACAGCTGTTGAAGCTCTTCATTGTCTTGAAATAGAGCAGGTAGGTCCAACCTAGTCACATTCACCCACAGGGTTGGTAGTAGTAGTACTCTCTAGCGCTCGGCTATCCTTAAGTCATCAACATTATAGGGAATGTCTTGCTCTCGTCGGGAAAGAGCATCAGGTATCACGGCATCTTTTCCAGGACGGTGCTGTAGAGTAAAGTGGAAGGACGCTAGGAATTCAGCCCACCAGATCTGCCGTTCATTAAGGAGTTTCTTTATTATAAAGGTCTTAAGGTTCTTGTAGTCTGTGAGTATCACAAAGGGCTGTGCTAGTCCCCGTAGCTCGCTATTCTATTCCTTGATGCATTTAACAATAGCAAGGAGTTCCTTGTCGTGGATGTCGTAGTTGCTCTCGGCAGGTGAGTGCTTTAATGAGAAGAATGCAGTAGGTCTCCATGTCTGCAAGTCGGGGTCGAATTGTGTCATAACACCACCTGATGCCCATCCTGAGGAGTCTGGTTCTAGTCGGGTCCTCCGTGTAGGGTCATATGGGGCTAGTACTGGTTCCTCCATAAAGCGCTGTTTCAGTTTGTTGAAAGCGTCCTCGCACTCCTCTGTCCACACAAATGGCATATCCTTCTTCGTCAGGTCCAGGAGTGGCTTTGCTATATCAGTATAGCCACTAATGAAGACCCGATAGTAGTTAGCAAAGCCGAGGAAAGAACGGACCCCCCTAACAGTCTTAGGGCTCTTCCATTCAGCAATAGCTTTCACCTTTTCAGGGTCCATACGAATGCTAGTACTAATCTCCACAACAAATCCAAGGTACTTAGTTGCCTTTACTTCAAACTCGCATTTGCTGATGTCTAGTATAAGGCCGTTATCAAGCAGTCTCTAGAGGACATGTGATACTTTAGACCTGTGGTCTTGTAAAGAGCCAGAAGAGAAAACCAGTATATTATCAACGTATGCGGAACAGAAGTCGTCCAGATAGTCACGTAGGACCTAGTTAACAAAGCGTTGAAACGTTGCAGGTGATCCAGTAAGGCCAAAAGGGCAGACCTTCCACTCAAAGAGTCTATAGCGAGTCCGAAAAGCTGTCTTCCATTCCTCGCCTTTTGCCATTCGAATCTTATGAAAAGCAGCAGACACATCAAGCTTCGTAAGCCATTTAGCCTTGGATAGCGCAGCAAGTGTCTCTCGGATAAGAGGCAGTAGGTATCGATCTTTGCGGGTAATAGCATTAAGCTTCCGATAGTCTACGCAGAAACGCAGGCCTCCGCCTGGCTTTCTCGCAAACAGCACTGGTGTAGCAGCTGGGGACTTGCTTTCTTGGATGAAGTCTTTGCCTAGCAGCGAGGTGAGCTCTTTTCGAAGGACAAGGAGCTCGTTATAACTCATACTGTAGAGTGGACCCTATGGGACCTCCATTTCTTTGCCATTGTTGTCTTTCTCCAATAGTATCTTATAGTCAATGCCTGGTCGGTGTAGTGGTAGTCTTGCAGCCTCTTCAGGATTAAATACCTGCGCAAACTGTTGGTAGTGCTCTAGGAGTCGTTCTATAATCTCCGAGAGAGAGCTTTGGCTTTAGGCGTAGGGCCTTCTCAATGTCAGAAAGCGTAGCTGTAAAGAGCTGAATACTCTTGTCTTTCTTCGACCGTTTTGCTAGCCTAGTATAGGTACTTGCAAGCACTTGTGACACCTGGAGGGTCTTGTAAGGAGAAGAAGGGTCGCTCTCTATTGCTTCATTACTTGGAATCGAAGTGCCATTTCCAAAAGTCATCTGTAATATCCTCTTATTAATGCAAGCTCCTTGGTGTCGGAGCTATGGTCTTCCTAGAATGAGCTCTTCAGATTGCCGTGGTACAACGTAAGCAAAGGCCTTCTGAGTCTTGTAAGCGCCAATGTCTAAGGAGAATGTAGTAACGTTCCTGATTTCTGTATTAGGGCCGTCCGATTCTTGCACACCTTGCAGTTGCTATAGAGAAGTCTCTAGGAGGGGGAGACCCATTCTTTGTGCAAGTCTCTCGTTGATAAGTGCGTATGCCATTGAGCCGTTGTCAATAAGAGCAGTAGTTGAGATGTAGTCGTTCAGGAATGTAGTAGTATAGAATAGGGGACATTCCATCTTTGGTTGAAATCGCTTCCATTCCTGCTCTATCTTGCTTAGCTCTGGCATTTGCCCTTAGTCACGACTTTGATTAAGGGCTATTCTTTTTCCAACTCTTCCTCGCAGTCGTCATCCTCAGCAAGCAATATGGATGGGTCAGTCTTGCTATAGCTGACAGCTGATGCTCTGTTTGTAGCTAGGGGGCGACGGGCTGGAAGGAACTTGCAGTCATTCTGCATATAGCCCTGGTTTCTACAGCGAAAGCAAAGGTTTTTCTCTCGTCGATACGCTATAGTCTGCTGGCTGACCCAAGTGGCTCGTTGTCCATTTGTTTCCATACTTATGCGGTTACTCTACAGAGGGTTTGTAGGTTCCCAGTCCATTTTGCCTTCGTCCCTTTTTGTACTCTGTTGTGTGCGTCTCTTCTATAGCTCTTTGAATGCTTCAATCCTTGACCCAATCGTCTGGAGGAGAGAGGTGTAGTCACCATACCTTATAGGCACTAGAAATACACTAACAAGTCTCTCCTGCATCTTACAACTTACGGCGTTTTCGAGGAGTGATACCTTGATATTGTCGTCAAAGGATAGCGCTCCTGCGTTTGCTAGCTTAGTCTCGAATCTCGGGAGAAATCGTGCAAAGGATTCGTCGTCTCTCTGCTTAATTAAGTATAGGGAGGTCAACGCCTTCTTCTGTCTGTTTGGGTCGCTATAGGTTGCTAATAGATACTCCAGCAGTTGCGTTCCAGAGCCGTCTCCTTCTGCTTCCTTAGCCTTTATAAAAGCTAGGCACATGTTCCGTGCATTGCTACGGAGTCTTATAAAGACATATCGGAGCTGGTCCATTTGTGTTCTAATAGCGTTACCATCCATGTTGATCTTATTCCGAGCTTCTATTTCCCATCCGTCATACTTTGAGCAAGAGCTATCGAACTCAGAAAGCTGCAGTAGCTTCTCCTTCTTCTTTTCTGGCTGTTGAATAGCTGCGTTGTGCTGTATAACACTTTGGAGTCCTTGCAACGTCTGTTGATTTATCGTGTTGCTTTATACCATTTGTTGTATAAGAGCTAGTAGTGCTCCTTCCATTAAGAGGGGAGTTTCAACTGGTTCCCTTCCGTTGCTCATTTCGTCGTTGTTCATGATGATTCTGTTGAATCCGTAGGATGCGTTGAATCCGTTGAATGCGTCAATTCTGTGATTCCGTGATTTCGTGATTCCGTAGGGTTGAGCTTTGCAAAATGTCACGGCTCAAGCTAGTGTTATTCACAACTATGCTAGGCTATATGTACAGATTGCAAAGCTGAAGAAGAAAGAAAGAAGGGTAGAGCCCGTGCATGCCTATATAGACCATGCACATGTTGCTAGAACCTTCTGCCAAGACTTAGAGAGGTGGTGTCTGAGGCATAGCCTCGAACCAGGGCATAGCCCGTGACACTTATGTTTCTATTACAACACGCGATGGCACCTCCTAATGAAGAAGCTGTACAGAATGCCATTCAGGCTATCCAATCAGGTCGTTTTTCAAGCGTGCGACGCGCTGCAGATGCATATGGAGTAGCACGTAATACGCTTAGCCGAAGAATCAAAGGCACGCTTCTACAGACGACTACACCACCTTCCAATCGAGCCCTGACCCCAGTTGAAGAAGAGGTGGTTTGTCAAAAGATTCTAGACCTAGACGCACGTGGATATTCGCCAACATAAGCTATTATAAGGTTATGGGCATCCTCAATCCTCAAAGCACGGACTGGACGAGAGGTTGGACAGCGATAGGCTCATAACTTTGTGAAACGACACTCAGAATTGGAAACAAGGCTATCACGGAGGTTGTCAAACCAGAGGGCAAAGAATGAGGACCCGGAAGTCATCCTGGAATGGTTCAGGCTCGTTCAAAACATGATAAACTATCATGGAATTACAGAACACGACATCTACAACTTTGATGAGAGTGGTTTCCGGCTTGGTTAATGTCGGAATACTATGGTTGTTACTGCAACAGAGCGTAGACAACGCCCAAAGGCATTGGTTTCGGATTCTACGCAGTGGCAGACTATCATTGCCTGTATCAATGCCAAAGGCTGGTCAGTACCCCCATATATTATCTTTGCTGGCAAGGAAATGAACAGGGCTTGGTTCCACTACCTACCACCATCATGGAAACTCGGTGTTAGCCCAAAGGGCTGGACATCCTTTAACAATAGAGTTGCATGGATCAAGCATTTTAACGAGTATACCAAGCATAGGACTGTTGGTCAAAAGAGGCTGCTGATTCTAGACGGGCATGACAGCCATATGACTCCAGAATTTGAGTCATTCTGTGAGGCTGAAGGCATTGTAACCCTCTGCATGCCTCCACACTCTTCACACCTTTTGCAGCCTTTGGATGTTGGCTGTTTTGCTCTATTGAAGAAGGCATACTCAGCCAGAATCCAAAGGCTTGGCATGGCTGGATATCACCACTTGATTAAGGAGGACTTTATTCCAACACTTCAGCCTGCATATAAGGCTGCATTTACACCAGCAACCATTTAGGCGTCCTTCAGAGCCTCAGGTCTATTGCCATTGGATCCACAGGCTGTATTATGCAAGCTGACTCTACGTCAAAAGACACCAACTCCACTACCACCACCTTCCTCACAGGAATCAATGTATACACCTCAGAACCCAATACAGGTTGACAAACACACAGCCAAAATCAAAAAAAAGGTTATCCACTACTAAGGCAGCTTACCAATACCAATCCTGGATGCAGTAGACAGGCTGTCAAAGGGCTTCCAAAAGTCACAGGCAAGCCTGGCTTTGTTACAGGCTGATTATGACAACATGAAGACTATTATAGCTGAACTACAGTCTCACAGGGCTCCAAGGAAGAGAATCAAGCTTACACTTGGCCTTGACACTGATGAATTGGCATATAGAGACACAGCTCAGTCTCAGGCACAGCAAATAATGGATTTGGTCAGTGTCATTGAGAAGCAGCCTAGGGCTAAACCGACATGTAGCAGGTGTGGTGTCCAAGGCCACAATTTGAGAGGCTGTCCGTCAGATAGAATGACTTCCTAGCTATCATTTGATATACTGTTGTAAATGTTTGAGCCAGTGCTGCATTAGAAATCAATTTACAAAGTGGTGAAGCTCATGAAGGTGGCCCACTCGCTTGTCCGGCCCACTCGCTTATCAAGCACGTTAGACAGTCCCTCCATCGAACTCAGGAAACCTCGACAAATCTACTCACGCTGTGCGTCGGTCGCAGCCTTAAATTGGTTGAGTCGCCCACAAATCCTTTCTTCTGCTCAGACTGCGGGCACAAAACTCGCTTCGCTGGTGGGGTGATGTAGTGGTAGTGGTGGTGAGTGCCTGCCTTTCACCCCCTGCCTCCTGCCCCGCTCCGCTGCCCCTTCCCCTCCACCCCTGTTCCCCCACATTTTAGCGCTACGACCCATTCTGTGCCCAGCAGTCTGAGAACAAAACATGCAGACCGGGTCACCATCAGCTGAACTTTGTATGAGGCCATCTTGAAACCATTACTTTTCATTAAGCCATTACTACGGCTAGAATCTACACGCAATTCTGAGTTGATCTGTCTCTTTAGAAGTGTGGGAATCAATGACTGAATTGTACGTGCGACCGGCAAGCCAGCCAGCCAGAGCAGGCGGAAAGCTTGGCTTTTCCCTTCCCCTACGACAACAATACATTACCTCGCATTTATGTCGGCTAAGTTGGCGGGAGTTGGCATAGAAAGCCTCACGTTCAGCAATGCTTAGGTAGGTAAAAAGTGGTGGTTTTCGAATTGTTCTCACTATGGGAGGCTGGCTTCAACATGCACCTCTTTTCAAAGACCAGAGAGAATAATTCAGAACTTCGGAAATTGGAGAACCTCAAGACGTAGGATCCTATGCATACGAAACCTCTACGGCCATACCTACAGGTATCAAGGCATAGGTATTAAACCTGAATTGATGTCTAAGAATACTGAGAATCTCTCACTAAAGCCCGTAAGCCGATTATGTACCCTTCTCTATGCTTTGTCGTCAGGCGATTTGCCAAAGAACTAGGCTGCTACTATATCTAATACATATTTCGTATGTTAGAAATAGATGTGTAAGGAGACAGACAACACAGAAGCAGACAGACACGAACAAGGCAAGAGGTACGTACGGTCGGAAGGAGGGAACTTCACAATCGAAGCGCCTGAGGAGGTAGCACAGATCCTCCGTCCACGGCCCTGGATCAATCCACTTCCGCAAGCATACCAGAGAGTTCCGTATCGGTACCTGAATCGTCCTCTCCACGATGGTTTGGACTCAAAACAGCAACAGCAATTTCTAAAGCTCCCCTGTTCTTCTTCCATGCCATCCCCCAGTTCGACTTCTCCAAAATCTCCCCATGCCCATGTACACTCCCCAGATCGAGAGCGCCATACTAGGTTCTCAACCTCCCATTTCTCCATTCGCCCTGTCAAATGCACCCGTTTTGGACGAAAGGTTTCACGTAGACTTTGACGAGAAAATAAATGCAAAGCAAATTTGACGATCACCAACACCGCCTTTCCTCACGACTCTTCAAAAGTTTCTTCAAATCCCCTCCGTCTCTCTTAATTTCTCAATTTCGCACTCTCATCTTCACCGACTCCCTCTTCTTTACTCGAACAACCAAAATTCCGTCCTCCACCACCCAAAATGCACATCCTCACCCTAACGCTCACCCTCCTCCCCATCCTCGCCCTCAGCGCCAAACCACCCTTCCTCCAAAACCAATGCGGCGGCACCATCAACCAAGTAAAAACCCCCATCTCCCACCTCCATCCCTTCCCTTCCCACATCTACTAACACTCATCATCTCCAGCCTCCCTCCCAGCAATTCCCCAACGGCATAGGCCCAGGTATAGGCCCCACCGACTGCGCCCAAGTAGGCGGCACAGGCTTCGTTTGTAGTCTCAACTACGAAAGATCCGTACGTTTTCCCTCCCTTCCTCCCTCAAATGACCAGCCACCTCCGTTCCCACCTGCCGGATGGTCTTCGTGCCTCAAGTATATGAGCTGATCTGGGTGTAGGAGTACTGCTTCCAAGGCCAACGAATCCCAACGGAGTTCTGCCCGAGAGCTGTTTGTTGTATCGGTGAGTTCGCGGATTGTATTTGGGAGAAGTGCGTGGCTGTGGATGCTGATTTGGGATGGCTGTAAGCTTCGATCGATGGGCAGTATGGATGGTGTAACTGTTAGGGGAAGAGTGAGAAGGAAGGGAAAGGAAAGGAAAGGAAAGGAAAGGAAAGGAAAGGAAAGGAAAGGAAAGGATAGGAGCGGACGGCGACAATGGCGTGGTAGTAATTGTTGTCTGTCGTCCATGGAGAACACGAATCTTATAATTTGAAGCATTTTTGGCCGCAGATGTTATTTTCTGCTTGACTCTCCGGATCCTGTCGTCGTGCTCCGCGGCGTTTAGTTTCTCGAAGCGTTGTGGCTTGTTACTAGTCTTCGTCGTCTTCAGTTTCGCCGGGTCGAGTCCTCTCTGGCGTTCCCAGATGGTTGACTGCATGGGTCTCCGGCCTCTCCAAGCTTCTATCATCGCCCACTTTTTTTGTTTCCAAACCCATCTCTTGAAGCACTCACCCCGAAGCCCGTATATCCGTCGCCCCTTACCATCCTCGAAATCATCCTCGGGTCCCTGTTCCCCCCGTATATCCTGTCGTAAATTACTCCCCAATCCCCTCCTGTATAGCAACCAAAAGATCCACCATATGAAAAGGCTTCGTCACAACTGTATCCATACCCGCCTGCATCGCAGCATTCTGCTGCTCCGCCCTAACATTAGCGGTGACACCCAAAATAGGCAGCCTCCTCCTACTCCCCTCGGCCTCTCTCGCCCGGATCGTCTTCGTGCATTCCAGCCCATCCATCACAGGCATCTCAATGTCCATGAGCACGATATCCGTCTCGCACCCACTTGGTGTAGGAGGGAAGAGGATTTCTAATGCTTCTTTGCCGTGGTTGGCAACCAGGACGCGGAAGCCTTCTCGGACGAGTTGCTTGCGCATGACGCGTTGGTTGATGAGGTTGTCTTCGACCATGAGAACGGTGGTCTGGGTGGCGCTTTGTGCCATCTCAGTCGCCGTCGGCTCGGTATTGCGAGTGTCCATCAGACTCGACACAGGGACACTCGGCGAGGTGGCGCGAGGCATCGCTAGCTCTTGCTTTTCCACAGCTGGAGTTACCAGGCCATCCACCATACTCGCGATCAACGTGGGATGGTCAGTCGGCGGGACAACGTGCTCACTCTCAGCGGCAGGAGCTTCACACTTGGGCACGTGTATATAAAAAGCAAACGTCGAACCACACTTACCGCTACCCACGGCGCTGGCAACCCCAATCTGGCCACCCAATTTTGCGCAAAGCTCTTGCGAGATCCAGAGACCCAAACCAGAGCCTCCGTATTGGGCGTAAGTTTTGGGTGACGCTTGCTGAAAACGTTGGAATAAGTTATCAATCTCACTTTCGATGAGTCCCGGTCCGGTATCCTCAATCGCAACATAAAGATAGATGTTTTCGACCGACAGTTCCGGCTGTAATGACTTATTCGCAGTGGAGAGCCTGGTTTCCGGCGATTGGGGAGCGAACTGGACGCCGTGGTCTTCTGCCCGCGGTCGAGTAAGGCTTGCCTGAATTGTGATGGTGATTTTGCGCGACAGCTCTGGTTTGGTAAACTTGATGGCGTTGTTGAGGAGGTTAATTAAAATTTGTAGGAAGCGGGTGCTGTCCAGCATCACGAAGTCCACGCCGTTGGCTCGATATGAATCGGCGACTGTGTATGCCAAATCCACATCGCTCCTTTTCAACTCCGCTTTGAACATGCGCAGCGCCTGAGCTATAACGGCGGTAGGCTGCACTGGCGTAGCGGAAGTGATAAGCATTCCGGAATCGAGTTTGCTGAGCGTGAGGACATCGTCGATGATTCGCTTCTGATGCTTAGCACATGCGATGATGATCTCCACACTATCCAGCAGTGCTGTTAGGGTCTCGCGCTCGAGGAAGAGGCGACCGTGAGATGTCGCATCACCCGGAGACAAATAATCGGGGAGGCTTTTCAGTGTGGAGTAAAGGTCGTCCGCGCACAAAGTGATCGCGGCTAGGGGATTTCTTGCTTCGTGCGAAGTACTGTCCATGAAATTTTCTTGTTGGCGAGTCCTCTCCTGATGCTCCTTGAGTCGGCGTCCCTGGAAGCCCTCCATCCATTTCTGACGGCTAATGTCAACAAGACAGCCGAATATCTCTTTCACCGTACCAGAGCTGTCGTCGCCGAAGGCGTACGCCGCAATGAGAACCCAAGTCTCACCCTCCAGGCGCTCTCCAGCATAGAGCTCGTCGGTGTGATCTGATAGTGTCAACAAGTATATCGTCTTGAGGGTTGGCTTCTCTTTGCTTACATGGCTTGCTCAATCTGCATTCAAAATGAATCTCTTTACCCGCCAGCAGATTCTCCCATTGAGCGGAGAAAGCTCGACGGTCGTCTTCAAGCAGTGCTTCGTGCAAAGCCATGCCTTCACCTGGAGATACCGCTGAATAACCTAACAGTTGTGACCAGTAATGATTTGCGTAGAGCAGAGTGCCATCCGCATCAAATGTGAAGATCCCGATAGGTGCAAGGTCGGCCATGCCTCTGAACCGCGACTGGCTTTCCTCGGCTTCTTGTTGGCTCGCCACAAGTTGCTTGACCAGGCGCATCCGGTCTCTGGCGGCCGATTTAGCAGCGATTCGTTCGCGCCTGGCTTCAATTTCTGCGACTACAACGGTAGTATAAGCATTTGTCAGTTGCCGATGCAGTGTGGCTACAAAACGGCGGTATTGAGTATCGTAACGAGCGCGTGTATTGAGGCCCAGTAAGAGGAATCCAGATTTGTTCTCCTCAACATTCGAACGAATGGGCAGAAAGACTATCGTATCACACTGTTCTCCGTCAAACTTTCGCGACTTGGCAACATCTCGTAGACGCTGTGTTTGACCATCCACAGCCAATAAAGTAGGATCTTTGGATTCCAGAGCAGAAGCGAATAACGGTGTGAGCAGCTCCGAGCCAGTATCCAGATCGACATTGTGAGGCAGAGATATACCTTCGGAGGATTTGAAGGCTAAAGTGCCCTCGAGGGTCCATTCCGTGCCCGCGAAGGCCGAGCTTGATATGGAAGTGCTATCATTTGTTGAGCCCTCGCTTGTCGAACGTGTGAGTTCTGGCTGCGGACGCGCACGAGCGAGGTTGACAGTGGAGCCATACAAGGCCGCGAAGGGTACCTCGTCATGGTTGCCGGCGAGTCCTTCAAGTACCTGTTGCCAAAAGTCTCGGACTTCGTTTGCTTCTGACGTTGCCTGAGCAAGAGAATGCAAGGTATGAAATCTACGCTCGGTCATGACTTCTTGCGTCTGTTCGATTACACGATTGTAGTACCCAACGTTGCCGCCGAAACCAAATATGGGAGTCATGTTCCATGAGGCCCTACATGAGATCAAACAGATGTCAGCAGGATAGCCCAAACACAGGCTCCAGTGGATTGGTTGTTGAATCGTACCAGATTTCTTCCATAAAGCCGCCTCTATCGAGAAAAAAGACGCCGCGGTCGGCTGAAGATGAGAGACCAGTCTGGTCGGCATGATCGCAGGAACGGCCGAAGGGAGTGTCGGCTAATTCGGGCCATACTTCGGACAATGTTCTGGCTAGAGCGGAGGGGTGACGGTTGGCAGCGACCCATTTGTAGGGCTCATTATAGATACATATCCTCTGCGGGCCCCACCAGAGGCAGGCGGCGCGAGTATCGGCGAGCAAATAGTTGGTCCACCGTCGAAGCTCGTCTGGCCAGCTGGACATGGGACCCAAAGACGTGGCGGCCCAATTGTGATTCCTGATGAAGTGGACGTGCTCTGATACGTTGCGGTTGGGCGAGAGCAGGGGAGCAGTAAGGTCGAAGGGACCAGCGGGGTTGAGGGACGTGGTGCCTGACGAGTCTTTGCCCGCGCACGTATTGGTCCTATCTAACGAGGAGTCACTTAGCTCTTGCTCTCGCTGCTGCTGTTGCGCGACATGGCGCATTCGGCGTTGGATGTCGGCCAGCGCTGCGGGATCATGCTCTTTCAGGAAGTCATAGATGCCCGCAGACATGTCGCCCGGAGGCATGTCCGAGCGCCCAGGGTGCGTATGTCGGCGCAATACGGGCTTTGGGGATGATGTTATGTGGTGGCTGTGGTGGCCGCGGTGGCGGGGAAAGAGTCCAGGTTGCTTAGGAGTGGTGGGAGAGGGAGGAGGAGGGGTGTTTCGTTCGAGAGGCCATTGCACGGGCGCCGCTGGATTCAAGATTTGCGATGGGAATGGCCATTTAGGCTTTGCGATTGGGGAACATGGACAGATAACCGCGTCCCATGTTACCTGAACAGAGCGGTAAAGAGAGGAGAGCAGAGAAGAAGCCGTATCGAAGTCAAACTATGCAAGCAGCTTTGGCTCAAGCCTCGAACTTCGAAGTGAGGCTGTCGGACCCAAGTCCGTAATGGCTCCAGGCGTCAACGTTCGAGGCTGCTGCGTCGGAAAACGCTGTGAAACATACCTCGGTGCTGTTGACATACCTCGGTGCTGTTGTCATACCTCCCTCCGCACGTGGACACATGTTGTTTGATGTGGTACAACCTCGTTTGACACATCCATCAGGTATTCACGCTACAAGTATTCCTTCTGCGATCGTCCATATGGGAATGACAACCTTGGAAGAGAAAGAGCGTATCAGGTTCGCGTCACCCTGTCAGCATCAACATATGCGAGCAAAGCCCACCGCGAAACGACATGTATTGGTTGAGAACACGCATGGATTTCCCTTACAAACGATCAGTCCCCGACTCATGATGGCGTTGGCATCACGTCCCGTTTGCTGCGGTCAATCGCGACATGATATGCCACCCGCCGGCGCACGTTTATGCAGGGAGGACCTTGCTTTAGACCGCTCTTTTCCAATGCCACCGCCAATTTCAACGCGTACTCAACCATGGCCACGTCTTCCTCCTATCGTCTACTGACCACAGCCTCCTATACCAACCATGGCCGACTATGCTCTCGACTCCGTCATCACGGACGATCCTGCCACGTCCGCTGTTTTCCTTCCGCATCTCGACCAGCTTGAGGCTGGACGCGTCTTCTTCTTCCTCCATCATGGTATCAAAGCGATTGCCCGCGGATCCGAGATCGAGCATATTGATGAGCAGATCAGAGGTATGGCTGTCGGCATCTGGGATGGCCTAGAGCTTCGTGTCCGCAACCTATGGATTCTCTCAGCCGTCAATGCTCGTCTTGTGCGCGAAGACTGCCTTGCAGACGGCGAACCGGACTGCTCGAATCGCTTCTTGTCGACCGATAGGAAGAGCGGCCTTTCCAGACACCATCAAGAGAAGGCGAACAAAGCTTTCGAGAACTACAAGAATGCGCTCCTAGGCCTTGACGCTCCACCCTCGTCTCCAGAACTCCAGCGTACCACTACTCGAGTCCTCAGGCCTGATCCGCCTGCAGTCTCGAAGCTACCAAAGGACGTTGAAAGTTGCGATTCCCCAGTCGCTAGTTCAGACACTGATACAATTACGAAGGAGGATGCTGCCACTTCCGAGAAGTCCTCCCCGCATGCGTGCAAGTCTTCGTTACCTCCTTCCGATGACCTCTCTCCAAAACTCTCCGCCAATGCTCACGAGTTCAAAACCTTCGAAGCTGCTCACCCTGTCAAGCAAGAGATCCCAGCGATGAGTAGTGCTCCGAAAAAGCCTTCGCCAAACGCTTGGATGGATTTCAGCCTAGATGGACGGGACTTGTTCTTGTACCATGCTCTATTCATCATTTGCCAAGACATGGATCAGGAAAATGTCGATGAGTATGTCCAGGTAGTCGCTATGGACATGTGGTCTGAGCTTCCACGCCACACTAAGCGCCAATTCTCGGACGACACGCGAAAATTGCACAATATGATGGACCGCATCGACCTTCTGAGCGCAAAAGGTGCGACTCCTTACTCGAAGCGCTATCGTCATGCTATCATACGGATCCTTGCAGATAGAAACGATGGTAGCTTGAAGTTCCTGGAGAAGGAGCGAGATCGACTGGAGCGGCAGCAAGAACGAAGACGGCTGCGTCAACAAGGCCGAGCACAGCAGCAGAGACACACGATCACGGCACCCGAGAAGCGCAAGTCTTTGACGCCGCCCAAGCAGCCAGATCCACCGCCCGAGCAGCCTTTGGTGCAAGCCTGGGACGCGCAGCTGGCTTCCCCGTGGCCCTTGGGGCAACCTCAGCCTAAGTCTCAATCGCAGATCGGATGGGACACTCCACGGCCCACAAACCCTTGGACGCCAACCTCAACTCAGGTAGACGACGGGGGCTGGGACGCTCCACGCAAAGTCCCTGGTCACAGTCCACAGGCAGCAGCCTCACGACAGCCAGCTGATCGACTCCAACCTCAACAGCAGCCTAGGCCACCATCTGAATCGCAGTCTGGGTGGGACAGCCCGCGACACACGGCCTCGTGGGCAGCACCATCAGCATCACAGTCAACGCAAGCAGACGGCGGAGGCTGGGATGCTCCACGCAGAGTCTCCGGTTGCAATCCAAGGACGGCAGCAGCCTCTCAACAACAGCCATCTCCAGCAGCCGATGAGGGTTGGGTCGCTCCACGAAAAGTCCTAGGCAAGAACCCATGGGCCTCGAAACCGGCAGCGAAACCGCAAACGCCGAAGCCGTGGGCAGCAGCATCGAAGTCTGCGGACCAGAAGGAGGCGCGGACCCTCGAGAGCGATGGCTGGCAAACTGCGATTCGCAACAATAAGAAGGCCAAAGGTAGCAAATGGTGAAGGGGATTTGTCGTTGTCCTTCGTCAATTATATCCCTTTCAACGAATTCACACTTCGACTTCCACGTAATTCTTTTCAAACTTATTTTGTGCTTAATCATGTAGGTTGTTTAACGCGCTGACAACAAACCAAGCACAGGATCCAACTCGTAGTACAAAGCTGAGCAGTACCTGCAAACCTTCCTTGTCTCCGGACCTCTATCAAACTCTCACAATACTTCGTAAATACCCCGCTTGATGCATCTGAGGGGTCCCATAACACAGACGACAAGCCATGCTACAAGTCCAACAAGTTTCCAAACGTTCCCTGTTCACAACAATCACGCAATGTCCATAATCGAACGCGAGAACCCTTGCAACCTCCAATACAACATCTGCATCGTAACCGCAGCCTCCTCGCCACTTGGAGTGCGCGTCTGCAAAAGTCTGCTCAAGGCAAATGCTTTGGTCCTCGGTTTGGATACTAAGACGCGCGATGTGACGTTGAATGCGGGACTGGGTACGCATTTCCAGTTTGAGGAGTGTGATATTGAGGACCAGGCTACAGCGGAGAAAGTTATCGCTTCTGCGAAAGATAAATTTGGCCTTGAAAGGGTTGATGCTGTTGTGAGCATTGTGGGAAGCGGGGGAGATGGTGTGTTGGATGGGACGAGAAGGCTGACGGAGGCTGCTGTCGAAGTTATGAAGGAGCAGGGAAAGGGTGTCATTGTTCTGTTGTCGCATGATGTGGATGCAGAAGAGGTGCCGGATGGATTGGTAAGTTGTGAGAGGGATCGCTGCGAATGATTTTACTTGACGCTACTGCACAGATCAAGTTCACGAAAGAGCTTGCGTCACTGCACCAGAAAGACGGCATCAGGTGCAATGCAATTCTGCCTCGAGGTGAGGATGATCTGACCGCCATCGATGTTGTTGCTAATGCAACATGACCATAGCTTCCGGGGGTGGCGATTCCGAGTCGGCCAAAGCCTTCAGTGATGCTAAACAGCATATGAGCGAACTGCAGCAGTCGAAAGAAGCGCCATCAAAATCGCACGAGATAGGCTTGCTTGCTGGTTTCCTGGTGAGCGATTTGGGCGAGAGTGTTGCGGGGAGAATCATCCGGCTTGATGGGTCTTCTTCTCCTCTGTGATGTCCCAGATGCTGGCCATGATGGCTGCTTTGATCGATCGTTGTTCGTTTTCTTGTACGGAGCAGACGCGTTTTGACAAGTTGGGCACGGGAAGTGCCGAAGGAGGGACGGGGTGCCTGGAATGATGTAGGCCAGACCATGGCCTGTCGCGCGATTTGTGCGTTTACTACTGGCAGATACGCGTGAAGGAGCAGTGTCTACGCAGGAAATTGGGCAGATGTGGAGTGTATTGTTAAGGTTCAGAAGTCGCGGAGTCCCATCGCGAGAAGAAAAGCAAGGAGGCTGCCCGGTCTAGTGTCGGTGCCTGAAGACACCCAAACATGACATTTCCCGAGTCGACCTCACCTTCTACCAAGATCGTCTTCCATCGCTTTTCACACACCACGAAATCACACCATTGACCCCAGGGTCAACACAATGACGCATTCGGGCGGCTTGCGAGTTCCCACAGCCAAGCCCTCGTATCATGAATTCAGACTGGCTTGCATGAAAAGGCTGAAGAGGTTGACAATGCTGAGTTTCAGTCTTGCGACGGACAAACTTCAGTACCACCGAGCACATTATACAAGGATTTCTTTACCTGGCCCCGCGATCGGGTACGCTCAACCAAATCATACGTCGCCTTCTGTGCTACAGCTCGACCGTACGTGCCTGAGCAACTGCATAACGCCCCCTATTGTTATGATGCAGGACGTGTTCCTTCCAGCCTTCGTACGACTCGGCATGGATTCAGCAGATGGGCTGTGTTTTAAAAAGCGTGATGTCTACGCATATTCCATGTCCACGCATCCAAATGGCCGAAAGATACGATTTACTGCCCTTCCTGGTATGCAACGCAGATTCAAAATGCTGCAGCTACTTTCGTTCATCTTTCAATCTTGGCGAGCCACTCAAATGGATATTTATCCATCAAATGTCGACTTTGCTGGCGGCCTCTCTTGGATGGGCTTCAAAGACCATGTGAGCCAGCACGCTCCTGCGACAGAAGATCTCAATGGCAGCTGCAAATTGATGGCTAGAGTTTTCGCGAAACTACCCGTTAATTTCGTGATGGAAGGCCGAAGTCTGAGGACATACTTCATCTCAATTGGCACATCTTTCTGCCAAGAGCCAAGGCGCTTCTGGCGTACTGGTCATATACTGCCGTAAACGACCTGGAATCGACCTTCAAATTCTACCTGCGAGGTGAAGAGGCTGCGAATGGTCGCTGTGGGGCCCATGTTTCTCGCCCAAATACAAAGCGTTGGAACCATTCTCATCCTCTACCCCGACCACTCATGGACCACATCTACTACTGTGAGCTGCGCAACATACCGCTTCGAATGCCTCGACTAACGCATGATAGTCTCCCCTTCCCAGTCAACTACCTATGAGGCCCTCTCGGGTTTGTATACTTTCTACATTGAGTACTTTGATGGGAATTTTGCTTTTAGAACGTATTTCTCCGACACAATCGATCTCGGTCTTGGTCTCCACGTTTCCAGTCAAGCTATGGCTCTGGCACCTTCCTCCTCCTACTTGCACCCAGTAGTCATGGGTATTCGTTGCCGAGACAGCGAGGTGTCAACTCAAGATTTCCTACTTTCGTTGACTCGCTGGTCACCACAGGCCTTATCTAATCTTAATCACACAGTTTATGGCTCGATGATGCCACATCCAATTCCAGCATCATCCTCTTTGGTGGCTACGACCCGGATCAGTATGGCGGAGAACTCTCGATAGTCCCCTGCCTACCCGACTCCCCAGGTGGCCCTATTCTTGAGTTCTTAGTCAATCTCATCATGGTCGCTATCACCAATGATTCTGGCTCCTCAAACATCCTGGAAAATCCTGTGCCGGTGCTGCTCGATAGCGGTGCAACGGTTGCTTCTCTGCTCGCCAACACGATCTTTAAATCTTGGGGCTTTGTGGTGTAATAAGCTATGACGCCGCCAACAGAATCTGGGAAATCAATGGCAGCGGCATCAACTACGACAACTCTATCGACTTTGACTTCGGCGGCCCTGGCTGATCTGTGATCCAAGTGCCCTTTGTCGAACTCGTGGCTACCTCGGACGGTGTATTTGGACAAAAGCCTTCTGAGCCGAACACGCGATGCGTATTATGAATCACCAACGCATCCTCTACGTTCATCCTCGGCGACACATTTCTTAGGAGTGCCGATGTTATCTACGCCCTCGGCTTCAACCAGGCTGGAATCGTGCAATCTGCGTGGGATAGTGCTACTACCAGCGGTCGGATACATGAGATCGGCCCTGGTGGAGATATTGCTGCGTACATCTCCGGCCCGAATACTACCAGCACCGCTGCCTCATCCTCCACGACAGTGTCGTTCTTATCGACAGTCTCAACACTTTCAGCGTCAACACCATCCGCGACAACTTCTAGCATGAGCGAAACGAAGACCAATCACTCCTTATCGACAAGTTCCGTGGTCTTTACTCCAACACTGTCCTCGCTAACATGCAGTATGAGCGGCACGAAACCCAATCTGTTATTGACCACAATACCGACTTATACTGGATCTTTCCCAAGTATTGCCAGCACCTTGACCACATCTTGTACAACATCGTCGACCTTGCCGACAAGACCCGCGGTATCGACGTTTACACTCTCCTCGTCAGTTACCAGCATGAGTAGAACAGGAACCAATCCGTCCTTAATCACAACACCAACTCTTACTGGATCTACGCCGAGTACTACAGCCAAACTACCCCATCGTGTACGACATGGTCGTCATTATCGGCCTGTTCCACGATGTCCACGTCAACGCCGTCTTCAGTGATTCCCAGTATGAGTGGAAAAAGAACCGATCCGTCTTTGGCCACAATATTAACTTTTACTACATCTACACCGATGATCCCAGCATATGGCACTCCAGCACCGACTACAACATCAAGAACTAGACCCGCGCTCAGTACAAATTACTAGTTCCGAGCATCAGCGGAATGAGCATCATATATTCCGCAATCAGCGTATCGGCTCTTACCGCACCATTGTCCATTGAATTCCACTGGACTCACACCACACACATCGTCCTACACAGCACCTGTGCCATACACTGGGGACGGAATGAAAATAAAAGCACTGTTGTGGCCGATCGCCGCTCTCCCTGTTGCTGCCGCTATACTGTGAATACATCCAAGGGGACTTCTACGACAGTCTTTTCCGTCTCATCATGAAGCACGGGAATATGAAAATATAGCTATTGCGACAATTCGCACTCATCTGGATATCAACATGTTGTATGAATAAGTTGAAAGGCTCTTTATAGTCTATTCATAGTCTGCATTTGCAATTCGAATCCTGCTCCCGATCTCGAGTTACCCCAACAACCGCAGCAATTTGCAGGTACAGGCAAACTCGTGGCCCAGGCTTCCTTCGTAGAAGACTGAACACACGATTGAAAGCATTGAGGCGATCGACCGTTGAAGCTTTAACTGCTGATCATCTCTGTGCGAAGCCAAAAGGTCTGTAACGCCAAAAGCGTTCATAGCGCGAATGATACTCTTGGAAGCGTCGGCAAAAGAGGCTACGGTGAACTCCCAACCAGGCCACTGGGAATATCAGCAAGATGAGGGAGGAAATGGAATAGGAGGCAACGTACGGTAGATGGCATTTCACTTGGAGTTGAGATAGTGCCTGTGCTGCGAGCTCGAGCTCGTCGAATGGTTGCAAGAGCGTCATCGTTCTGAATGATTTATCGAAATATATATATGAGGCTAGATCGAACGTTCGATCGATCAGGAGTTGCTGAACCGTCCACGTTGGAGGTGAGTCTCTGCCAGCCCAGCCACGTGAGATCGCTCCATCTCGAGAGTGGAGGGATTTTGTTTCGACCACCGATTGCAACGTCTGGGCAAGAGTTAGAAGACAACAGGGATGCCCAGAGATCTGACTTACGGTCCATCTCAGCCATGTATGCGGGTCCATAACTCCATCGGGCGACGAGAGTCGAATTTCTTATATTCCAATTATGAACGGCAATGTCAGTGGTACATATAATCAGTGACAAGATAGAACGATTCCAGCCAATAATTTACGAGCTGACGAAGTTCGCAAACGTCGCCGGATAGCGTGTACTACCAGCGCTCGTAGTGGACGTATGACCAATGTTCACGGCTCTCCAGTCAGCCGGCGTGTTGCTGATACTCAAGGCTGCAAAAGCGGCGTCTAAGTCGAAGACACCACTGAAGCCTGGATCGATGTTGACGTTCCAGCCGAATCGTGCCAATTGGGACGATGATGTCCAGGTAGATTGCTGTACCAGGAGCGGGTTTGTATTGACGGGCTGCTCCATGGCGCAAAGGAGCGTCTGGCCTTTCGTGACGGAATTCGCGCAGAGGCCGAGAGCTCGTCGGGAAAGATTGCCACGGGCTAGGTCTTCCGATGCCTAGGTCCAGTACGCTGAGTTTTGTTGGAGGACGAAGGGCGCGGATCCATAGTCCATAGCATAGCGATGGCTCTGGCGAGGAGTGGCCGTGCTAAACCAATAAGCTGTAGCCAATAGGAGAACTGCAATTTCTTTGTGGTACTTACCGGAAGTATATGCGCTGTGCAGTATCGATGTGATTGATGAAAAGCAGTAAGCAAAAGTGCAGACTGCAGAGGCCTGAAATATGTAGATGTCGCAACGCAAACACATAAGACTCACAACTAAACCGTGTGAACAACCAAGTTTCAATAACAAAGATAAGGACATGTGTTATGCACATGTCTCGCATGTCTTCGGTCTAGTGAGGCTGGAAAGAGTTGTCTGCTAGCAAAGGGATAGCGCCAATCAGCTGGATTTGAAAAGACTTGGTGTTGTTTGTCCGGTGTACGTTCGTCACAGCGCTGCTGTTCTTCGTTCTCGCCAAGGTATATCTTTCTTCTGCCGTAGTCAAATATCTGTAGGCAAGGCATATTGGACTGACCCTCGGGGATCGTATTCGACGTGAAGAACATCGATGTGCCTCAACTCTTGGGGCTCATCGCTTCCATGTTGACCTTCTGTAGTTTGGCCTCATGCCACCTTGGTGCCGCATTAAGACAACCAAAAGTGTTCGAAAAGCGGAGCTGGAAGGGTCACAATCTGCTCCAAGACGGCCGTTCGATTTCAAAGGATTGCTACGATGCTGCGCGATGTGCCCTAACAAAGCGGGTCCAAGGAAAGGCTATTATGTTTCTGCGATCCTTCGGAAGAGGGATCACGTCAGCTGAAAGCTCAGAGCACGCCTCTCAAAACTTCCAGACTTCCCTCCATGTTGAAGCTGTGTCTCTACTACCTTCGAGACTCAGGAAGCTTGCAGTATGGCGAGACCTGGCGCACTATCAGCTGGAGTGAATAGCTTCCTAGACCAGCTGTACACTCATGAATCCTTCTATGGTCATGATGTCTCAATCTTCCAATCCTCCGCGGAATATGTGGAAGAGGTCACTGGCTGGGGTGAGATTCCTGGAGGTCGTATGCGATTAAAACGACTGATTGAATCATTGTAGGTGCGCAACGAAATTTGAACCCGGAAGTGGTCTTGAAACCAATCAACGTCCAACAAGTCCAAGTCATTGCAAAGCTGCTTTACGGCAGCACTCTCGACTTCGCAATCCGCAACGGCGGCGTCGGATCTGCTTCTGCCAGCCACGTGCTCGTTTCTTTGAGGGACCTTCGCACCATTTTGTTCGACAAAGAGAGGGAAACGACGATCGTAGGCGCCGGAGCCGTATGGACCGATGTTGACTCATACATGGAGCGTGAAGCACCGGGGTGGACTGTCGTGAGTGCAAGGACTGGCTACATTGGAGTGGCTGGTATCGTGGTCATTGGCGGATTATCTTGGCTTTCTCATGAGTTTGGATTGATATCAGATCCGCAAAACCTGCTAGACGTCCAGATTGCCCTCGCAGACGGCAGTCTGATCTGGGCTTCCACAGAGAGCCGGAGCTGCTATGGGCGATTCGTGCTGGTCGATGCGCCTTCGGAAGTAAGTCTTTCGAGTCTTGCTGTAGAGACGCTATGGACTGACGAACTGATAGTCATCACCCAGCTCAAGCTTCGTGCTCGCCGTCTAGAACTCCACAACGTGTACAGCGCGCAGATGAAATTCCCAACGGAACGTATCGAGGAGATCTCACGTGCAGTATCAAAGCACATTGCCACCAACAAGGACCCGAAGATGGCGTTTCATGTCTTTTTCATGAATCCAGGATCTCCGTTCTTTCCGACCACGCCTGGAATTGGTCTGATTTTATTCGATAGAAACGGCCCTGAGCATGCACATAGCCCAGATGGCTATCAGTGGGCGCTAGAACTGGGGGAACCTGAGGTGCATGAGTTGAACACCGACCTCTACACTGTCAACCGACAGACAGGTATGTTTCTGGTCGACAATAAACCCCTTTGGCAGAATGCTGATGTGTAGGACTTTTCGATTGCAGACTTCTCAAAGCCCCTCATGGGAACACTCTGTTTCTTTGACGCAGCCGGCTTGATCGAGGAGGTGGATGAGGGACTGCTTATTCGAGCTAAAGCGTGGTTCGACAAAGTATTGACAGCAGCGGATGGGAAGCTGGCAGCGGGCAGCTATTTCATACTCGAGCGATGTCAAGCAGCCGCATTTGGTTCCACGCGTCCTAGCGAGACTGCATGGCCGCACGGAAAGCCGAAGCATGTCCTCCAGTTGGGGGTTGGCTATATGCCTGAGCATGGCGAACTGAGGGCACTGGCACTCGAGCTGCTTTCTGGGGCATTCCAGACCATCCCGAAGATCCCGCTGGGCCGCGGCGACTTCTCCCCAACATTCCTAGAGCCTAGCTTGATGGATGTCAAGGAGGTATGGATGTGCTGTTCCCGCCTTTCGGCAGAGTCAAGCTGACGTGTTGACAGATGTACGGCCCACATTATGGCGCCTTGGAGAAGATTGCGTACAAGTACGACCCGAAGCGACGCTTCCGGAGCATCTTCCATCCAGATCCGAACTTTTAGTCCCAGTTGAGCGGGTCAGCGTATACAGAACGGGACCGCAGACGGAGAAAGGAGGAGGAGAGACGGGAAAGAAAAGGGAAGAGAGAAAACGAAGAAAGGGGCCTAGAGTCGGTCTCGGTATCGGCCTCGGTGAAAGCTCGGACGTAAAATTGACCACCTCCTTTGCAGCTGAGAACAACTTCATCTTGTTGCTGTTGTAGACAGCACCAGGAAAACGTGTTGCTCCAAAACTACCACCGCCCACACTCAAAACAAGGATGCGAGACTGTTCTCTCAAAAAAGCACCCGTGGAAGACGCTAAAAGGACAGTATCCCCGAAGCACGCTTTCCAGCTTGGCGCCGGCCTTCGTGGGCGAGCGTAAGGCCCTCAGAATCATTTCGCCACTAACAAACACACCACCAGCGACGCAGCAGGTCACGCGTGCCTCTCCAGAGACTGAAGCAAGGAATCTCGACCGATCAGAGCCTGACAGCGAGGATCTGTCTTAGAGCGCGTTTTGAGGGCGCGTACGAGGCCGCCTTTCAGACTCAACGAGTACCGTATAGACCGAAGGATCTCCAAAATCCGATTTCATTTGGCCATGCCTGAGACTGGGGTCAGAGAGGAAGAGTTCGTAACCAAATGCGGCAACGGGTTCCTGACTAGAAGGAAACTTGCTCTTGCTTGATATCAATTAAGCTTCAGTTGGAAGGCGGGAACCTAATACTTTGCATGCATTCAGCTCATGCGGGCGCCCTTGTGCTGCCATGCGACGCTCTAGCCAATACGGTAGGCTAACGTCGATACAATTCTCCCGGAACACTTCGCTAAAAGTACGTTGACTACGCTCTTTCTCTGTGCCACGCCAGCTGGATATTGCCTCTCCAAGGCCACCATTATGCGATCGTCGGCATTGATTCTCTGCTGCCCCTCAATATTTTGGAGCAGCGTGATGTAACTGTGTTGCAGAGCGCGGCCGGGGGCCAGCACTTACACCTGCTACTTGTGGCAACAGTACCATCCTTCATTACCACATTCGAGTGTCCAACAATCAGACCTCCCACAACTTGAGTATTCGGGCCGCCAATACTCGGGCCTTGAACTTGAGGCCTTCAGCAGTTTGACATCAAGGGTTTGTTGGCGAACGCCGATTTCCTTGGGTTCATGTCTTACGACCTTCACGGCACCTGGGACGCCGACTTGGCAAGCGTAGGCAACGTTGTGTGGGGCCAAACCAATATCACTGATATTGAACGGGATGTGATACCGCTGTGGTCTGACCTTAGCCAAGAGGATATGCAGAACATCAACGTAAGCATTCACCGAGCCCTACCAGCATTGAGCTAACATTGATTTGTTTTTAGTTTGGTCTTGCACTCTATGGACGAGGTTACACTTTATTCGATACGTACTGCAATACTCCAGGTGGTGGTCGCTACTTTTCGGGTGGGAGCAAGCCAGGCCAGTGCACGAACACGGCAGGAGTCATGTCATTGATGAAGATGAAAGCCTTGATCTCGGAACTAAATCTCCAACCTACCTTGCTCTACGATACCATGATGAAACAGCTTACCTGGGATTATTAATGGACGGCATAAGATGACGCAGAGGCGCTAGAAATGAGGATACACTATGGCAGCAGCCATTGCTTCGGCGGAACCATGTCCTGGAGCGTGGATCTCGACTCTGGGACTGGTGAGTCCGGTACTCCTCCCACCTCGACAGACAACACATGCGGCCCATTGAATGGCGATATTTGTCCAGATGGACAGTTCTGCTCCTCGAGTGGCGTGTGTAAGCAGCTTTTCGCAAATTGCGTGTCTTGTTGCTGACCTGAGTATGCAGTATTGCGGCAACGGAGCCGATTATCGTGGAGCAGGATGCTACTCTGGCACATGCGTCACAGGCGGCGTAAGGTTAGGTCCTGCTGCAAACCCTCTTTGCTTGGTCGGTGGCTGACTATTTGAGGTTACGACCGACGGCACATGCTGGCTACTCGTCGATGACCTGCGGTGGAGACTATCCTGGATGCTGCTCAGCCTCTGGATACTGTGGAACAGGTAAGGAACATTGCAACGACAATCAACAGAAAGGGTTCAATAGCAACCCTTCTTCTAACACCCAGGACGTGTGTCTGAGTGAGCTCAACCCTGGTATAACTTGCAATCAACATAGAGATAAGATTCATCTATCCGTCGAAAAGGGAATTGCCGATCACGGATCAATACTAAGTCACAATTCAGATGCATTTTCCGCTCGAGTAAGCAACGGAAACCCAAACAATTGTTCTCCCACCATCCAAGCCGAAGATTGGGAGGCTATTTCAGCTTCTACATGGCTAAGCAGTACTTCCCACTTTCCTGCTTCTGCTCTGACTTAGAAACGTCGACTTCTCTGCCATTAACAAACTCTTTCGAACTAGCAGGCTTCGGGGTCTGGTGCTGGTTTCATGTACCAGCTTGCGTACCCGTTCAACGTTGGCGACAACTGGAATAGCGTAGGATATTCCATCACCGAGGACTGCTGCACTCAAATCGACTGTTCCAGCCTCGGAACCGTAGCAAATGCGGCGATAGTGCGGCGGCATACATGACCATGCACTCTTTCTACACCCTCTGGGAACTGATGGGTAACATGTACATGAACATCGAGAACGTCAAGGACAGCTTCAGCAGCACCTCAGCTTGGTTTATCAACACGTACGCTGAGACTTACGCCCCTGCAACCAACAATACTGCTGCGTTGGACATTATCGCTGGAGCTGTAGCATTGATAGGGAGCGCCGGAGCTTTTGCTGAACCAGAAGGCACTGCCATTGGTACTGGTGTTATAGGAGTGGGCGGCACTACTGGCGCTGAACTGGGTGATGGTTCTGAACCAGACATATCACTTCCTGACTCGGGCGATATCGAAGTGTGCCTACGGTTCCAACCCAGAGCGAAGAGTATTCGAAAGTATTGCTTACAGCACTGACCATCGCAACAATTTTGTTACCAAGACGATTTCGGACCCCCAAGACCCCGTGGCCAACGTCCTCCAATCATTCTTCAATGATGGTTCATCTGGCAGTGCAACTCTGGTGGACTACTTCGGAAGTGGTGCGTTGCTGGTTCCGAGTGACATTTCTTATATCAATGAGGCAACTATTCCATCGGCCGCCCGGGTCGGCCTGATATTGCAGCGTCTCCAGGCTGTAGTACTAAATGTTGCTTGGCGTATGGTGAGGGTGTAGGCAGTGTCATTCCCCATGTCTCGAAGTGAGTGCGAGTCGATGCTCCACGACCATCGTTCGACCTCTTCGCTGAAAGAGGTTTAAACAGTTGACAATACCGACTGGCCTGCCGGCAGTGACGACTCCCGGTTACGATGGTATGATCAGACTTTAGGTCGAGGATTCTTCTTCCAATCGTAAGCATCTTCAATGCACATAAGCTACAGCGCTTGGTCAAATACGCTGTTCGCTTGCAGAGTGTACCCCCAAAAATGTGGGCTTTGGCTATACTGCGCCAGCTATCCAGAATCCGCCAGGATGGGGTGTACGTGACCTCTACAAAGCGACATTCTATATGTCCTAGCATACTTCAGAGAGAACTGACAAGATGTTTAGTACCTCGCCAACATCTCATTCGACAGCCACCAAATCCTTCGGTCGAGCTGGGAAGGCTTTCAGGCATACGCTTCTAATGCTAGCGTCAACCTCTCCTCATGGACGAATGCCCTTCCAATCAACTTTGCCCAGATTGAGGAGTCATCTTTGAGTATTCCCAGCGTCTTCGATGTCGTTCAATACTAATCAATCTCAACGACGGCAAGGGTGTCAACACTCTGCAGGATTTCGTCGGGATTCAGGTGGAAGCTAACGGGGACGGCGGCAGAGTTGTTGATGCTAAGGATGGCATTTCCCCTCTTTGCTAAGTTTTACATACCACTGACATCAAGGGGAACAATTTGTCCGATTATATCGATATTGCTGGGTGAGTTACTGGCGACAACAGTTATTGCAAGGAAACTTAGGGTTCTTCGTCGGGGAGATGGATGTCAACTTGACGCGCCCCACCAGGGCGCGAGACAAACTAGGGCCCGAGACGCTCCACCACCATCTTCGATCTTGAAAAATTGATATCTCAACAACCACTTGATGAAATCACTTCAAATTTAAACACAGTAGTAACAAGTATCTACAATCTCTGCTAACAAGTTCTAGAAGTATGTCCTTGCTGTTTGCATTTGCTGCAGGTTGGTAATCTCCTCTTTAGCCCTCTCATCTCTCGTATTATCTGCGCATCCATTTGCCCTTTGTCAACCATTGCCTCAACCTCAGCAACTGACAAGCTAATATCTGACTGCAGTACCTTCCTCTTTCTTTTCCTCCTTATATGCATCTCCGTATTCACTCTTTGAATTTGAGACATCTGTGATTGAAGGAGGGCTGCTGAAGTAGCCATCATTTGGGCACCCTTTGCAAGCTGACTGATTGCCTTATAGATTGTGGTTGGTGAGCTACCCTGATGCCTCTCAAGCCTCTTCTTAATTAATTTAGCCTGCTTCTCCCCTTCAAGAGTGTTGCTTAGTGTCTGTAGCTGCTATGAAAGTTGTAAGAAGAGAGGGCTTGGTAATCTGATAATAGGATCCAGCTTTGATAGGACTGCCTCAGGATTAAATGCATGTAGCCCAGCTCCTCTAAACCCTCCCTGAATATTCTCCTTTATAAGAGAGGCCTGGAATGCAGTCTGGAAGCTGGCAAGGAAATCATCCTTCTTGATATGGAAGATATGGTGTCTGATTAAGGCCTGGTTCTGCTTTGAGAAGGCTGTCTTTAGAGGGCTAAAGCAGCCAACATCCAGAGGCTGAAGGAGGTGTGATGAATGAGGAGGCATAAAGAGAAGGACAACATCCTTCTTTTTACAGAAAGACCTAAACTCAACAGAGGTGTGGCTCTCATGGTTATCCAGAATAAGCAGTCTTTTGCTGCCAATTGTCTTTGATCTAGTGTGCTTCTCAGAATGCTGGATCCACTGGAGGCCAAGTTGATTTATAGTCCATCCACTTGAGCTGACTGCAATTACCCAGGTTGGTAATAGCTGAGAGAACCAGGCCTGATTGAATTTCTTCCCTTTCAGAATGAGAAATAGAGGAATAAGAGAGCCATCTGTACAGGCTCCTTGAATTAAGGTAACCCATTCAGTGTTGGTTGGCTTGACTTGCTTTGGCTTGCCTAGTCTGTCTGCTGCTGTGATCACCTTTGAGGCAGAGATCTTACCCATCTGAAAGCCAGTCTTATCAAAGTTGTACGTGTCTTTAGGAAGGATGCTATATTTGTTAATTGTATTCCTAACAAGGCTGAACCAGGCCTGGATAATTCCTGGGTCTTCACAGAGCCTTCTCTGACATTCATATGTCCTTCCAAGTTTGATAGCTAGGGCTGGTGTCCTCTGAATAAACCGGTGTATCCAGTTGACTCTAATAGGTGCTCCTCCTCTTGCCTGAATAATTGAATCTGCCATCTCCTTCACAATATCAATTGTTGGTGAAAGCCCTTAAGAATCCAGCCTTAGTATTTCTTTAACAAGTACCTCCTCTTCAGTCTTGCTCATATTCTTGTTGGTTGGTGTATATTCCTCTCTTGAAGTCCTCCCAGTGATTCTGTGATAGAGGCTGGATCTTGAGACATTGTAGGCTCTAGCAGCAGCTGCAACAGAGCGAAATTGGCCTGAATGGAAAGCTGATATTGCAAGGAGAATATTGCCTTGGTTTGGGCTGATTCGACGGCGTAGTGGTAGCATTAACGCGTGTTGAAAGATGAGATAGAAATTTGAGGGTGGAGCGTCTGCGCCCTGGTTTGTCTCGCGCCCTGGTGGGGCGCGTTAGGCGGCGCAGCGCGCGTTCGGCGAGGTGGCAGTCTTGCGCTAGACTAACAGCCTGTCTACGCGCCTTTCCTTCCTGGAAATGCATTTGAGATCGTTCAAGGTGGCAATGAACTGCTGCGGTCGTTGGTCTCGTGCCCACGTACCCATATTCGCGGCACGATGGCCTTGCGCTATTGTCGTTCATGCCGCTCGCAGCTGGCAGTTCGATAGCGGCCTCTCTGACAAGGCTGCGTCGACCGCTGACGTGCGCAGCCTCGCCCGCAGACGTGGCAATATATTGCTTGCCGAGCTGCAAAGCCCAAATTTACATTATCCTCGTGTCTATCTCTAGCATGACTTGATCTCTCTTGACCCGAGCGATGCGTCAGGCTTTCTCCCAGAATTACTATTCAGCATGCGTCTCCTGAATGTGGACAAGTTCACGTTTGAAAACTTCTTTGGCATCAAGCCGCCGCCCTACGCGATTGCGTCGCACCGGTGGTTTGCGGACACCGAGGTGATGTGGGAGGATGTGCAAGAGCAGAAAAATACGGGCAAGGCAGGATACCAGAAGTTGGAAGGGTTTGTGCGCTACATGAAGGCCCAGATCCCTCTCGTGGAGTGGCTGTGGATTGACACGTGCTGCATCAAGCAGAGCAGCGACCGCGAGCTGTCTGAGGCAATCAACTCGATGTTCCAATGGTACCGCAATGCAGAAGTATGCCTCGCGTACCTGGAAGACGTAACGACGACGAACGACGCAGCGGACTTTGAGGGGAGCGTTTGGTTCAAGCGAGGATGGACACTGCAAGAACTGCTAGCACCAGGTTTGGTCATTTTTCTGTCAAAACATTGGAAAGTCATCGGCCACAAAGGACACAGCGGCTACAGCCGAAGCAGGATACCAGTGCAGACGGGTCCATCGCTTGAGCGGCGCATTGCCGCGGTTACGAAGATTCCAGACGCCATCCTGCGAGATTATGAGGAGAGCAATCACTTAAGCAGTGAAGAGAAGATGAGTTGGATGGCAGACAGGGACACGACACGAGCAGAGGACCGCTCGTACTGTCTTCTTGGCATTCTAGACGTGAGCATGAACATCAGGTACGGTGATGGCAAAGAGAAGACATGGACACGGCTGCTAGAGAAAGTCTCCAAAAGTAGGAAGTTGAGAGCAGGGATGACGCACGACAAGTATCGCATTGCGTTCAGCCTCAAGGGCATCCCCTTTACTGACTTCTTTGTTCCACGAGAGGAGGACATGCAGCATCTAACATCCTTCTTCAAGTCCGGTGCAACAGCTCAGCGGCAGCGGGTTTTTGTTGTGCATGGTATGGGCGGCACTGGCAAGACGCAGCTTTGCGCCGAGTTTGCGAGGACGCACCAAGAACAATTCAGCGCGGTGTTCTGGCTAGACGGCTCGTCAAGGGATGCGCTCAAGCAGTCCCTTGCTAGCGCAGCTTTGCGGTTGCCCGTTGGTACGACGCCGCAGTCAACAGACACTTCGGGAGCAGGTACAGACTTAACACAACTGGGCGAGAGCTTCCTGCAACGGCTGTCTCTGCCGTACAACAAAGACTGGTTGCTCATTTTCGACAACGTGGACCGCGAATGGCGGTCGACTGTGGAGGATCCACAGGCGTATAACTACAGCGACTTCCTACCCCAAGCGGACCATGGCAGCATCCTCATTACTACCCGCCTCGCCCGCCTTCGACGACCAAAAGCCAGCCTAGGACTAGCGAGCGTCGACGACAGGTTGGCAAGAGAGATGGTGGAGTCGCGAGCCGGTAAGGAAGTGCAAGGCGAGTGTAAAACGCAAGTATGCAGACATTCCAGAGATGACTGACAATTGCAACAGATATAGAAATGCTGCTCCCAAGACTCGGTGGACTTCCGTTAGCTCTCGTGCAAGCGGGCTCGTATCTCGGCGTAACGGGCATGACAGTTTCAGAATATGTTAGCTCATACGATGAGACATGGGCCGATCTCATGCGATATCAAGACCAATTTCCGTTGCAAGAGTACGCAGAACGGAGTGTACTCACAACGTGGAAGATGTCGTACGAGCAGGTGAAGAGCGTCGACGCACTTGCCGCGAGGCTGCTCGACCTCTGGGCTTTCCTCTACCACGGCGACATGTGGTTGGAGCTGGTCCTGTCGGGCAAGGGCGCTATAGCACGAGGCGACCTGCTAGAAGACGATTTATTCCTTCAAGCGACTAAGCTCTCTCTCCAGCACTCCGTCGGCGTTCTGGCGCAGTACTCCATGGTGACCCCCAGAATAGAGGGCAGGTCGCACTCTATCCATCCAGTTGTGCATGCGTGGTGCGCGTACAACATTACGACGACGAGAGCAAAGCAGAAGCTTTTTTCGACGGCCTTACAGCTTGTGGCACAAATGGCAAAAACGTTTCCTCAAGGGGTAACAAGGGAAACCATGCTTCGCCTAGCAGCTCATGCGAAAGCTGCTGGTGGAAGAGTGGGCATGTCGGCGGGGGACATGGACCTCTCCGACGAGTGCTTGAGCGTGGCAAATTTCCTTATGATGTGGGAGAATTCGCTAGAAGTAGAAGCCTTGTACCTCCACGCACTAGACGGGTACGAGAAGATATGGGGTCCCAAGCACACATCAACCCTCGATACGGTTAACAATCTCGGCGTTCTCTACAGCGAACAGGGCAAGATAGAGGAAGCAGAGGAGATGTACCAGCGAGCGTTGAAAGGGAGGGAGAAGGCATGGGGTCCCGAGCACACATTGACCCTCGATACAGTCGGCAGTCTCGGCAATATCTACGCCTACCAGGGCAAGATGGAGGAGGCAGAGGAGATATACCAGCGAGTGTTGGAAGGGCACGAGAAGGCATGGGGCCCTGAGCACACGTCGACCCTCATAACAGTCCTCAATCTCGGCAATCTCTACGCCTACCAGGGCAAGATGGAGGAGGCAGAGGAGATGTACCAGCGAGCGCTGAAAGGGCAGGAGAAGGCATGGGGTCCCGAGCACACATCGACCCTCGATACGGTTAACAATCTCGGCGTTCTCTACAGCGAACAGGGCAAGATAGAGGAAGCAGAGGAGATGTACCAGCGAGCGTTGAAAGGTAAGGAGAAGGTATGGGGTCCCAAGCACACATCAACCCTCGATACGGTTAACAATCTCGGCGTTCTCTACAGCGAACAGGGCAAGATGGAGGAAGCAGAGGAGATGTACCAGCGAGCGCTGAAAGGGCAGGAGAAGGCATGGGGTCCCGAGCACACATCGACCCTCGATACGGTTAACAATCTCGGCGTTCTCTACAGCGAACAGGGCAAGATAGAGGAAGCAGAGGAGATGTACCAGCGAGCGTTGAAAGGGAGGGAGAAGGCATGGGGTCCCGAGCACACATTGACCCTTGAGACAGTCCACAATCTCGGTATCCTCTACCAAAGACAGGGCAAGATAGAGGAGGCAGAGGAGATGTACCAGCGAGCGCTGAAAGGGAAGGAGAAGGCATGGGGCCCCGAACACAAGTCGACGCTAGACACCGTCTACAATCTCAGCCTTCTCTACGCTAAACAAGGAAACGTGGCTGACGCAGAGGAGATGTTTATACGAGTGCTGAAAGGGAGGGAGAAGGCACGGGGCCCCGAGCACACGTCGACCCTTGAGACAGTCCACAGTCTCGGCAATATCTACGCCTACCAGGGCAAGATGGAGGAGGCAGAGGAGATGTACCAGCGAGCGCTGAAAGGAAAGGAGAAGGCATGGGGCCCCGAACACAAGTCGACGCTAGACACCGTCTACAATCTCAGCCTTCTCTACGCCAACCAAGGAAACATGGCTGACGCAGAGGAGATGTTTATCCGAGTGCTGCAAGGCTATCATAAACTACAACACCCGCCGCAAGCTTACGTGGATGTTCTGGAACATAAGATGTCCTCTTTGCAAAAGACAGAAGGCGAGCCTAGCTTTCGATCGTATCTGGATACCGACCCTCCCAATACTACCTCTTCTCCACCTCCACGTTCTGAATCTTCCCGCGGCGATCTCACAAAGATGCCCGCTCAGCAGAAACTTCGATGGAAGTTGATCAGTCGCTTTCGCAAGAGGTAGAATAACGATGCAGTATAGGACAAGTACGATCGTAAGACAATTCTCTTCCTGAAACCAAAACCTGGGCGTCCAAACCTTGCAAGTGCAAACGTGGAAGCTCTGAAACGGGAGCTGACAGATAGGCAAAGTAACCGTCTGCCAATACAACCCATCAGCTCGGAATGTCTGAACAAGTTGCCAACGCCGGCTGCGACGTCCGACCCATCTGACATCTGTTCGGCTTGTCGGCCTATAGGTGAATGCTATGCATATGTCTTGTAGGTCATGGGAGCGAGTCTAGAAATACCAAATATTTGACTCTCTTGCACTATATCCTTGTGCACACGGCAGCCACGGCTAAGGGGGCTGAGACCTACCTAGCTGTAAGGGTATATAAGCATCATCTGCTTCTAGCATCAGCAATGCTCAATATCTCGACGAACCCTAATTAATTTATAGGAATGCATGAAACCTACGGGAAGGAGGCACTGCATTCAGAATTTTTAAGGCTATGAACGGGATCCTGCGTGAGACAAAGTGGACATGATAATAGATCATGCGGCAAGAGCAGCGGAGCGAACCGAGATATTGTGCAGGCTTAATGAGGCTGTTTTGTCGAAGGGATCTGTTTTGAAAGAGCGAATGTCTCGCGACACCGTACGTCTCGCTACGCGGGGATGGACGTTAGATTCGATTTAACCTGCAGACGTAGCGGTATTTTGTCACGCTCAAGTCTTGACGAGTGCCAATACGCGCTTGATTGACAGGAGACTGTTGACAAGAACGACATGAACATTTTAAGTAGCAGACTACTTATACTGCAACGCCGAATGATAAAGGAATCTCTATCTAAAGCCTTCCACATTCCCTGCTATAGGTACTCCTTACATTCCGTTGGTTATGGAGATGGCATCGATCGAAATAGTCAGCGGCTTACGCTTCACTTCTTGGTGATACCGGAAGGTGGTCGTACTGCCCGATGCATTCGACTAACATGCACATCGAGCGACTCTTGCTCAGAAATTTTCCTTCCGCATCTTTTGAAGCGGCATTGAGTGCATTGAAGAAGACTAAATTACATGCAATAAGGAGAAGGATATCTATAGCCCCATGTCTTGCCGCCCTCCTTAGTCATCAGTCCCGCGTTGACGCGGGGGACGGGGGCGCCGAACGGATGGGGGCGCCGAACGGACGGGGGCGCCGAACGCGAATTTCAAGTCACCAATACATTAAATTCATTTTCTCAACAACCACAAGCCCAAATGACTTGAAATCACAGCATATCATATATTGATAAATACTTTCTACTTCTACAAGTTTTCATTATATAGCCTTATTAACTATATCTACTATATATTAGTACTCTCCTCTTTGTCCTTAGTATCTCCTCCCTTATTTCAGTTTCAATATAGTTCTGATTAGCTATAGCCTATACTTCCATAACTAACAGGGCGTAGTCTAACTGAATAGCCTTCCTCTTCCTCTTTCTACGTATAGATCTAGCCTCGTTAGCCTATTAAGAGTAGTAACCTATAACTATATTAGAGCTACTAAGGTAGCTATAATCTATATACCTTTTGCTAATTAGCTAAGAGCTTCAAAGATCGGAGTTAGCGAGCTACTCTAGTGCCTTTTAAGCCTTACCTTAATTAGTATAGCTTCTTTATCTACTTCTTAATAATTCCTTAGTATCTTTATATACTATATCTCTTAAGATTAAGGTAGACTTAGAGACTCTAGTACTTGATCCAGCTATAATAAAACAACTTCTAGATTAAATGGATGTAAGCTAGAGCCTCTAAAGCCTACTTTAATATTACTCTAAGTAAAGGAGGCTAGGAATACTATATAGAAAGTAGCTAGAAAGTCTTCTTTATTAATATAAAACATATAGTTCCTAGTTAGGTCCTAGTTCTAGTTTAAGAAGGCTATCTTTAGGGAACTAAAGTAACTAACATCTAGCGATTATAGGAGGTATAAAGAATAAGGTAGTATCTAGAGGAGAATAATATTATAACCCTTATAGAACAACCTAAACTCTAGTATAGTATAGCTATCGTAGTTATTACGAATTAGTAGCCTTTTACTACTAATTGTCCTTAACCTAGTATACTTTTCAAAGTACTAAATCTATTAAAGGCTAATATGATTTAAAGTCTAGCTGTTTAGACTAATAGAGAAAGTCTATATAGAAGGTAGGTCTTAGGACTATCTCTAGTTAAACTCCTTCCCTTTATAGTAATAAATAGTAGGATAAGAGAGCTATCTATATATACTCCTTAGATTAATATAACCTACTTAGTATTAGTAGGCTTAATCTACTTTAGTCTTCTAGGTCTATCTATAGCTATTACTACCTTAGAGGCTAAAATCTATCCTATTTAGAAGCTAGTCTCGTTAAAGTTGTAGGTATCTTCTAGTAGGATACTATATTTGTTAATTATATTCTTTACTAGCTTAAATTAGACCCTATTAAGGAAAGTACAGATTAGGAGTATTACGGGCAGGTACTTACAGAGGGACTAGAAGTGTAGGTGTTTGGATGTAACAAAGTTTAGAGACGACTATCTAAGAAGAGCGTAAGAGAAGCGAGGTTTATAAAGTAAACCCGTAAGAGTACTAAGGCTAGCGCGCTAAGACTCTAGAGGTAGGTCTAGTATAAGCAACGTAGGGAGACTTACTCATAGGGCTGAAGTCACGTGCCCGAGGGTTCAGAGTATGTATAAAGGCCTAGGCTCGTAATAAGGAGGCTAGTAGGAGTAGATACCTAAGGTATCTAGTACTAAGGTTAGACCCTAGATCTAGAGAGAGAAATCTTCTCTCTCTCTCTCTCTCTCTCTCTCTTTATCCTTCCTTTTATCTATATCTACGATATTGTTAGCGAGTATATCTTTTATTAATACGACTAGTTTAGATCCTTAAAAGACCCTACCTCGTTTTACCCTTTTCTACTATACTGTCAGGATGCTGGTTTAGGCAGCAAGATCTGCAGATGTTGGGTCGGGAGAGTTTATGTCTTGATACCCAAGCTTGGCATTGGGCATGAGATATATACTCCTTCCAGTCCTTTATCTTCAAGAAGGACTATCGAATACTACACTGTTTACTCTCACCCTAAGATCTATCTACTTGTCTGTATTACTCTTCTCACACAGTATTCGATCCGCCTACGGGGTAGACGACTGGATAGATCTTTTCTCTACCAATCCGACTCAGACAGCTTACCGAGCGAATCGCGCCCGACACACGATCCTTGTTCAAGATCCAGAGATCGCGATACACCATACCGCATCAACCCAGCTCTTTCCGACCGACAACATGGCCGATAATGTTCCCCCAGATGACCAACTCATCGAAATCGACAATATGACAGAGGCACAAATCAACCGAGAGGTCAGGATTCTCGAGAACCGGCAGAAGTTACAGAAGCTTCGACATCAAGTATACGGCATTGGCAGTGACCCTGATGAAAAGCGCAAGGACGTCAGCGTGAAAGGTGCGCACACTTACAAAGGAGACACCTACAAGGCGTACAAACAGCATGTCCGTGACGTCGAGCTTGCTCGTATCAATGCGCCTCGTACGTTCACAAACGATATGGAGTTGATTGCATGGGCAATGCAATATTTGGAAGACAATGCAGCGGACGCTTGGCAGCGAGTTTGGGACCGAACTCGTACTCAAGACGAAGAAATCACGCTTGAGCTTTACAAGGAC